>CM076974.1:17224272-17291772 GCA_039105355.1 Benthosema pterotum
GAAAAAAGCAGTAAAAACAACCCATAGCTCCCCCAAACTGTATACCCTCTTGTCCATGACTGTCTCAAGATCCTGTCCAACCATGAATATTATAAGCCGGATAGTTGAAAAGTTTAAGCAGTGGCCAAACCCCACACGAAACAAAAACGAACTTACTGTCCAACACTTACTTACTGACACAGCTCTTGCTTTGGGCAGACTGAAAGTAAGTGCTACTCTTTAAGAAACCAAGACCGGCCCTCAACATCCAAGCACTTCAGAATTTCAGGAGTTCCTGAAGTGTTCACTGTAAGTTTCCAAGTGAGCCCAAGTGTACAGGGATCAGAGATGTCTAAATTAAAGGAGATTGAGTTGTGTTTTTAAACCTTCCATTTACATCAAATTGATGATTACATTGACAGGGATTGACAGTAAGGTCTTCGAGGTACTTGCCATCGGGCAAGTCCAGTCAGGTTCTACTTGCCCTACAGGTCATGGTCACTTGCCCCCCAATATATCGTACATTTTGCATTTAAGTTTACTTTCTAATTGGTGCTTTAAAACATTTCCTTTTGCATTCGAAGACTGTCACAATCAACTACAGTAAATATTCACTTGAAATCAGTGGTTCCCATATGATCACAGACTCAGGGGTCTGTGATCACAGCAAAAATAGATTTTGAGAGAGATAGGAGACATAGCTAAGAAAAGCCAGGGAAAACGCAGAGGCAGAGCGCAATGACCACCTTCAAGACAATTATAGGCCTATCTTGTGTTGTGTTATTGCGCACTAAGCCAGTAGCAGTCCTCATTGCCCGGACATTTTTTTACTTGCTCCGGGCAAGCGGGCAAGAGTTAGTGTCAAGCCCTGAAATTGACATGGTTTTGCAGATCATGAGACTGATTGATGGTGCGAAACTTCACTCTAGACTGTTTTGAAATGGGGAAGCTGGAAATAGAGGAGTCAAAAGAAACCAACCAGCCTTTCGTTTCTACAAGGTCTGAAGATTTGAAAAACTTTGTTACTTGTGTCAACGTAATATCTACCCTGTGTGCCACCTGTCTTTCATGTGTGTGCGTACGCACGCACACCAAGACTATCTAATTAGGACAGGAGGGTCATTCTCACGAAACATGAAATTGCATGTCCGTGAACATTTCAACATCAAAAACACAACCTTTATAATACAATGAAATTACCATTTTAAAGATTACTCAATGACTTCCTTATTCTAAGTTGACAATGTCCCAATCCTTGCTGTACACAGCTTTGTTTCACTGCTTTCCCTTCTGAGGTGTTGGATGGTTTTCCAGAAACACTTTGTTGCTCCCAAATGTACCTGACTCCACCAGTTCACAATCTGCAAAGACATGGACTGGATATAGTTCTGACCAATCCGCAGCAACAACGGGCAGGAGCTGCCAATCATCTTTCAAATAACTTGAAAAAAAGGCCTGCCTTCTTCAGGGATTTGTTACAGTGATTCCAAATAATAGTAGTTTGTGAAACAAGATCTTCAATCTCAATCAGCTAGCTAGAAAGTTTCTTCTCTATGGATTCTCCAAACTTTCCCACAGTTCACACCCACTGCTTTGCCTCTGTCACAGCCATTTGCTACTGTCTTTTGTCATTCTGAGGTTGTAAATATGTTAATGCTGATATATCTGCTATTTTCAATACCAATGAAACAGAGTGCCACTTCTCTTTTGAACTTAATGTTTAAGGTTGTGTGTTCTTTTCTAACAGCCTATTAGTTTAAATAGTGTGCATGTTCTGAGTGTGAGCAGTTGAATCATTGTTAGCATGTTATTATTATTCATAATAAATACATTGCCAAATCAAAATTCACATTTTATGTTTTAAACAAACCTCAGACTACTATACTAACTACACTATACTATACTACTATATGGTAATTATCATTACCGCAATCATCAACCTCATTTCCGAAACACAATATCATTACCGCAACCAGGTGGTTTATTTAACAATTTTTCAGCACATGCAAAATGTAGATCTGTTGCTAAATACATGTCTAGAATCTATGTAATATGTTCTTTCAGGATTGCCATATCATTTTGAAAACAACTCAGATTTCAAGGAAATATCTCAAAGATTGGGTTGTAAATTATCAAAGTTGTTGCGGTAATGAGATAAATGTGTCAAATTCTGATAAAAAAGAAAATGTAAATATATATATTATTTTACAGTTTAAGTTAACTGTGCATAAACTGTTAATAATCCTTTAAAAAAATCAAAATGATCATCTTTCCTAAAGTTATGGCCATTTTTAAACTGTTGCGGTAATGAGAATTTTTCTGGACAAATTTTTGAAAATATGCTAAAAAAGGTAATAAATTGTCATTAAATATTTGCAAAATATTGTTTTAATATAGTTAAGATCTTGTTAATAATGGTTCAAAAAGAAATTTTTCAAAAAAAGCATTTTGAAATTTGCATTTTGCACGTTGAAATCTTGCTTCGTGAGAATAACCCGCATACTGTTTTTCATCGTTTTGAGCATTTTTGAGGATTTTCAAAAAATGTCAAAATTTTGAAAAAAAAAAACGCAAGGCTATAGCCTTACGTTTTTTCATCGTTTTGAGGATTTTCGGAAAATGACAAAAAATGACGAAACTGTCAAAAACGCAAGGCTATAGCCTTACGGTCTTGCACAGCATGGCGTTTTTCATCGTTTTAAGGATTCTTGAGGATTTTCGGAAAATGTCGAAATTTTTAGAAAACGCAAGGCTATAGCCTTACGTTTTTTCATCAATTTGAGGATTTTCGAAAAAATAACGAAAAATGTCGAAATCTGGCAAAAACGCAAGGCTATAGCCTTATGGTCTTGCACAGCATGCCCTTTTTCATCGTTTTCAGGATTTCCGAGGATTTTCAAAAAATGTCAAAATTTCGAAAAAACGCAAGGCTATAGCCTTACGTTTTTTCATCGTTTTGAGGATTTTCGAAAAATGACAAAAAATGACGAAATCTGGCAAAAACGCAAGGCTATAGGCTTACGGTCTTGCACAGCATGCCGTTTTTCATCGTTTTGAGGATTTTTGAGGATTTTTGAAAAATGTCGAAATTTCGAAAAAACGCAAGGCTATAGCCTTACGTTTTTTCGTCGTTTTGAGGATTTTCGAAAAATGACAAAAAATGACGTAATCTGGCAAAAAAGCAAGGCTATAGCCTTACGGTCTTGTTCAGCATGGCCTTTTTCATCGTTTTGAGGATTTTTGAGGATTTTCGAAAAATGTCGAAATTTTGAAAAAAGTGTAAGGCTATAGCCTTACCGTTTTTCATAATTTTGAGCGATTTCGAAAAATGAAGAAAACTGGCAAAAACGCAAGGCTATAGGCTTACGGTCTTGCACAGCATGCCGTTTTTCATTGTTTTGAGGATTTTTGAGGATTTTCAAAAAATGTCGAAAAAATGCAAGGCTATAGCCTTACGTTTTTTCATCATTCGGAGGATTTTCGAAAATTACAAAAATGACGAAATCTGGCAAAAAAGCAAGGCTATAGCCTTACGGCCTTGCACAGCATGCCCGTTTTCATCGTTTTGTGGATTTTCAAGGATTTTCAAAAAATGTCAACATTTCGAAAAAACGCAAGGCTATAGCCTTACGTTTTTTCATCGTTTTGAGGATTTTCGGAAAATGACAAAAAATGACAAAACTGTCAAAAACGCAAGGCTATAGCCTTACGGTCTTGCACAGCATGGCGTTTTTCATCGTTTTAAGGATTTTTGAGGATTTTCGGAAAATGTCGAAATTTTGAGAAAACGCAAGGCTATAGCCTTACGTTTTTTCATCAATTTGAGGATTTTCGAAAAAATGACGAAAAATGTCGAAATCTGGCAAAAACGCAAGGCTATAGCCTTATGGTCTTGCACAGCATGCCCTTTTTCATCGTTTTGAGGATTTTCGAGGATTTTCAAAAAATGTCAAAATTTCGAAAAAAAACGCAAGGCTATAGCCTTACGGTTTTTCATCGTTTTGAGAATTTTTGAAAAATGACAAAAAATGACGAAACCTGGCAAAAACGCAAGAATATAGCCTAACGGTCTTGCATAGCATGCTGTTATTCATCGTTTTGAGGATTTTTGAGGATTTTCGAAAAATGTCAAAATTTCGAAAAAACGCAAGGCTATAGCCTTACGTTTTTTCATCGTTTTGAGGATTTTCGGAAAATGACAAAAAATGACAAAACTTTCAAAAACGCAAGGCATGGCGTTTTTCATCGTTTTAAGGATTTTTGAGGATTTTCGAAAAATGTCGAAATTTCAAAAAAACGCAAGGCTATAGCCTTACGTTTTCTCATCATTTGAGCATTTTCGGAAAATGACAAAAAATGACGAAACTGGCAAAAACGCAAGGCTATAGCCTTACGGACTTGCACAGCATGCCGTCTTTCATAATTTTGAGGATTTTCGAGGATTTTCAAAAAATGTCGAAATTTCGGAAAAAAAACGCAAGGCTATAGCCTTACGTTTTTTCATCGTTTTGAGGACTTTCGAAAAATGACAAAAAATGACGAAACTGGCAAAAACGCAAGGCTATGGCCTTATGGTCTTGCACAGCATGCCGTTTTTTATCGTTTTGAGGATTTTTGAGGATTTTAGAAAAATGTCGAAATTGCGAAAAAACGCAAGGCTATAGCCTTACATTTTTTCATCATTTCGAGGATTTTCGAAAAATGACAAAACTGGCAAAAACGCAAGGCTATAGCCTCACGGTCTTGCACAGCATGCCCTTATTCATCGTTTTGAGGATTTTCGAGGATTTTCAAAAAATGTCAAAATTTCGAAAAAATGCAAGAATATAGCCTCTGCACAGCATGCTGTTTTTCATTGTTTTGAGGATTTTCAAAAAATGACCAAAAATGACGAAACCTGGCAAAAACACAAGGCTATAGCCTTACGGTCTTGCACAGCATGCCGTTTTTTATCGTTTTGAGGATTTTTGAGGATTTTAGAAAAATGGCTAAATTTCGAAAAAACGCAAGGCTATAGCATTACGTTTTGTCATCATTTTGAGGATTTTCAAAAAATGACGAATTCTGGTAAAAACGCAAGGCTATAGCCTTACGGTCTTGGAGAGCATGCCCTTTTTCATCGTTTTGAGGATTTTCGAGGATTTTCAAAAATTGTCAACATTTCGAAGAAACGCAGGGCTATAGCCTTACGTTTTTTCATCGTTTTGAGGATTTTCGAAAAATGACAAAAATTACGTAATCTGGCAAAAACGCAAGAATACAGCCTAACGGTCTTGCACAGCATGCTGTTTTTCATGGTTTTGAGGATTTTTGAGGATTTTCAAAAATTGTCAACATTTCGAAGAAACGCAGGGCTATAGCCTTACGTTTTTTCATCGTTTTGAGGATTTTCGAAAAATGACAAAAATTACGTAATCTGGCAAAAACGCAAGGCTATAGCCTTACAGACTTGCACAGCATGCCGTCTTTCATAATTTTGAGGATTTTTGAGGATTTTCGAAAAATGTCGAAATTTCGGAAAAAAACGCAAGGCTATAGCCTTACGTTTTTTCATCGTTTTGAGGATTTTCAAAAAATGATGAAACTGGCAAAAACGGTCTTGCACAGCATGCCGTTTTTCATCATTTTGAGGATTTTTGAGGATTTTCGAAAAATGTCGAAATTTCGAAAAAAACGCAAGGCTATAGCCTTACATTTTTCATCATTTTGAGGATTTTCGAAAAATGACAAAACTGGCAAAAACGCAAGGCTATAGCCTCACGGTCTTGCACAGCATGCCCTTATTCATCGTTTTGAGGATTTTCGAGGATTTTCAAAAAATGTCAAAATTTCGAAAAAATGCAAGAATATAGCCTCTGCACAGCATGCTGTTTTTCATTGTTTTGAGGATTTTCAAAAAATGACCAAAAATGACGAAACCTGGCAAAAACACAAGGCTATAGCCTTACGGTCTTGCACAGCATGCCGTTTTTTATCGTTTTGAGGATTTTTGAGGATTTTTGAGGATTTTTGAGGATTTTAGAAAAATGGCTAAATTTCGAAAAAACGCAAGGCTATAGCATTACGTTTTGTCATCATTTTGAGGATTTTCAAAAAATGACGAATTCTGGTAAAAACGCAAGGCTATAGCCTTACGGTCTTGGAGAGCATGCCCTTTTTCATCGTTTTGAGGATTTTCGAGGATTTTCAAAAAATGTCAACATTTCGAAAAAACGCAAGGCTATAGCCTTACGGTTTTTCATCGTTTTGAGGATTTTCGAAAAATGACAAAAATGACAAAACCTGGGAAAAACACAAGCATATAGCCTAACGGTCTTGCACAGCATGCTGTTTTTCATCGTTTTGAGGATTTTTGAGGATTTTCGAAAAATGTCAAAATTTTGAGAAAACGCAAGGCTATAGCCTTACGTTTTTTCATCGTTTTGAGGATTTTCGAAAAATGACAAAAATACGAAATCTGGCAAAAACGCAAGGCTATAGCCTTACGGTCTCGCACAGCATGCCGTTTTTCATCGTTTTGAGGATTTTCAAAAAATGTTAAAATTTCGAAGAAAAAAAAACGCAAGGCTATAGCCTTACGGTTTTTCATCGTTTGGGGATTTTCGAAAAATTACAAGAAATGACGAAACCTGCCTTATGGTCTTGCACAGCATGCCGTTTTTTTATCGTTTTGAGGATTTTCGAAAAATGTTAAAATTTTGAAAAAACGCAAGGCTATAGCCTTACGTTTTTTCATCGTTTTGAGGATTTTGGAAAAATGACAAAAAATGACGAAACCTGGCAAAAACGCAAGTCTATAGCCTTACGGTCTTGCACAGCAGTTTTAGTCATGTTGTCTTTTACAGGTTCAACAGCAATTATATTACAGTCGTGGCTGAAAGTTTTGGCATCATGTACTTTAGCCTGTCGTTTTTCCCAGTTTTCGTCATTTTTTGAAAATCCTCAAAAACAGCAAAAAACTCCATACTATGTCGTTACCAGATGGTACGTATGTTGTCTAAGACTGTGTAATATAGCCTGTCATTTTTTAGAGTTTTTGGCATTATTGTAGATCCTCGAAAATGCGAAAAACAGCATACTAGGCCTACCATGTTATTTTTTTCCCGATTTTGACATTTTTCGAAAATCCTCAAGAACAATTAAAAACAACATACTATAATATGTCGAAAATTCTTGATTTCGACATTTCTCAAAAATCCTCAAAAACTATGAAAAATTGCATACTATAGCTGTTGTCCGAGACCGTGTGCTATAGCCTGTCATTTTTCTTATATTTCGTCATTTTTCAAAAATTCTCAAAAACGATGAAAAACGGCATACTGCATTATGTTGTCTGAGACTGTGTACTATAGCCTGTCATTTTTCCCAGGTTTCCTCATGTTTTTAAACCCTCGAAAACAAGGAAGAACGGCATACTTCTTCTGGATTTCAACATTTTTCGAAAATCCGCAAAAACAATGAAAACGGTATACTATATTATGTCGTTTTTCCTTTACTATATTAAGTCATCTGCAACCATGTACGTTGTACTATATAGCCTGCCTTTTTCATGATTTCATCTTTTTTCTAAAATCCTTTAAATTGAAGAAAAAACAGCATACTATAGTATGTTGTTTTTCCTCAATTTCAACATTTTTCGAAATTCTTTTTTTTTGTCAACACAGTGACCATGATATAAAAATAAACCATGTAAATACAACATATTGATCAGGGCACCGCAGGGAGTTGAACCCTGTTCCGGTAAACCAGAAGTACTACAACCAGAGCCTTAGTTTTAGTTATGTTGTCTTTTACAGGTTCAACAGCAATTATATTACAGTCGTGGCTGAAAGTTTTGGCACTGTGTACTTTAGCCTGTCCTTTTTCCCAGTTTTCGTCATTTTTTGAAAATCCTCGAAAATGACGGAAAACACCATACTATACTACAGTGTGACGTTTTTTCTCGATTACGTTTACGACATTTAAAAAAGATCCTCAAAAATCCACAAAAACAATGCAGAACGGTATACTATAATATGTTACCATGAACGTATACTTTAGCCTGTCGTTTTTCCCAGTTTTAAACAAATCCCTCATTGGCTTGTTGATTTAGTGATATTTCAACTTGGAACATTTGCTATTTTGTGTCACATTTCATTAAAATGTCTATCAAAGGATGGGGCTGGAATCCAGTCTGTTGTTGAACGTTTACATTGTGTGCATGCATGCACGCACGCACGCACGCGCGCGCGCGCGCACACACACACACACACACACACACACACACACACACACACACACACACACACACACACACACACACACAACACACACACACACAAACACACACACCCTGTGTACTTTAGCCTGTCCTTTTTCCCAGTTTTCGTCATTTTTTGAAAATCCTCGAAAATCACGAAAAACACCATACTATACTACAGTGTGTCGTTTTTTCTCGATTACGACATTTAAAAAAAATCCTCAAAAATCCACAAAAACAATGCAGAACGGCATACTATAATATGTTACCATGAACGTAGACTTTAGCCTGTCGTTTTTCCCAGTTTACGTCATTTTTTGAAAATCCTCGAAAACGGCGAAAACTCCATACTATACTATGTCGTTACCAGAATGTATGTATGTTGTCTAAGACTGTGTAATATAGCCTGGCATTTTTTAGATTATTTGGCATTATTGTAGATCGCTCAAAAATAGCGAAAAACAGCATACTAGGCCTACTATGTTTTTTTTCCCGATTTTGAAATTTTTCGAAAATCCTCAAGAACAATTAAAAACGACATACTATAGTATGTCGAAAATTCTTGATTTCGAAATTTCTCAAAAATCCTCAAAAATGATGAAAAACGGCATACTATAGCTGTTGTCCGAGACCGTGTGTTATAGCCTGTCATTTTTCTTATATTTCATCTTTTTTTTTTAATTCCCAAAAACGATGAAAAACATACTGCATAATGTTGTCTGAGACTGTGTACTATAGCCTGTCATTTTTCCCAGGTTTTTTTTTAAATCCTCGAAAACAAGGAAGAACGGCATACTTCTTCTCGGTTTCAATTTTTTTTTGAAAATCTGCAAAAACAATGAAAACAGCATACTATATTATGTCGTTATTCCTTTACTATATTAAGTCATCTGCAACCATGTATGTTGTACTATATCTCTCTAGGTCGTCCTCAGACGAGCCCTCCATCGTCGCTTCCAGTCGTCTCGGTCCTCCATACATCCAGCCAGCTCACTGGTGCTCTGTGCTCCTGCGTCCATCTTGAGTACATCCACATATGTTAGTGTGGGACGTCCTCGTGATCGGTGCCCATGCGTTGGTTTCCCACAGCACTAGTCTGCTGGCCGCAGTTCTTGATGCCTTTGACAGTGTCCTGCCAGTCTCATTCTCCTGGCTGCTACTTTCTGGCTCACTTTTGGAATTCCCTCATACAGTGTATTGTTGGTAACATGCTCGTTCTTGCTGATGTTAAGTACTACACGCAGCATTCTGGTGTAGCACGTCCAGAGACTTCTGCAGAGTTGGCTTCAGGGTCCAGCATTCGCTGCCATATAGGAGAACGGATTCCACCGTTGCATAGAAGAAGCTGAGTTTGATTTGTCGGGGGAGGTTCGAGTTCCACACACTGAACATGCCGTTCAGGGCCCTCCAGGCAAGTGCCTTCCTCACTTTTAGGTCCTGCTCGGTTGAGTTGACCCATGAGCCTAGGTACTTGAAGTCTGTGACTTCCTTCAGTGCAGCTCCTCCTGTTGTTATTAGAGGTGGATGCTCTGATGGGATGTTATAGGTGATGACCTCAGTCTTTTTGGCGTTCAACCTGAGGCCCACCTTAGCGCACTCAGACTCGACACTGGTCAGGAGCTCCTGTGCCTGCTGCAAGTTGTCAGAGAGCAGGCTGATGTCATCCGCATAATCCAGATCAGTCAGGACTACCTTGGGGTGTCTTCTCGACTTCCTTGGTGCTAGGGTGAAGCCTAGCTCCTGCTCTCGTCCACTGATGGCAACCCTGAGAGCATAGTCTAGAACTATGATGAAGAGAAAGGGGGCCAGGGTGTCCCCTTGCATTACACCAGCCCTGATGTCAAACTCCTCGCTGTTACCGTCTGGGGTCACCACCTTGGCCCTTGTTCCTGCGTACATGATCGCTACCGCCCGGAGAAGGTTGGGAGGTACTCCGTAGGCCTCAAGGATCTTCACCATTGTTCCTCTGGATCGTGTCAAATGCTTTTTTGAAATCGATGAAGCAGAGTACAGCTGTCAGGTTATCCTTCTTCACCTCTTCAATTAGTCTCCTTAGTGCCAGTATCTGGGCTATGGTAGTCCTTCCCTCTCTAAAGCCATTCTGGTTCTGCCTCAGGTGAGGGTTGATGGCGTGCCTCAACCTGTTTAGTACCATTCTGTTGAAAACTTTGGCAATGATACATGTCAGGCTGATGCCACGGTAGTTGTCTGGCTTTGACAGGTCTCCAGATTTAGGCACCGGGATGATGTTGGAAAGAGACCATATTTCAGGCTGCTTGTTGTGCATTAGAGCAAGGTTGCAAAATTCAAGGATAAGGTCATCGAGGTCACAGTTCTTTAGGACTCTGGGGGTATGCCATCCGGCCAGCACTTTTTCCCTCCCTTACTGAGGCTTTTGCCTTGGCGAGCTCACTGGCTGTGAATGGACCATCGTCAATGTCCAGGTCCTGGAGGAATGGTGGTATGTCCTCCTCTGCACCATCCACTGTTGTGCCCAACAGCCCCTGAAGTGGTTGAACCAGGTCGCCACCTCTCCTCTGGGCTGTGGCCATCAACTTGACCCTCCTTGGTCCTTTTCGCCCAGTCATGTCATTAATGACCTCCAGGCCTCCCCGTACTGCCTTTCACCTTGTGCTTCCTGTACTTTGTGCACACTCTCCATCAGTTCCTCTCCTTTGATGGTATCATATGCTTTGAACAGAAGCTGCTTGGCCTCGTTCAAGCGTCCCACGTCTCTCTGCTGTAGGGTCACGTTCAAAGCTGAGGCGTGCTTCCTCAGCTCTTTGCGTGCCACTACAACATCTGGGTGTCTGGACCTCAGGGAGGTTCTAGCTCTGTCCAGCACTGGCACACACAACCTGGTTGCCTCCTCATTCGCGGCAATGAATCTGCCATATTCACTGCTAGGATCTGCTCCCTCCTCCAGCCGCTGGAAGTGCTTCCTGACTAGGTCTGTATACCTGGCTTGCAGGTATACAGACCTATGATTTCTCTTTTTATACAGACCTATGATTTCCTCTTTTTTCTAAAATCCTTTAAAATGAAGAAAAAACGGGCATACTATAGCATGTTGTTTTTCCTCAATTTCAACATTTTTCAAAATTCTTTTTTCCTTGTCAACACAGTGACCATGATATAAAAATAAACCATGTATTACAACATATTGATCAGGGCACCGCAGGGAGTTGAACCTGTTCCGGTAAACCAGAAGTACTACAACCAGAGCCTTAGTTTTAGTTATGTTGTCTTTTACAGGTTCAACAGCAATTATATTACAGTCGTGGCTGAAAGTTTTGGCATCATGTACTTTAGCCTGTCCTTTTTCCCAGTTTTCGTCATTTTTTGAAAATCCTCGAAAATGAAGAAAAAACACCACACTACAGTGTGATGTTTTTTCTCGATTACGACATTTAAAAAAAATCCTCAAAAATCCACAAAAACAATGCAGAACGGCATACTATAATATGTTACCATGAACGTAGACTTTAGCCTGTCGTTTTTCCCAGTTTACGTCATTTTTTGAAAATCCTCGAAAACGGCGAAAAACTCCATACTATATACTATGTCGTTACCAGATGGTACGTGTTGTCTAAGACTGTGTAATATAGCCTGGCATTTTTTAGATTATTTGGCATTATTGTAGATCGCTCAAAAATAGCGAAAAACAGCATACTAGGCCTACTATGTTTTTTTTCCCGATTTTGAAATTTTTCGAAAATCCTCAAGAACAATTAAAAACGACATACTATAGTATGTCGAAAATTCTTGATTTCGAAATTTCTCAAAAATCCTCAAAAATGATGAAAAACGGCATACTATAGCTGTTGTCCGAGACCGTGTGTTATAGCCTGTCATTTTTCTTATATTTCGTCCCTTTTTTTTTTAATTCCCAAAAACGATGAAAAACATACTGCATAATGTTGTCTGAGACTGTGTACTATAGCCTGTCATTTTTCCCAGGTTTCCTCATTTTTTTTTAAATCCTCGAAAACAAGGAAGAACGGCATACTTCTTCTCGGTTTCAATTTTTTTTTGAAAATCTGCAAAAACAATGAAAACAGCATACTATATTATGTCGTTATTCCTTTACTATATTAAGTCATCTGCAACCATGTATGTTGTACTATATAGCCTGCCTTTTTTCATGATTTCCTCTTTTTTCTAAAATCCTTTAAAATGAAGAAAAAACGGCATACTATAGCATGTTGTTTTTCCTCAATTTCAACATTTTTCAAAATTCTTTTTTCCTTGTCAACACAGTGACCATGATATAAAAATAAACCATGTAAATACAACATATTGATCAGGGCACCGCAGGGAGTTGAACCCTGTTCCGGTAAACCAGAAGTACTACAACCAGAGCCTTAGTTTTAGTTATGTTGTCTTTTACAGGTTCAACAGCAATTATATTACAGTCGTGGCTGAAAGTTTTGGCATCATGTACTTTAGCCTGTCCTTTTTCCCAGTTTTCGTCATTTTTTGAAAATCCTCGAAAATGAAGAAAAACACCACACTACAGTGTGATGTTTTTTCTCGATTACGACATCTAAAAAAAATCCTCAAAAATCCACAAAAACAATGCAGAACGGCATACTACAATATGTTACCATGAACGTATACTTTAGCCTGTCGTTTTTCCCAGTTTTAAACAAATCCCTCATTGGCTTGTTGATTTAGTGATATTTCAACTTGGAACATTTGCTATTTTGTGTCACATTTCATTAAAATGTCTATGAGAGGAAGAGGCTGGAATCCAGTGTGTGCATGCACGCACGCACGCACGCACGCACGCATGCACACACACACACACAGACACACACACACACACACACACACACACCCCGTGTACTTTAGCCTGTCCTTTTTCCCAGTTTTCATCATTTTTTGAAAATCCTCGAAAATGACGAAAAACACCATACTATACTACAGTGTGTCGTTTTTTCTCGATTACGATTATACACACACACACACACAACACACACACACACACACACACACACACACACACACACACACACACACACACACACACACACACCGTGTACTTTAGCCTGTCCTTTTTCCCAGTTTTCGTCATTTTTTGAAAATCCTCAAAAATCACGAAAAACACCATACTATACTACAGTGTGTCGTTTTTTCTCGATTACGACATAAAAAAAAAACTCAAAAATCCACAAAAACAATGCAGAACGGCATACTATAATATGTTACCATGAACATATACTTTAGCCTGTCGTTTTTCCCAGTTTACGTCATTTTTTGAAAATCCTCGAAAACGGCGAAAAACTCCATACTATACTATGTCGTTACCAGATGGTACGTATGTTGTCTAAGACTGTGTAATATAGCCTGTCATTTTTTAGATTACTTGGCATTATTGTAGATCCTCAAAAATGGCGAAAAACAGCATACTAGGCCTACTATGTTGTTTTTTTTCCTGATTTTGACATTTTTCGAAAATCCTAAAGAACAATTAATTAAAAACGACATACTATAGTATGTCGAAAATTCTTGATTTCGACATTTCTCAAAAATCCTCAAAAACGATGAAAAACGGCATACTATAGCTGTTGTCCGAGACCGTGTGCTATAGCCTGTGATTTTTCTTATATTCCGTCATTTTTCCAGAAATTCCCAAAAACGATGAAAAACGGCATACTGCATTATGTTGTCTGAGACTGTGTACTATAGCCTGTCATTTTTCCCAGGTTTCCTCATTTTTTTAAGGTAGGGGAAGTGATTTGAAATTCATGGTGTAGTACCAGCCTGGTGCACTAGGGGCCCCAACAGTAGCTACACTATGTGAACCTGCTGCTCGCTCCTGATTGGAGGAGAATTGGTGGTGACCTGGGGAACTTTTATTAGCTCCTCTGCTAACGTGGGGGAGGGGGAAACTCCATATGTGGTTTCCACACCTTATAATAGAGCATTTTAACAGAAAAAAAAAATATTTTTTGGGTGATATCTGACAAAAGTGAAATCACTTCCCCTACCTTTAAATCCTCGAAAACAAGGAAGAACGGCATACTTCTTCTCGGTTTCAACATTTTTTGAAAATCCGCAAAAACAATGAAAATATTGAAAATATACTATATTATGTTGTTTTTCCTTTACTATATTAAGTCATCTGCAACCATGTACGTTGTACTATATAGCCTGCCTTTTTCATGATTTCCTCTTTTTTTTCTAAAATCCTTTAAAATGAAGAAAAAAACGGCATACTATAGTATGTTTTTCGAAATTCTTTTTTCCTTGTCAACACAGTGACCATGATATAAAAATAAACCATGTAAATACAACATATTGATCAGGGCACCGCAGGGAGTTGAACCCTGTTCCGGTAAACCAGAAGTACTACAACCAGAGCCTTAGTTTTAGTTATGTTGTCTTTTATAGGTTCAACAGCAATTACCTGTATATTACAGTCGTGGCTGAAAGTTTTGGCACCCTTGCGTATAAAGACCAAACATCTCCAAATGTCTGTGAAATAAGTTCAAATTGCCAGAAGTACTTGGTGTCTCAAATTCTTTATGAAACGAATAACAACACAGAAACTTTGCTTTTTAATCATAACTTAATATTATTTTTTAAATAAAATACTACACAGAAATTGCTACCTTGAATTCAATTTTTGGTAGCACTCCCTTTGGAGTAAATGAGTAAATGCTGTCACACTTCCAATAGGTTTCAATGAGATGCCTACACCTCTCTACGGGCAGTTTGGGCCACTCTTCTTTTGCAAACCGCTCCAGTTGACCAAGATTTCATGTGCAAATTGTGCAAGTTTGCCAAAACTTTCAGCCACGACCATAATTTACATGAATTTGAAAAATGACTAAATCAAGGAAAAATGACAGGCCATGGTTTTCGAAAAATCCTCAAAAACAACTAAAACCATGGACTACAGTATGTCCTCCAAGACCATGGACCTGTTGTTATAAATTTTCAAAAATCCTCGAAAAATGAATACTATACCATAGGACCATGATGAATTAGTGACGTGATTGTGCCAGATCAAGGCAATGACAGAGTAGTTGAATCTGGCCCAGAATACATGATTTCAACCAACACAAATCCTGACCACTAAAGACAGAAGTCCCTGGAGTCACCGGAGTCCTCCGGTGACGCTGAAGACTAGGCTAAATCATAGCCCATATTTACTTTTGGGACATGGGTGACATCCAGAAAGGGGCGGGACTGCAGAGCTCTAGCACCTCAACACAATTACTGAAGTGCTGTGGTACCCCAGGGTTCTTCACCTTCAGTAGTTCTTTAATTGGGATAGTTGAGGTGCTATATATGGCAGTAGTTTTCAACCTATATCAAGAAAAACATGAAAAGCGACATAGTTTTCGTTTTTAATAGATCATGGTTTCAGGCAACATAGCATGTCATTTTTCATAATTTTTAAGGATTTTGAAGAAATGATGAGATCGTAAAAAGCGACCTACTATAGTTCATGATATAGAAGACATGGTATGCTATGTTGTTTTTCATCATTTTCTAGGATTTTCAAAAAAATCATACTCAACAGATATAGTACTGATATACTATCAGGTAACTTTTAACAGTTTTAAACAAATCCCTCATTGGCTTGTTGATTTTGTGATATTTCAACTTGGAACATTTGCTATTTTTGTCACATTTCATTAAAATGTCTATGAGAGGAAGGGGCTGGAATCCAGTCTCTGGTTGAACGTTTACATTGTGTGCATGTGCACGCACACACGCGCGCACACACACACACACGCACGCACGCACGCACGCACGCACGCACGCACGCACGCACGCACGCACGCACGCACGCACACACACACACACACACACACACACACACACACACACACACACACACACACACACACACACACACACACACACACTGTGTTTCATGATATTTAAAAAAAACGGCATAAATACATGGCAACATACCATATTAGGGGCTCGATTTTGGTTACATTAACCCTTATACGCAATTAACGCACTTAGCATTGGGGAAGAGGCGTTCCCACACTAAAGTTCATTTAATTCATCCCATATCTATTTCCCTTATCCCTACTGCTAAGCCTGACTCTCCTAAGCATGCAGCCTGGCTGCGGTCTTAGGACAGACACATGCATGAGTAGCCTATTCTCAAAGATTATAGCTCTCATTTTCAAATAATTATAGCTCGGTCAATTCTCAATCATTTCTTAACATTCAACATGTTATGTTGAAAAAACATGTTTTTTTTGCTGTATGTGGCGTGCATTTAAACCAAGTCTGTGAAATGTTATAAAGTAAATTGCAAAAAGTCGGGAATTCGCGGCAAAAAAGACGTCTTTTTGATCATTCATTTCTCGGTCAATTCTGGACCATTTTTTACATTTCAAAATGCAGCGTGACGGGCAAACGCCACTCGCTCAGCTGTATAGAATATGTGGGTAGGTCTTCTCTACGATGCGGGATCGAGCAAAATGTAACTGTTGAGACTTCGGTGGAAACGGCCGAAAAATCCAGACTTTTTTGCAATTTACAGCATTGCGTCACAAGTTAATTAATGTATTTAATTATATTATATACTGTACATTACAAGGAAGTGACTGACATCTACAGCTGTTTATAGGACAATCCATAAATAAGGAGATGAATTGAACTGCGCCTTTCCACGTGGAGTCGTGGACATCTCCAAGGCGCACAGACGCCTGCACCGTGCGCACGTGATTCTGCCTTCTCATCATGTGGAGCGAAAATCGAGCCCTAGATCTCTACTAGGATTCAGCAGTTCTCTGTTTAATGCCTTTGACATCAACAAGTTGATGTCAAAGTCCCATCTCAGCTGGGACTTGAACCTGTGGCCTCCTCCCTCAAAGTTAGATGCTTTACCAGTATGCCACCGTGTTTGCTTGTAAGCCACATTGAATAGCTAAAGCCAGAGGCCTGTTTCCATTGTGGTTAAACATCTAAACAGCTTACTGGGAGACATGCTGTAACCTTTTACTTTAAAATGTTGTCTCTGAGATACAGTATTTAAGCTGAACACCCGATGCATTCTCAATGGCAATAGGACAAAAAAAAGGATTTTCAAAAAAATGTAACAATATACAATTGTTACTGTTTTTTCAATGATGTGCTGTAATATGTCATATATAGTGTGGCAACCAGACTATTGTAATCGTTACACTTTATTCTTCTTCTTTTTTTTTTCTTTCCAGTAACCCTTTTTTGGCACCCTACTCCCCCCATAGTTTTGACTGTACACACTTGAGAAATATGTCAAACTGACCAGAAAAAATCAGAAATGTGTGCTTGTATTTTGAGATATGTCCGTTCATTTCCATTGAAATGAATGGAAAAGCGTGAAATGCAAAGTTCAATGATTTTTTCCTCTGAGACCATAAGGGCTATGGTTACAAAACTTGGGGAGGTGGTTGGACATATTTTTAAAAAATATTTAATTTCAAAATTTTGTCAGTCGGCCTCATGGTGGCGCTATAACAGCCCACCAAACAGGCCATTACGTTTTGGCCCATAACTCTTGAACTGTAGGTCGTAAATTTAAAATTATTTTTTCCCAGCATTGCTTGGGTCATGATGCATCTCTCCATATAGGCCACGCCCATTTCTGCCCAATTTTGTCAAAAACACACTTTTTGCCCCTAATCCTACATATTTTGGTGAAATCTCACAAAAAATGGCACACATGCTCTCTGGACCTATCCGATAAAAGTGACCAAACAGATTTTTGATTAAGCGTATTGCATGCCTGTAATTAGCTTCCAAAGTTAGTGGGGCCTATTTCACAAATACGTGCCATAAATCATTCACCAAATGTCCAATCCTCCCCAATCGAATCGCATGTCATGGGAGTCATGGGAGGTGGCATCAACAGGGAGTCGCAATCATTTCCATGTTCAGCCATATCGGGCGCCACAAAAGTGCAAAACGTAACCATTGCAAAAACATGATTTGGGTCGTGTAAAATAAAATCCCCTCCCAATTCCTTCCGAATGATCACAGGGGTGAATTTAATAGTCGACATCATAACTGACTGCCAAAATTAGCGCAACGGGCCGAAACAAGCGACTGCGCAACCACACTTTGCAATTTGTTAAAATTGCAGTATTTCTAGTTGTCATTTGAATGCTACTAGTTCACAAATAGAAACCCCATTCAAGCACTACTTAGGCTGTACTTGCGGTGGACATGTTTGCCTTAAAATTAATCTTTGAAACGTTTCATCATAATAGAAATATAATGCTTTCATATTTGACGAAATTTCTCACATTTGTGCCAAAAACTGCCACTAACATTTAATGTTAATAGCAGATTTTGGCACGTCAAAAGAATCACTTTTACCTATATCGTTCAATCACACAATTCAGCTTACTGTGGAGAGACACATTCTGAGTTGCAGCATTTTTAAAATGTTTTGTAGTTTTTGAATACTTCCATATTCATACATTTCATTAAAGATTAAAACTTTCTTTTCTTTTTTGGCCTACAATGAAATTCTTACATTGAATAAATCATTCAATCAAGTCTCCCAAACAATAACTGCCATTTTTCATAATTTAAAGTTTTTATTAATAAATCGAGCAACAGTGGGCTAGGATCTCAAACCAGAGACATGTAGCACAACATATTCAAGAATAAAATTTTGTTGAATTCATAATCCTCTTATTGATCAATTTAGTTCCAACAATTTGTATTTCATCTGATGAAATTGGTAATGCACAGTACACATTTACATCTTCTGCCTACAGAATGTGTGTATGTGTATGCATGTGTATGCGTGTGTGTGTGTGTGTGTGTGTGTGTGTGTGGTGTGTGTGTGTGTGTGTGTGTGTGTGTGTGTGTGTGTGTGTGTGTGTGTGTGTGTGTGTGTGGTGTGTGTGTGTGTGTGTGTGTGTGTGAGAGAAAGTGGGGGTTTAAATAGTGCATGCGTCTCCATTTAACGTGTTCATGGATGGCATCTTATAACCAACATACTTCTTCCAATAAGTGGTAAATAGCTCAACATTCTCAATACTAAAGAGTCTTTGTTTAGTCCTTTAGTAAAAGAAAAGGCATATTCAAGTCGGGATATCAATCTTATCCAATCAGGAGAGTCCTAGAACTCACACAGAATACACATTAAACAAGACAAATTGGAAGTGACGGCACAAAGAAATGAGCAGACAAGTTTGGACCTGAAACAATGAATAAATCAATGTTGAAACTGATAAATGGGTACTCGCTCCTCGTAGGCTGAAACTGGCAACGTGCCTCAAAATACATGTTTCGGCTGGAGATGAGCTGGAGACTCTGAAGTAGGGCTTCACAATTAATCAAAATCAAGGTTTCAGAATTTGGACAATGTAAAAAATTGTGGTTTCCCCTTTACTGGTACATTTATGGTAGAACTGTGTCACACTCGTTCACAGCCTACGGTAAAAATAAGTGTCCTGTTAAATAATATGTGTGCAATGAGCTCAGCTCTGCTGTTGATTAAGAAAATGTAGTCCAGACCCCAATAAGAGAAAAAAATGCACTCTGTGTTCTACTGTTTACTTGGGGGGAAAAGGAAAAAATGAATGTTCATAAAAGGAAAGAAAAGTTTGCACTTTATCCATCATCTTTGTTCAATAAGAACCACCTTATTCTCTGTTGTTTTCAATTGAAAACATATTTAAAATAAATATTTGTATTTTTTTACCCCCCAAAAAATCGAAATCGAGGTTTCAGAGAAAAACTTTCTTAGGCAAAATCGTGAAGCCCTACTCTGAAATACACTCAATGATTACCATGAGAACATTCAGTGCAATGAACACCGATTTTTTTGACCAAAAGATATCACTATATACCCTATACCTTTAACTGTAAATCAACACTGAGGTTTTTACTCTCTACTTTCCTCTCTGTTACATGACACACTCTTACGATACCATTGGGGCCAGATTCAGAACTGGAATTTAAATTAAGTGTGTAAATGACATGTGTAAAATCCATAAGATCAATCTCACATGCCATTCATCAAAGGATGTGTAATGGCTGTTTGTGTATCGGACAGGCGTATCTAATCTCACCTCTTTGTCAAGTGATTTGCCTGGTGTTGCCTGCAGGGGCGGATATAGGCATGGGCATGGGAGGGCAATGTCCCCCTAAATGCCCAGTCTGCCCCACCAAACACGATGGCATGCAAAATAACCCAATAACCCAAGATATCTCAGATTAAAGTGCCTATATTTAAAATGATTTGAAACACTACCACTGCTACTAACTAACGACAGTTGTAGCACCACTAAACCAACAACATTTTATCATTGAAAACAGAAAACTCTCTGAGTCAGACCTTTAGCTTTATGCATGATGTGTGTCTGTTGCACCTTCAACAACAACTGATGTTATTATTGATGATTACTTGCCTAATATAAGTCCTGTAACTGAAAATGGTATGGGTGCGACTTCATCGATGAAGCCGCCCCCATACCATTTTCTCCTGCCCCCCAATTGGGAAATATTACATCCACCCCTGGTCGCCTGGTGCAATAGATCACCCATGCACCCCCATTTCCCACCATAACGCATCCTGTAAAATGCACAGATCTCCAAGCTTACAACGGTGAATGTGGAGCTTCCCGACTTGTAGATGATCGTATTTTGACAGGTGGGTCTCTCAGAATGTCAACTGACTGAACATTATAAAGTAGACCTTGTCTATAGGCTACTCTCACTCTCTCAAAAGTTCTATAGTTCATTCATTAATAAACCTCAAGACCAAGGCATTACATGGTGACTGCATTATAAAAGCCCTTTCCATTGAGCCATTACTCACTTTGCAGAGGTAAAAAATATATGCATTGTACGTATTTTTTGTCATAGCTGCCAAGTCCCTTTCATCCCTGTCATCTGTCTGAATGCCTGGGTAATGGACTTGTTCTAGACACGTAGGCATTTCAATTTTCATCCATACAGTAGCCTATGTCCTTCCTACTCTCAGAGCAGTTGGCTATATACCATCTGTGTGCTTCGATTTCAGCTATAATTCTTTTATGTGCTGACCAAAGTTGGGGACATACCAAGATGTTTGTGACTATTAACTGATTCGGCATGATGACTAAAGCATGCTAAATGCATTTACACTTTGATCACGAACCTGGTGAGTCACCTGAGTTGACAACGGTCATACAATACAATACGTTCAAAGTCAAAGCCAAAAACAAATCATGAGTTCCACACGTAACATAACAATGGTCGTAAATGTCTGAGCGTAAATTGCTTCCTGAATCTGGCCCATTCGTCCGTTCTTACCACACAAAACCTAAATTCTAATCCACTGATCCAGAGCATCCCAGCAAAAACACAATCAAGAATGAGTGTGGCCCAATGGCTGCAACCGATGACACAACAGTCGGAGTTAATGTTAGGTTCAGGCATCGTTTTTACTGAGGATATGTTTAGGGTTAGGGTTAAGTTTAGTTGTGGCCGGTAGTAAAATGCTCAACTGTTGGCGTTTCCACTGGTCGCAACTAATTTATAATTATATTTATAATATTTATATTAGGGCTTCACGATTTTGCTTGAAAATAAAACCTCAATTTTTTTCTCTGAAACCTCAATTTTGATTTTTTGATTTCGATTTTTGAGGGGTAAAAAAATATATATAAAAAAACAAGTATTTATTTTAAATATATTTTTATTTGATTCTCCTCCCTCCAACAGAGAGTAGGGTGGTTCTTATTGAACAAAGACGATGGATGAAGTGCAAACCTCACTTTTCACAATGCATTTTTCTTTTATCATCTAGAACACTTTTTATGGTAAAGTAGGCTGTGAGCGAGTGGGACACAGTTAATAGGAAAGGAGAAATCACGATTTTCGATTTTCATTTTTTTACATTGTCCAAGCTCTGAAACCTCAATTTTGATTTGATTTAGATTAATTGTGACTGTTATAATTTGATTATTATAACAGTCGCATCCATTTTATAGCGATCACGACCAACGGTTGTAGTCGCAAAAATAATATCTCTGTCTCTCCAGAAACCGGAAGGAACCCTCGACATGTCTCTAATGAAAGTGGTCCTCTGCAGAGCCGCTGAGGTAGATGAGGCAAGCATTGACAGATTTACTGTATCTGTGGAACTGAGTCAACTAAGAAAGTGAATGCTTCAACTCCTACAATTCCAAGTGCTTGTCAGGGTGAGGGTGGGTGGGGGTTCCGCAGTTCATATATTGTTTTCTCTTTCTTTCTTTCTTCCTTTCTTCCTTTCTTTCTTCCTTTCTTTCTTGAGGTGGGGTGCGGCCTGAATATGTTGGTAACCACTACTGTATATAGCCTATGTCTCTTTTCGACTACAGAACTAGTTGAAGCGCATTGTGCCGCGGTACATATTCCAGTATCTATTCATGTGCGCTGCGGCTCGGCAACAGATCAGATGAAGAGGTTCTCAGAACCTAATTTGGACACGCCCTGAGTTCTGAGAGCTTAGAACTCAGAACGTAGCCTTTCAAAAATGCCTGGAAAATAGTGGGAATACAGCATATCGTCACTGTCGGGCAGACACCTGTTATCTCCATCCATATTTTCTTATCATTTCCTTTCTGTTTTTTAAGACCAGAGGCCTTTTTCTAAACGTCCTCTAAATCATATTAATTCAGTTTTATATATTATATTATATTATATTATATTATATTATATTATATTATATTATATTATATTATATTATATTATATTATATTATATTATATCAAAACATTTTCATGTCAATGATCCCCAAAATTGTCTATCTGGCTACTGATCGCCATCTAATAACATACTGTGCCAGGGACGCCAGAAGATTTGTGTTATAATAAAATAAATAAATAACACACGCACGCACGCACGCACGCACGCACGCACGCACGCACGCACGCACGCACACACGCACACACGCACACACGCACACACACACACACACACACACACACACACACACAACACACACACACACACAAATTGTCACGATATCTCAAGAGTACAGTAGTAGATTTACATACTTGCATATCTGCTATTTTTTAATAGCAAAAGTAAAAAAAAAAAAAAGATGGTTGAGGTGGTTAAAAGTGAAATAGCTTTCCCGGTCTTAATAGTCCGGCAGCTGAGGTGAACATTTGTTATAAATGAGTCCTCTTTTTATACATACAGTCATGCCATTCTATGGCAGGAAAAAGTGTCAAGGTGTCCTTATGCTTTAAATAGCAGGTGACATGTCAAACTAGGGGCTTTTCGTGATTCTGAATCCATTCCAAAACACGTGGGATAAAACAGCCTGACTTGACGGTCACAAGAAACCCCTATGAAAGAAATTGCTGAATACTGACTGCCGGTCAGGAAGTGGATTCATGAATTATGTACATGTATACATATGAAGCCTGTTGGCTGCCGGACTATAATGGTTTAATGGCCTACCTGATCATACTACAGGGTCACACTAAACAAAAGCATCACCAGCAGCTGTTCCACAAGCTTTGACATGCAAGTTGAGGGCTTGTTGATCTTAGGACATGTGAAGTATCCACCCGACAGTCGATATATACAGTATCAGCTCACACTTTGTTTTTTTTCTAACATACATCCTCCAATGGTATTGGTTGTAATGCGAACGTAAACAAAGAAACAAAAGTCACATAAGTTTCACAGGTTGTGTGGAGTCTCAGGTCATTACGGAAAGCTGTGGGGGCTTCGTAGTCGATAAGAGCCATCAATGACTTTGTCCTTAGTATAGGTCCCACTGAAGTTAAGTGTCAGGTGGTGATGACATGAGAGCACGGGGCAGGCGTGACACGGGTACTTCTGTTCTGAACCCGGAAGCTTCCAGCAAGCATGCTCCCACCCTGGACGGGGTTTCTTTACAGTCTACCAGGAGGGCAAAAACGTACAAGAAGGGGGAAACATTGCAAAGACGACGAAGAAGCACATAAAGAGGGCATGGGGAGAGCAGTAGTTCGGTGAAAAGTTTTGCTCCGAGAGTCTCTGTACATTCCCCATCGCTCTCGGAGAAGGGAGCGATGGCGACAGCATAGGAGGGAGGGAGGGAGGAGCAGGAGCAGGAAGAAGAGGGGAATCCATGGCTGAGAGGAAGGAAAGCAAGTGGTTACAGTATTCCGGTCTGCAGCCGAGTGGATAGGAGAGGTACTAGCGCAGAGATAGCCAGAGCCCAGAGGGAAATGCCGGACCAGCGTCGCACCCCCGAAGACCGCGTCCCCCCAAAGTATGCCACCTGGGCTGAAGAGAGAGAGACGAGACAGAGAGATGGATTATCAGAGATAAGACAGACAGACAGAGATTAAGGCAAATAGATCTTGTCAGTGATTCTCAGCCTTGAGAAGGAACCGCAGGTCCGCAGTCAGCCTGAGTTCCGGTCTGATTTGCTGCTTTCCGCGCATCTGAAATGTCACTTCACAAATCAGTCTGGCCACAGCCTTTCCCCACAGGTAGGCAGGGCATATGAAGGTTGAAATGAAGCAGAGAATTCTGATGGTTTGTTTGAGGGGGAAAACACTACCGTAGTTCGCGTACATTTGAACATCATCAAATCAGAAACAATGTGGCTACATAACAGGTGACATAAGGGAAATACAAGTCAGGCAGACTCTGGACAGACTCATTTGTGAAATGACATTTCAGATGTGTGGAATGCAGCAAATCTGGCTGGAACCCAGGCTCTATATACAGTATATGTACAGAACAGAGGGGGTGCGGAGAAGGAGAACGGTTGGAGGAATGTCAGGATCTATAAGCCTTCCAGAACAGCCCTGGGCTCATCAAGGCATCTTAAGGTATCTCCTTCCACTGCAGCAAAGCCTTTGTTCAGCCAAATACTTGTACTCTATAATTGTGACTCGGTAGACGTCAGTAGCGTGTTTAAGGCCAATTGTATAGCCGAGTGGCTATACAAGCCACTCGGCTTGCACACTTTTTCCGTTTCAAACATCCCCATCACTCCGAGAGTGTGCACATGGAACCAAATGGGCCTATTCCTAACTATGAATTATTTAGAGCCCCTGGAACTCCTTTAAGAGTCCATTTGATAACAACTTGCTGCAGAAAAGCCATCTGGGAAGCAGAAGGTTGTTGGTAACAGCCTCCCGGTCTAAGTGTCCCTGAGCTGAGCATTTAACCCCACAACAGCTCACAGGGAGAGGTTGGTCTATTTTCTATATAACCAAGCAACAAAAGTCCTCTACCTTTCTTGGTCCACTCACCGACGCAGGCAGAGCCGTCGTCGTTGGGCTCGTAGCCCTGGTTGCATCTCTTGTTTGCACGACACTTGTAGCTTCCATAGGTGTTGGTGCACACAGGGCGGTCAGAGGGGCAAGCCGAGGGGAACTGGGTGCACTCATCTTTATCTGGGAGGACATTGGAGGGAGGGAGGGGGTGGGGGGGTATCACGGTGGGAAATATGCTAGAGTGAGAATGTGAAACACAGGTAGGGTAAGGTCAGGGTAAACATATGATATGGACGTGCAGATTTAAAGGGAGGGATACATACAGGCCTAATATCAGGGGCGGATCTAGGCATGGGCATGGGAGGGCAATGCCCCCCTAAATGCCCTGACTGCATGTCGTGCAAACAACCCAAATTTCAAATTAAACGTTTTAATTAAAATGATTTGAAAACTACAGTTGTGTCACCACTAAACCAACAGCATTTCATCATTGAAAACAAAAACTCTCTGAGTCAGACCTTTAGCTTTATGCATGCTGCGTGTCTGTTGCAACTTCAACAACAAATCCAGCGAAGCGTCAGTTCATTGAGGCACGGAGGGCAGAAGGTTTATTTAATTCCCCTTATATTCAATCAGTAATTCATTCTGTTCCTTTAAATCTGCAGTCTCTCCATGTCAACTCCCCTCACTCTCATTGGCTGTCCCCATGTCAACTCCCCTCACTGTCATTGGCTGTCAGCTAGTCAGTCACACCCACATTCAATCATGTGCTCTATATAAGCAGTCTCTCTCTCTCCTCTCTCTCTCTCTCTCTCTCTCCTGCTAAGCTGACTCTGTCCTGTTGATCAGATGTGTTCAAATTTCTCCCCCTCCCCGGCCCTCCTCCCTGTGGCACCAGTTCAGAGTACATGAGTCTCTGATTAATCATGATTTAAGGGTTGTAACTATTGTGGTATCTAATTCTGTTATGGTATCCATGTTTACTGTGGACTATGGTATTTTCTGTATCCATGTAGTCATGCATTTTTGGATAAAATGTTGTAATGTCTCATGTCAGTCTGCACTGGATACAATGCTCATGTGTAAATCTTTGTATTTTACTGTACCTTGGCTCTGCTCAGGGGGGTTGTTGATATCTCAAGCTGTGTCTTGATGCACAGATAATCGGAGATATCAAATGTGATATCAGACCTATGACTCAGTTCATAGATCGTCTGATATCACATGAGCAAGAGCCATGCCGCCATACAAACATGCAAAAGCTTTGCAATAAATGGTCTATGGTCAATCTTATTCTGAGCCGAAGTGTGTCAATGAACTGATGTTATTATTGATGCTTTACTTGCCTGATAAAAGTCCTGTAACTGAAAATGGTATGGGTGCGATGAAGCCGCCCCCATATTATTTTCTCTTGCCCCCCCAATTGGAAAATGTTACATCCGCCAATGAATTTTGAGGAGAAGATTTTTAAAACCCTAATAGTCTTATAGCACTTCTAATGGGAAGAGGTAGGCTGTTCAGGTAAAGATAGAAATTTACATTTGAAAGAATCCAACAAAGTTTTATCAGCTTATCATCATCACCAGTTTATGTCAATGCATGTTTATTCTCATTAGTTTTATTTTCTGATAAAATTGGTCCCCCAGCCTGTTTAGTAACATCAAGAGCTTGAGGGCGGAAGACCTGTTACTGATCAAACACTAAGCATTACTATAGACCTGCGCAGTGACACAGATGAAAAATGAAATAAAAAGTGTTGTATCCTGCCGTTTTCTACTTCTTGCTAATTATATACGTATTATATGATGATATTGTGTGTGCCATCATGATTTGACACGACCGGGTTGGCTTTGTCCGCCGCAAAATCGTCTTTATATAAATTATTTTCGAAAAGTCTATGAGGAAAATAAATGGGAAAAACACTTCCGGAACCGGGGTGGTGATGTCACTGCGCAAGTCTATAGAGCTCACATACAACACTTTTAAAAGGTCAGTAGATTTATGTTTTTACCAGTGCAACGTCCGTTTTCGCTCATGGCGAACCCATGGCCGCACTGCAAGAGGGAGAAGAAAAGAAAAAAAAGAGGAACAAAATAAAACGCACATTCAAACAAAGAAATGAATTTACACAATGTTTGAAGTTTTTCTGGAAAAACTTCAAATATTTATGTAGCAGCACCAAAAGCGTTCAGCCTGGTATTGTGGACAAAAACAAAAGAAAGGGGTTAAAAAAGGGGCTAAAATGTCATCAAATGGTGGTCCGTGGCTCAAATGCTGAATAAATAGTGGGCCCTGGTTTGAAAAAGGTTGAAAAACACTGCTGTACCTCGATCTCCACTGTGGGTGTAGGCTCCTCCTCGTCTCGGGGGTAATGGATCTCCAGCACTGTGTTAATCTCATAGGCCTCCAGAGGTCTGGCCACTGACCGGCCGTCTGGCCAGTACACCTCCACATTGGTGGCCGTGTCCTTCCCTGCACACACACACACAACACACCACACACACACACACACACACACACACACACACACACACACACACAACACACAACACACACACACACACAACACACACACACACATCCAGGGGTGGAAAAAGTACTCACATTTGTTAGTTAAAGGGGGATTCCACCCATTTTCAACATTTCACAATGTCATTAATATACCTTTGAGATGTTGTGTGGACAAAGACATGATAAAAAGTTGCAAAAAGTTTTATCAAACTAAATTATACTTAATCGTACAATGAACAGCAAACATAGCATACCTACAAGCTCTGCATAGATATGCCATTTCTGCATACAGTAAATACTAGGGATGGCAGGTTGAAAGTGGTTATTAAGGGTAGCATACCAAGGCCAAAGTGGGCGACGGGTTCCATCTCACACAGGTACCCTGAGCCCCCGTCGATGATGCGCATATGTGGACCACTCCTCTTAGTGTACACCACCACCTTGGCCCCTCGAGCAAACGCACCGAACTGAGTCCGCGGTATCACCCGGAGCCACGTGTTACCGGCGCCCTGTGGACAGAGGGCACAGTTTCAATGTTCTGGTACTGTACGTTAGTAAGCAGGATGCATGCATGCATGCATGTACACACACACACACACACACACACACACACAGGAGCGCTTTTGCCATCAGGCAGACTACGCAGTTGCTTAGGGTGCCATGAGGGGAGGGGGGCGGCCATGAGGGGAGGGGGGCGAGGGGAGGAGGCGAACACCAGACATGCTTTAAAAGGATACCAGGCTAATAAGCCTCATATGGATAAATACATTATACTTATCCTCTAGAACAGAATAGAATATATGTTATTTATTTTAAAAATACTGTAGTTCATAATTTTATCGCTTGGGGGCGCCATTTTACAATTGATTTTCCCTGGAGCCCCCCTTACCCACACACACACACACACACACACACACACATACACACACACACACACACACACACACACACACACACACACACACACACACAACACACACACACACACCACACACGGTACATACCAGGTTGACCTTGTAGATAGATAGAGGCTGTGCTGCACTTTCACCATGAGACACAATCAAGTCCAGACGACCGTCTCCGTCAAAATCTGTCACTACAGCACCTAAAGATCACCAAACACAAAAAAACAACAGAAACAAAACAAAACAATCAATGACCTCATTAACTTGGCAAAAAAGTTATACACAATTGGCAACAGAATGGAGTGGAACAATGCCTAAATGGACCTCTGCTGCCATCTGATGGTAGCATGTGGTAATAGCAGGTTAAATCAAACCACCTCAGAAAGTATCAACCAGCTTGCAGAAATATGAAGTGGCATGATGTGAATAATAATTGTAGGTTTGCAGTAGTGGTGTAAAGTAAGTAAGTATTGTACTACTAAGTACAACTGTTGGAATGATGCAAGTTGGAAATTTAAAGTCAGTCAGTGGGCTAACGGTTAATTGCATTAAAATCATCATTACCCTAAGCCTACAGCTGTACACAGACAGAGACATGATGCATTTGTATACAAATGTCGAGGTATTTTTATTTTCCAATTTTCAGTACTTTTATTTCTATTCAACGATATCTCGGATATTTGAAAAATTGAATAATTTAAGTACAATGTTGTACAAATACTTTTGTACCCTTACTCGAGTGAATTTTGAATTCCAGACTTTTACTAGAAAACAGAGTATTTCTTCAACAGCAGAGGCGGATGTAACATTTCCCAATGGGGGGGGGAGGAGAAAATGGTATGGGGGCGGCTTCATCGCCTGTGTCGATTCGCGCCATGGGCGATGAAGCCGCACCCATTTTTGGTTGCAGAACTTTTATTAGTCAATTAAAGCATCAATAATAACATAAGTTGTTGTTGAAGTTGCAACAGACACGCAGCATGCATAAAGCTAAAGGTCTGACTCAGAGAGTTTACTGTTTTCAATGATGAAATGCTGTTGGTTTAGTGGTGCCACAACTGTAGTTAGTTAGTAGCAGTAGTAGTGTTTCAAATCATTTTAAATATAGGCACTTTAATTTGAAATATCTTGGGTTGTTTTGCATGCCATTGTGTTTGGTGGGGCAGATTGGGCATTTAGGGCGGCATTGCCCCCCCATGCCCATGCCTAGATCCGCCCCTGTTCAGCAGAGTTATAACCACCCACTTTGATCCTGTATCATCATTTACGCCTGTCTGTCAGAGCTCTGTTTCTCTCTGTCTGTGTCGTTGGTCACACTCACCCGTTCCCCTGCCCTCCGGCTCGGCTGCATCTCCGATGTTCAGCTCTTCTATCTGGGGGTCGCTGTGTTCTCTCCTTGACACCCTGCCAAGACAACAGATCAACACCAAATGATCCTCAATGAAAACCTCAGCTCTCCTTTGACGTCAAACCATTGGGGGGGCTAATAACAAGCATGCAGCTTCCACTAGATCTGCGATGTCATATGGCTAGTCGATGACGCCAGGATTGACACACACGCAAACACACACACCCTAGCCTGACCTCAGTCTGAATTGTCATTTCGTTTCACTTCAATATTCAGACTGACGTCCCTCAGTCAGCAGTCTTAACGGTGTTTGGTCCGACGTTGTGAATGAAGTGAGTGACAGGGCTGTTGGCCAATCAGGTGCTGGGATTGGATTTCCAATTCGCACAAACGGCCCCAAAGGCAGGGAAGCCAGTCCTAGCTCAGTGCTACCCAACCTATATGCTAAATGTAATTGTTGTGTAGGTATTGTATTGTTTATTCCAAGAGAAAGTGATACCGCAATTACCTGATGTCAGCTGAGTATTGCACCTGCAATCTGTTCACTATCTTCCTCCTCATTTTGTTAACTTAATCATTAATCACAAGTTTTTTTTGTTTGTTGGGTTGTTTTTTGTTTGTTTGTTTTACTGTTTCCTTAATGTTTTGTTGTTTGGTCAGGATCTATACTTGGTCCTCTTGGTCCCCTCAACGCCAAGCCTCTTTCCCCTAGAATATGAAAGCTGGGGTTCACATCTTACAGAGTGTGGTAGGCCGTGTTATGTGCTGATCTTTGCACAATCCCGAACTCTGCAGAACATTGATCGGCTGTATTGAATTAATTAACGAGGTGCTCCTCGTTGCCAACTATTATTAGAGTTAATTTAGCTGATCCATGTTCCAGTTGTTTGACCTGGTCTCTGGATCAGCGGCCACCATCCCCTCCTGTCCCAAATAAGACATTGGGGCTGTCTTCCCAGTCAACTGTCGTTTGGGGAATTTTCCCATCCAGTTGGGCTTCAGGGCACAGTCTGACTCTTGACCCGCGCAATCTGAATTCATTCACAGGCTCATTGCAAAAAAAAATAAAAAAATAAAATACATCACAACATCCTGTGCAGAGTTTCCCATCGTGTTTTAATGAAAGCAGGCTGTGGTTATTTGTTAGTACTGAGCAAATAGCTCAGTGCTAATAAACGAGCTGAAAGGTCTTAGGCTCATATTCAGAGAACTGCATTCATTACCATCATGAGGGGAAGCCAAACGGCGAGCCCCGAAAGAGACCCAAAACTGTCCTAATGCAAGATTCACTCAAGCGTGGAGTGGCAGGCAGGGTGCCAGCCTAGATAAGTATCCTTGCCTGGGAATTTAAAAATCGTCGTTCTCGTTTTTCCCCCCATTTTAGAATACTAAATGAAGCCACATAACCGCTCCATTACATTCATCATCAAACTACCATTAAACCTTGCTATTACTGTACAGCTCTCTCTGTGAGTCTGGGCGTGGGGGTGTGCTCTCTCTCTCGCTCTCTTCTTTCTTTTTCCTTCTAACCTTTATTTATCCAGAGTAGGTTCGCTGAGCAAGAATACTAATTTTCTATCAAGCAGAGCTCTGCTTTGCAGTGGCACAGACGCACGCATTCACTCATGGGGGGTGTTTTGGCACAAGCACAGCTTTAAAACTGGCCACTGAGCTCTGAGGTAGTGTACGAATGCTTGTGTTAGTGAATGCACGCGTGTGTGTGTGTGTGGCCTGAGGGCGGGCATCCTGCGTGTTCCTCCTCACCTAAAGAGGCGGTTGGCTGAGGAGCCCCTGTAGGCGATGTTGTTGAAGAAGACCTCCAGCTCGTTGTCATTGTCAAAGTCTGCCGCGATGACGGTGCGCACCGGAGACGGCATGGAGAACTTCTGAGACGCTATGTCCTGTGAAGACAACCGCACCGCATGACGTTAGTGAAACATGTCCATGTGACGCTATCTACTGTCCTGTGAAGAAAACACGAAACATGTTCAAACACATACCATACATGTACTTGAACACAAACAGACACATAATCACATATATCACATATATCATTTCAAGTTTTATTATTTATTTGGCATTTGAGCCATGGACCACTATTTCATGACGTTTAGCCTCTCAAACCAAGATTCTGATATATTAAGATATATTTTTGGATTTTTTTTCTCTCCACGATTCCATGTTGTATTGACATGGTAACATTAGGAGAGATGCTGTAACATTGCATCGATCAAAAATAACAATTCTTTTAGACATTCTCTAATTGTGTAGACTACTTGGAAATTAAGTAATGCAGATGTTTAGCAATAATTTAAACCTTGGGGCGCAAAGTTAAACATAATGGACCAGTAAGGTGAGGTCCACTTGGTTACCAACACATCATTTAACTGGGAACCACCTGGCACCCTTCTCAAGGACCACTGGTGGTTCTCAGACCACTGGTTGAAAACCACTGGAAACAGACCATCAGTTGGTGATGCAATGCCACATTAAGAAACAATAGCAGTTTGAAATCCCAGACTTGAGAGTCACCATTCACAGACCTAATGGAGTTGGACAAATGTCATTCTGGTGACATAATGCACAAACACACTGTAGGTGTGTACCGATGACTACTCATCCTATTGCCATTTTGAATGCACGGTGTTTCTGAGTAGCCATTTCAACAACATATGCATACTCTGGAATTGCATAAGCACCTTCCTATACCATTCCACGCACTATTGCATTTTTGTTGACCGTGACGCTTTTATTTTATGTTGCTTGGTTTCTAATCTGCTTTATTATTCTTGCAAAGTGATTTGAAAGGCTGATTTTATGTTAATATGTTTACAGGTCGCTGCACTTATGTTGCACACATAATATGCATTATGCACTGTGTGTATAACGGTAGACAAACAGTAAGCTGCCATGCAGACAGGTGTACATGAGACAACTTATTTAGACTTCATTGCATTGTGGATGGCTTGGGAGGGAGTGGAGAGGAGGAAGATCTCCTGGAAAGAGCTGTGGGAGATGGAAGCATCTAGGGCAAGCTTTACCATCAGGGCTGCCTACGACGTGCTGCCCTCTCCCACGAACCTAAGTCAGTGGTATGGTGAGGACCCCACTTGCCCCCTGTGTCCAAACCCTGCATCGCTGAAGCACATCCTGGTGGGATGCAGGACCAGCCTCGCACAAGGCCGATACACCTGGCGGCACAACCAGGTGCTGAAGTGTCTTGCAGCAGTGCTGGAAAAACAGCGGACAAGTGTCAATGCCCTTCCGCCCACGTCGTCCCGTTGGCAGCCAACACCGTTTGTCCGGGAGGGACAAGCCAGCCTCACCACCTTAAGATCTGACCCTGGGCAGCTGGGCAGAGCACGGGACTGGAAGCTGCTGGCAGACCTGGACAGGAGGCTCTGCTTTCCAGCTGAGATCGCGTCCACCGACCTGCGACCGGACCTTGTGCTGTGGTCACCCTCCCTCAGGCTCGTGTACATTATTGAGCTCACGGTGCCCTGGGAGGGTGCAGTGGAGGAGGCCTATGAGCGCAAGAGGCTGAGATATGCTGACCTCGCTGCAGATGGGCAACAGCAAGCCTGGAAAGCATTCGTACGTCCAGTGGAAGTGGGCTGCAGAGGATTCATAGCCACCTCAACATCCAGGTTCCTCAGGGAGATGGGAGTACGAGGGAAGTCCCACAGGCAGGCAGTCAAGGACCTCTCTGCAGCTGCTGAGAAGGGGAGCCGGTGGCTGTGGATTAAAAGAAAGGATGTAACCTGGGCCTTCAAGTGAGTTGATGGCATCTAGGGAGTGAACCTGGGACGCTGGGACTCACTGCTGAACCCTCTGGAGGTGTCTGGGCCAATCAGCGAAACATCAGTGAAAGAGGGCGCCCACTTGACAACCCGAAGGATGCCATCACACTTTCTTGAACTCCTCAGATCACGTGCTCGAACTCCACAGAATCTCTTCGGTGCTTCAAGTATGAACTTATTGAGGGATATCAACACCTAGTCCTATTCAACAGATCAGTAGCTCTCAAAGTAGGGTAACATTACATGCAACCAAAAAAAGAAAAACTATTTCTCCTCAAAATCTTACCGACAAATATTGTATAGGGGAAACAAAAATATCTTTTCAAATGGGAGTCCACAGCCAATATACATGACAATGTTTGAGAACCACTCATTTATCAAGTCACCACGTGAAATAACTGGTTTTGGAGCACGGAAGGAACGGCGCATTGCGTCAAAAAAGGCAGAATTGATCAGTTATTGTTGTAGAGTGACGTAAATTCTGCCCTAGCATCACATCTGTGGTTATTCCATCCTTGGCAGCAGAAGGAGGACTACTGGCCATCCATCCCCTGACCGCTGCAGCCACCAGCTATAGCTGCTGCCGCAGATCGTGGCCCAGAGAGTCTCCTGCAGAGTCGGGGGAGTTTTGCGCGGCAAAGTAACGGATATCTCCTCGCTTCAGCGAGGCGGTGATAAGTCGGGGAAGAGTTATAGACCCGGGCACTTCACTCCCTCCACTATTTACTCCCTGTTTTAATTATAAGGCTCATAAAGCCGAGGGGAGGGAGGGAGGGAGGCCTGGACTGACCTTCCACTACTCAGGGTTAAGGAGAGGGGGGCCTGGCCAACTGCCCACAGGCCAACCCAGGGGAGGGATGAGGTCTTGATTAAAGGTGAATGAATGGTTTTGTGGGAAGTATTTAGTTACAAGTACAAGTACTACAGTATAGTTGCCATGCTTAGTCATACTTTTGATGTGATTATTTTCGGGGCCTTGCAGTTGTGCTGGACAAGAGGACAGTGAAGAATGTCACTGAATCAATCAATTTCCAGTAGGTGTAAGGAGCTTCATGGACTGTAGGGGACGCAGGTATGGCTTTTACAGAGACTAGATTCTGAAGTGTCAACACCTGATGAACTGCCTATCAACTGCCTAATCTGTCCACCAGTGTTTTTTACCTTATTTTGAAGACCCACCGGACACGAGATGTGACATTTTTATCAAACCATCACCATCAAAAGGAAGAATCAGACAAAAGTGCATTTTTGGAAACCTGTTTATGTATTGAGACTGAAGGAGACTGCATAGGTTTTGACTTCCGGTTGTGTCCATATCCTAGCTACTCCTTTCATGGATCCAGGTAGATCCTAATAGATCATAATGGTTCTAGTAGCCTAAAACCATTCATATGTTGGCAAAGAACTGAAAACTATATGGTACTTAAGTCCCGGGAACAGCAAAAGACAGAGAATTACAGAATATAAGAAAATAACACTTAAATGAGTCCAGTGATTTTACACATAATGTAGGCTATAGTAGGCTACTAATTTATTTAAAGAAATATATAAAATGAAAAGAACAACTTCATCAGCAGGGTGAGAGATGCTGCAAGTGATTCTTCACACTGTTTTCAGCAGCGCTCAGAAAGTGTTTTGGCAACTTTCGTTGCCATCCATAAAAGCCTGTGCGTTTAGCCATGCCTGCATACAATTCTTCCTAATCTAAGCTGTTAATGGTTACTGTTCTGGACAACATACCCTGGGTAAAATATGCTGAGAGCTTTTTAGGTTTTTATAGGTTTAATTTGTACTAGAATGTTGGGGGAGTGTGAATCAGAGAAGGTACAGGGCACTAGCTGTTAAAGCTCTTTCAAGCCAAGGACACCTTAGTGAGAAAGATGAAGCAGTACCCCCGCCCCCAACACACACACACACACACACACACACACACACACACCACACACACACACACCACACACACACACACACACACACACACACACACACACACACACACACACACACAACACACACACACACACACACACACCACACACACAACAAGGCCAATCTACAATTTCATTTAAGCATCACAGTCACATGATTGTAGATCTATCAGGCTCATCCCAAAATAGAATGTTCATCCCAGAATAGGATTGCCTAGTCTGGTTCATGTAAACATTTTTTTTAAGTCTCTATATCACACAACTATCCCAAAACAGCACACATGGGCACAACTGTTTGAATTAACGAGAATATAGTAAAACAACAAGTTGATCGGAGCAATAATATAACCGCCAGCTATCAATCAAAGCCTGGGATGCAAATAGCAAATAAGCTCTACGTATAACGACGTGGGACAACCTACTGTGTCATTAGCATAAATCATTTGTCCCTTGATTGATGCTAATGCTACAACAACCAATATCTGACTGAAAATTTACTGTGTAGTAAATTGTGTTTTGCGTGCGCCTGGGGGAAACCACAGGGGAAAAAAAAAGGAAAAAAACCCTGCGCGATGGATTTTAATTAAAACACAAACAGGCCTAATCGGCACTTTCCGCTGTCCGGGCAAGCTGCTGCTTCAGCCCTATTTAATTAGCGGTTTACTGGAGTGATACAATGACTTCATTACGGATGGCAAAGGTCAACGCGCGGCTTGTGGGAGTGTCTGTTTGTGTGTGGATGAGGTTTTAAATGCGGTGGGGGGCAGAGTTGGGGAGTGGGTGGGGGTGGGGGGGGGTGCGCGGTGTGAGCGGTGATTTACCAGTTGGCGTAAAGAACATCTGATAGCTAATTGAATTTGTCTTCCCTGTACCTCGCGCGGCACGTTTGTGTGTGCGCGAGCAAGTGTGACACAGTATGAGAGAGAGAGAGAGAGAGAGAGAGAGAGAGAGAGAGAGAGAGAGAGAGAGATAGAGAGAGCATGTCACACTGATGGAATTGTCTGGGGCAAACATCACACATTAACCCCTTATGTGACCCCCATAAAGCAGTCTGCCGTGACGTTTATCTCTCTGATAAAGGACGCGGTCCCGAGGCGCTGACAGATAGATCACGGGCGCTTAAAAACCTCCCCCAGATTTACACTGGCGTGCGGCACACCTCCGCGGCGTAACGCCTCGGATCCATGCCCCCCGTCGCACGCCGGTGTCGCACACGTGCCCCACCGAAAGCTGGATTCCGACACCATAGTACGAGGCGCTAAAATGGGAGTTACGGGGGCATTTTTTTCTTTCACAGCAGCTATACACTATACTGTTGAAAATGGTGCATTACACTCGGCCATTCACACACCGATGTCAGAGGAAACCATGCAAGGCACCAACCGGCACATCGGGAGTAACTGGGATTTCAGAGTCTAGCTCAAGGACAGTAACTGTGGGGGAGTCGGACTGGGAACCTCACAGTTGCCACCAGTGGAGTTTCTAAGCAACTTGGAGCCCTAGGGAAGATTTTCCCTAGGGCTCCCTTACCAAATGGACCCTCTCATGGTTGCCCCCCTCCCCTCATGGCGCCCTAGGCAACTGCCTAGTCTGCCTAATGGCAAAAACGCTGCCGGTTGCCACCTCTGCGCTGCCCATGGACCGTGCTCGTGAATGCTTACACACATGGCCTAATGTTCATGTGTATGTACACTACACACACAATCTGACGTCAGAGAATAAAAAGGAAAAAGGAACAATCCTCGGTGGAGTAAATCAAAGCCTGTCCTCCTTTTAGGACTCAGTCGGAGGTCTGAGTGAGAGCTATTGATCCGCTGCTAATTCACTAGCCATCTCTTAGCATTGATAATCCTGTGATTCACAATGCTAATAGGTGAGCTCTGCTGTCCGTGTGCTGCGTCCACCACTAGGCATTGATTCTGATCAGAAGAGAGCACAGAAACGCTCACTCTCTCTCGCTTTCTCTCTCTCTCTTTCCTGCATTCCTGGCCTGTATTTGATCATTTCCTGGGGGTGGGGGGGGGGGGCTAATTAGAGACAAAGGCTGTAGATTATCAACAATCAATGACTTGCTCAATAAAGAGGCAGACTGACTGCCGTTTAATTACAGCCCGCTGGAGAGCTGATTCTGTTATAATAGGCTTGTTATTGCGGTTAGTCACACACTTGCTAAGATGATAACTCCCCATAATCTCTGGGCAAAGCCTTAAACACTGTCAGTCAGACTTTCTTTTTTTACGTTGTGATGCTAAATGGTCAACACACTTCTGTTAAGCACCGCCAATCTGCCATCACTATTTTTGTTAGTATATGTAATCTTGCTCCAGAATATTTAGGCTTATAGTTATATATAAGCCATTGTCGCTATTCGTATACAATATAGAAGTAGGCCTACATACATTGTAGGGCTTAAAGGGAGTAATTTATTAAAAACTGTACTTTGTACTTCAAAAAGGCATGTCAATCCAGTTGTTCACAAGTAAATTGCTCTGGATTAAGAGCATCTGCTCTTCTAAATGTCTAAATAATTGCAAATTGTAAAGTTTTTCATGTCAAGGACCTCCAAATTGAAACTAATTAGCCCACAAATCCCCATTTGAAGAGTTATGCCAAGGGACCCACATGAGAGAAAGATTTGTAATGGCTCAAGCAGTGATTCACAACCCCCTGCATTTTATGGAAGTTTGATATGCATTTGGCTACGAACCCCCATTTAATGGCATTTCCATCTCTGAGACCCCAATTCATGTTGTATAATCAATTTATAATCAATTTAACTCTGAGAGTAAACAGCTCTCAGAGTTAGACCCGTTAGTGACTCGCTTAGTGCTAAACTATCACTCAGATGGGGGTCCCTGGAACGCTCTCAAGGACCCCTTGGAGTTCCCAGAACCCACTTTGGGACCCACTGTTATAATAAAAGTCTTCATTTCTGTGACTACATTCCCTGGCTACTATATTTTAATTGTTTTTACATTAAGTGCATAATGATTAAAGGGGAATTACACCCATTTTCAACATTTTACCATGTCATTAATATATCTTAGAGAAGTTGGGTGGACATGAAAAAAAGTTCCTCCTCAGTTTCCTAGAAATGGAGGTCTGAAAAAAACATTAACATGGTGAAGCACAATTTAATGATGTCACCAGGTTGTGTTTCACCATGTTAATGATTTTTCTTTTAAGACATTTTTTCCTGAGAGCGTACAAATGGAACCAAATGGACCCGCTATGGTCCATTTGGTTCCATTTGTAAATCTAGAAAATAGGTGGAATTCCCCTTTAGTGAATGCTCTGTACTGTTTATATTAACAGGCTGTGCGTATGATTTGAAAGCAATGTTTGATTACAGGCACAGATAAAAATGCTTTTGAGGCAATGGTTTTGAAAATCACTCAAAACAAGCAACGCTTTTATGAATGTATTTAGGAGTTCTATTGTTGTGTAACTGTAGCATGGACTGTAGAGGAAAGTAACTATAAGTACATTCCCTCAAGTATACCGTACTTAAGTACAATTCTGAGGTATTTGTACTTTGCTTGAGTATTTCCACATTCCACTACTCCAGTACACCCCAGAAGCAAATATTGTACTCCACTCCACACATGGTGTACATTCCACCATGTATTTGAAAACATGATTTACCGTAGTTACTTGGTAGATTTTGGTTATTATGACAAAACCTACAGTAACCACTTCAGCCTCATCCAGCCTATGTATGTACTGTATATATAGCTTAAGTACATTTTGAAGCCAATACTTTTCTAAATTGCTGTATTAATACTTATCTTAATGGTGCACTTTGCCAAAAATATGTTAATGACATTTAGAAGATTTGGACTTTAATGGGGTTTGTTTGTGTGTATGTGTGGTTTTAGATATTTTAGATGTTAGCAGTGAGCCCAGCGTCTCTGATGTCATCGGCAATACTTCCTGTTGTCTCATTATGACAGCCTTTCCGCTATCTATATAAGGAGGTGTAGTGCACCCAAGCATTATGGGAATTGTAGTCAGGGGCGGATGTAACATTTCCCAATTGGGGGGTAGAAGAAAATGGTATGGGTGCCCGTGGCGCGAAGCGATGAAGCCGTACCCATATTATTTTTGGTTACAGGACTTTTATAATGTTATCAATAATAACATCAGTTGTTGTCTGAAGTTGCAACAGACACGCCGCATGCATAAAGCTAAAGGTCTGACTCAGAGAGTTTTGTGTTTAGAATTAATAAATGATGTTGGTTTAGTGGTGACACAGCTGTAGTTAGTAGCAGTGGTAGTGTTTCAAATCATTTTAAATATAAGTACTTTAATTTGAAATATCTTGAATTGATTTGCATACCATCATGTTTGGTGGGGCAGACTGGGCATTTAGCCCCCCCCCCCCCCATGCCCATGCCTAGATCCGCCCCTGATTGTGGTAAAGGAAGTTGTGTCGATGACTGCTAAAATCTAAAATATCTAAAAACACATATTACACACATAAAGACCCCCAGGAAAGTTTTTTTTAAATCTTCTAAAGTCATACTATATTATAGGCATATGTACAGTATATATTTTTTGAAAAATGATATCTATATACTCGTGGTCTCATGGAGTACAACATCTCTGCTTGCCTAATGCACAGAAAATAGCCGATCTTGTGGACGGGCTAATTTCACCGTGCACAACACGTACCTTGAACTTAGCCCGTACCTTGAACCTCTGCTTGCGGTTGTTCATCTGTATGTACAGGCGGTGTGGCCCGTTCCAGTTGCCATACACGATGTCTGTCTTGCCGTCGCGGTTGAAGTCGGCCAGAGCCACACCGCGGCCATGTTGCATGGGGTCCTCCACACCTGTGTGTATTAACAGACACAACAAAGCGCCAACCGGTCAAGGACCCTCAAAATAATACTCATTAGCCTGCGAACACCCCATCTGAAGATACAGTATATGCCAAGAAGGCCTTTACGAGTCTAGTAGTGATTTCTGACCATTTTCATTTCAAGGCCCACCCCTGGTTTGACCTGATTTGGGTTATGGTCCCTCATTTAAAGTCCCAGTAAATTGAAAAATACGTTTTTCACACTTTTAGACCTCACCCGTGTTCATTATACTGTATAGCCATACCCAACAATGCATGCAAAAAATATGTGTTTTTATATCAAAAGTCCATGAAAAATTATTTTTGAAGTGCTGCAAGCACTTCCATAAGACGATGTATGTGTGTGTCTGTCTGTCCCTGCCTGGCTGCATGGAGTCGGAATGGAACGTCCCATTGTGCTTGTTTCTCTGAACATGGCAACATCAACATGCATAGCACAGTGACCGTCGCATAGACGATGCAGTGTTGCCAACTGCCAAAATCCAAAATGCACTAGTGGCACTTCCAAAAAGCACTACAATGCGCTAGATGCTCGCCTGGAGTGGAATATGACCATTAAATGACCATTAATCTTCTACATTCTCTAGTTGTGTAGACTTGGGCTAATCACATGATGAATATTTTAACTCTTGAAAGTGTAAAAATAAAACCAAATGGACCCGTAAGAGTCCATTTGGTTTCATTTTTACACTCTCAAAGAGTTACATCTGGTTAACTGACCACTGGTTGAAAACCACTGTCATAGGAGGAGAAATTGTGAAAAATGAGGGTTTTATCTCTGGCGCCTGTCAAGACTTGGGCTAATCACATGATGAATATTTTAACTCTTGAGAGGGTAAAAATGAAACCAAATGGACCCGTAAGGGTCCATTTGGTTTCATTTCCGAATCACCTCCACAAACACAGGTGGCTTGACAGTAAGAAATACTTTTTCTCTCCCTCTCTCTAGGGATAGCTGCTCTGATTGGTTCAGAAACTCTATGTTTCGGGTGGGTCTCATAATAAAATGCCCACCATTTCAGTTTCATCCCACCTTTAAACATTTTAAGTTATATTTTTTTCATTCATGAGGTTCCATGCAGTTCTTGACATGAAAACGTTTGAGTCACTGCTGCGTACCAGCTTGTTGGGCCACATCTGTAAAGGTTCCGTCTCCGTTGCTCTTAAACAAAAAGTTGGGTCCATACTCGTTGTCACAGAAGATGTCAGAGTGGGTCTGACTCACGATGGGTCCCACCACCACCCCTCGCCCTCCTGCAGAGAGAGAGAGAGAGAGAGAGAGAGAGAGAGAGAGAGAGAGAGAGAGAGAGAGAGAGAGAGAGAGAGTTAGGTTTTAAAATAAAAGGCATAAAAAGATCCTTGTGGTAAAATGAGAGGTCCATTAATTTAACTCTGGAAGTATAAAAAATGACCTGTCAGGGTCAATTTGTACAGAATTGAACAGGCACTCCAGGTTTTGCTGTGACGTGATTCAGGGGCGGATGTAACATTTTCCAATTGGAGGGGCAGGAGAAAATGTGGGCGGCTTCATCGCCCGTGGTGCGCCATGGGCGATGAAGCCGCACCCATACCATGTTTGGCTACAGGACTTTTATTAGGCAAGTAAAGCATCAATAATAAGTTTAACATCAGTTGTTGTTGAAGTTGCAACAGACACGCGCATGTATAAAGCTAAAGGTCTGACTCAGAGAGATTTCTGTTTTAAATGATGAAATGCTGTTGGTTTAGTGGTGCAACAGCTGTAGTTAGTTAGTAGCAGTAGTAGTGTTTCAAATCATTTTAAATATAAGCACTTTGCAATTTGAAATATCTTGGGTTGTTTTGCATGCAATCATGTTTGGTGGGGTAGTCAAGGCATTTAGGGGGGCATTGCCCCCCCCATACCCATGCCTAGATCCACTCCTGATGTGAATGCAGGGTTCGACAATATAATTGGCCCGCTGGCCCCCCGATGGTTTCAAAACCCCTTCGGACCACCAAATGGCGTCACTCACTGGCCCGGTGGGCCAGTAGAGAAATACCTCTTAAAAATAAATTAATAATAAATACAATTTTAATTCACAATATATATAGGGAGCAGTGTTTCCCCCAGCGCTTTCTTATCAAGGCTTTGCTACGTTTGATGAACCTGTAGATCAGTTATATTTCGCATGCGACGCTGCCTCGGCTCGCTAACACTGTTCCGCGCTGCCAATCTACTCTACACTCTACAGGTACGTGCACACACACAGATTAAAAAGGGGCCTGCAGCCCCAGCTCTTTCGCATGTCTAAAACACAGAAGTGCCCTCATACGGGAGGTTGCCCCTGCCCCCTTATGTACCACGCTGTCTACACGGACCACAAGCGACCGGCTGCCACATTCGCCCGGCCCATAGTAACTTCTCCACCCACCGCGACACGCTCGATCTTCCCCTAAGTGTTGCGACGTTCGCCACCAACATGGAATATAACGATATAATCCACCATGATTATAACAGCGCTGACTCTCGCATAGACACGAGTGAGACAACGAATCGAAAAACGAATCGCCAATCCCTCATGCAGCCTCGCATTTCCTCAGTGGTAACTGCAGCGCAGCTACTCGCTGTGCTTGCAATGTATGTGTCATTTACATACTGTGCATTTCGTGCCTCGCTAAAAGCTCCCAGACTGACAGACTGACTGTCCAGCTCATTATAGGATACTAATGAGATGGGCTTGCTATGTAAATGCGCACCACTCGCAGCCAACGCATAGTGGTAACTTGTGTCTTTTCTGTTAGTGCTGCGGACAGGCTAACTAGCCAGAGACTACCGACAAACCTCGCTTGTGTGTGTGTGTGTGTGTGTGTGTGTGTGTGTGTGTGTGTGTGTGTGTGTGTGTGTGTGTGTGTGTGTGTGTGTGTGTGTGTGTGTGTGTGTGTGTGTGTGTGTGTCGGGTGTTGTTAGAAGGGTGACCAGATCTGGGACGGTCCCAGGGTGACCAGGTGTCCCTCTTTGCATGGGACAGTCATTTCAAAAACTTTTCAGTCATCCCACAAATTGAGACCCTGTCCCACATTGTGACTGAGACATTCGAAAGTGGTCTTTTTTTTTTTTGCAAACTATGGGGATCGATTACCTGGGCCAGTGGTTACAGTTGTGGGGCCAGTGATTCTTAAAAGCCACTGGCCCGAAGGGCCAGTGGCAAATTTCCTTATTGTCTATCCCTGATGTGAATGATTAAAAAGAGACGATGAACGAGAAGATGATGAGGCACAAACTATGGAGAGACAGACAGACGGTGCTGAGGACAGGTTAGGAGGGAGAGAGACAGAGAGAGAGATCAGAATCCATAACAGAACCGATCACAGAGAGATCATTACTGGCTTTCCAGGCCATTTCCTCTGAGCGGGGCCGGGGCCTTTCTGCTGACACAGACTGGACTCACACGGATGCATGCACGTGCACACGCATGCTTGCACGTCGCACGCACCCCCCCCCCCCCCCCCCCCCCCCCACACACACACACACACACACAAACACCGACACACACTCAGGTTCTCCGGTGTCAAGCAAGGTCTTCACCACATCAACCGCAGCGTCCCTCACAATTCTGGGGGCGATCGTTCGTTGAAAATAGCTATGCGCAGCGTGTACATCGGCCATTTCACACTAACACATTTGGGATAGTAGGGAAAAAACAGGAGGATGTCTAGTATAGAACCCTGGGGGACTCCCGTGGTCAGCAAAGTATCAAGGGTTTAAGTGGTTAAAGCCTTCCTTCCATTCGGTGCAGATCGGCTATTTTTGATAAAGAAATTTGGTTTAGAGGGGAAAAAGGAGGGGTGGAAAAGGGAGTACAGTCTATCAATGGTTAAAGTATACTCCTTTTATTGCTTGCCAGCTCAATAAGATTCTGTTAAACTCCCACCTTGCAGTAGCAGCACGCCTGCGCACCGCACCGGACACTAGTAAAGTCTAATGATGGAGTTGCGCAGGTTATGATTGGATATACAGTATGCAGAGTCAGCTCTGTGTCTGGGTGGGGGGTGTCCCCTGATTTACAGCTGGGACCTGTCAGGCCCATGCAAACACTGCCAGCCTCATCCCCCATAAAACTACCCCCATCTCTCCCGAGTCATGTAACCATCAGATACACAACTCCAACCACGTGTCTCTCTGCGCTGATTAATGGGCAGATGATGACAAATACAGATACAGCATATCACTCATACTGGAAGTCATTCATTCCGCCAATCCGCCGGCTGACTCTTGCCCCCTGGTGGCTCAGTTGGCATCCTACATACTTGTACCGTATGTGGAGTGAGGAGCAGGGGTGTGGTGGAGGGATGACATCTAAAATATTTTTGGGGCAAAAGTAGGCCTAAGTTTTTTGTCTTGTCATTTACTTTTATGGATACAATCAGGCATTCTAAAGAATCTTTCTCAAATATGCTATACTTGTTTTAATAATGTGCCTGTGTGTGTTGCGCAGGTGCACGCAAATGTGCATGCAAATGCAAGTGTGAGCGCACATGTCTTAAGGGGGAATTCCACTCATTTTCAATATTTTACTATGTCATTAATATATCTTTGAGATGTTGTGTGGACATGATAAAAAAAAGTTCCCCCATTCTGTGTTTCCTAGAAATGGAGGTCTGAAGAAAATCATTAGCATGGTGAAATGCATCTTGATGACATCATCAAGGTGTGTTTCACCATGTTAATGAGTTTCCTTTTTTCTGAGAGCGTACAAATGACTTAATAATTAGCACAAGCCCACACAACTAGAAGATGGACAAAAGAAATCTTTAGTTTTGGGTCTGTGGGGCTAAAATGTCCTCAAATGGTGGTCCGTGGCTCAAATGCTGAATAAATGGTGGGCCTTGGTAAGAAAAATGTCCAGTCAGTGGTCCATGAGGGGGTTCCAGATGGTCCACATGCAACATGAAATTTGGTATCCAAATGGAGTCTTATAGATTTTTAACTCTTGACCTGTCAGCGTAAAATGAAACCATTTGGTTTCATTGTTTTCATTACCTAGTTAAATTATACAATATTCACAATTAGAGAGTGTAGAAGAATTCTTATTTTTGTGGACCATGTCTTGTCCAAAATATTCAAATAAAATATTCTTTACTTTTGTGGAGAAAAAAAATCATCAAATGGTGGTTTGTGCTCAAATGCTGAATAAATAATGGTCCTTGAAATGAAAAGGGTTGAAAGCCCCTGGTCTGTGCATCACCATAGAAGCGTCTCCCTACAGATGAGCATGTGTATACCGGTAGCTCACAAACTGTTCATCCGACCGACTTCACACATAACATGGCAGGAGTATTGCAGAGGAGGAGCCCAGGTATGGTAAACGGGGCATCGAGTGAAAAGCTGATCGGATGAGCAGTTCAGGCTCCCAACGGGAACTGCTTTCATTGAGAATTATTATGGGACCCACGCACATCCTTCTGCTGCGCCACACACACACACACACACACACACACACACACACACACACACACACACACACACACAACCACCAAACGAACACACGCGAGCACACACACGTGCAAATACACACGTGCACGTGCACACACACACACACACACACACACACACACACACACCCCCAAACAAACGCACGCACACACACATGCAAATACACACGCGCATGTGCACGCACGCACGCGCACACACACACACACGCACACGCACACGCACACACACACACACACACACACACACACACACACACACACACAGTCACACAGTCACACAGTACCGTTCCAAGAGATTTTGGCCATCTTCAAGCGGGCCAAAGGCGAGCAGATCGTTTTATATTCTGCACAGATCAGCCAATTATTATTAAATAAATAAAAATCTGACACGGTTTGTAATAGAACATGAAGCAAACCCATGATGTAATCATTAGTTGATACGCTGAATCTGCTTTACTTGAACAGACCGCTGTTTGGGGTAGGGGGGTGTGAAACAAACCCCTGCCTCTTTTCATTTGAAACGGTTAGCTAGCTAAATCGGCCTCTGGCTGTCACACTTGCGGGAGTGGTGTGACACGGTGCCTGCGGAGCCCCATAATGATAGATCCATCTCTGGCCCATTGAGCTGGTCCAGGGCTGATCTATGGGAGCGCCGTCCTTCCCTTTTTTCCCCCTTTCCCTTATGACTTTGACTGGAGTAAACAGCTGACGGGGCCAAAAGAGCCAGCCGGCTAATACCCCGACTGACTCCCTCTCTCTCTGCGCCAGTCGCTCTCCTACTTCAGGGGTGGATCTAGGCATGGGTATGGGGGGCAATGCCCCCCTAAGTGCGCAGTCTGCCACAAAACCTACAAAACAACCCAAGATATTTCAAATTAAATCATAAATTATATTATATTCAAAATGATTTGAAACACTACTACTGCTACTACACTAACTGCTATTGTGACACCACTAAGCCAACAGCATTTCATAATTGAAAACAGGCATGCTGCGTATCTGTTGCAACTTCAACAACAGCTGATGTTATTATTGATGCTTATTTGCCTAATAACAGTCCTGCAACCGAAAATGGTATGGGTGCAGCTTCATCGAGGCACCACAGGCGATGAAGTCGCCCCCATACCATTTTCTCCTGCCCCCCCAATTGGGAAAGGTCACATCCGCCCCTGGTTGGTTTTGACAGCAAATGTAGATTTTAGTGTAGTCATAGTCTTTGGAGTGAAACTTTATTTAGTTCTAGCATTGGTCCATTTTTAGTCAAATATAGTTTTAGGCTAAATCAACAGTTGATATAGTACACTTCAATGTATTTTGACCTTTATAATGTTGTAATGGCTGATTACATTTACACTTCCTTGCATACTGATTGTAGCCGATCTATGATTGTAGCCTGATCTACGAACAGAGCTACATGCTGTGAGCTTGTAGAGTGGCTATGCAACCAAGGATAAGAATGACCTTTAGTTCTACTGAATGTCTTCTCCAATAGTCTCCCCCACAACAATTTCATTTGTGTAATTTGTTGACAGCGTCAGTAGAATTATTTAGTCTTAATTTTAGTCTTAGTTTTACTTTTGTTATTTAGTTTTCTTCTGTCATTTTTCGTCCTATTATTCTTAGACAGCTAAGTTGACACTGGCTCTATCTTGTCCTATGGCACTTTCCTTTCTCATCATACTCCTCCACACAGTCATGCCAGGGGCGGATGTAACCTTTCCCAAGGGAGGGAGCAGCTGAAAATGGTATGGGTGCGGCTGAAATGGTATGGGTGCAGCTGAAAATGGTATATACCATTTTCGGTTACAGGACTTTTATTGGGCAAATAAAACATCAATAATAACATCGGTTGTTGTTGAAGTTGCAACAGACACGCGGCATGCATAAAGCTAAAGGTCTGACTCAGAGAGTTTTCGGTTTTTAATGATGAAATGCTGTTGGTTTAGTGGTGACACAGCTGTAGTTAGTAGCAGTAGTAGTGCTTCAAATCATTTTTAAATATAAGCACTTTCATTTGAAATATCTTGGGTTATTTTGCATGCCATCGTGTTTGGTGGGGCAGGCTGGGCATTTAGGGAACCCCCCCCCCCCCAATGCCCATGCCTAGATCTGCCCCTGTGTCATGCCCTGCATTGGTTCTGCTTTGCTCTTACAATCTCTGGCCCCCGCGCTCTATCATGGCTCCTTATTTCATTTCTCCTGGGAGGTATAGGGTACACATGCCCCCTCTGCCCTGGGTGTAAATCAAGGCTCAGGAGGCCGGTGGTACTCCGCTGCTTCTCCATTAAAACCATGATGAGCCCCGGCATCACACACCTGGTCATGTCGACCTTCGTTCTCGGCAACTGATGCTCACTCTGTCTTTCTGTCTCTCTCTCTCTCTCTGCAGACACGTGAGAACGCGCACCCTATCCAGGCCACGCAGCCACTCCTAGTGTTCTGTACTCCGCCACCCGCGCCAACCTACCGGTGAACTTGTTGACTCCGGCCTGCTCCGCTACGTTGGAGAGGGCGATGACGCCTTGGGAGAGGTCGCTGGCAGCCTCATCCATCTCGATGAGGGCGTGCGGCCCCACGCTGCCACTAGCGTAGTTGGCGATGTAGATGGCGTAGCGGCCCGTGCCCTGCATGGAAGAAACAGACACAAAGCATGGTCTGTTAGAGCAGTGGTTTTCAACCTTTTTCATACCAGGGCCCACTATTTATTCACCATTTGAGCCATGGACCACCATGTGATGACGTTTTCACCCCAAAGACCCAAAAGCAGTAAAAAGATTTATTTTGGTTTTGTTCACAATTCCAGGCTGGATTTGTCGCAAACAAAACAGTGTAAACTTCTTAATTAAGTGGGCTTATTTGGATGATGAATATTTTAACTTTTGAGAGTGTAAAAATGAAACCAAATGGACCCGCAAGGGTCCATTTGGTTTCATTTTTACGTTCTCATGAGTTACATTTGGTTAACCAACTTAGCTGGGGACCACCTGGAACCCTCTCAGGGACCACTGGTGGTCCCCGGACCACTGGTTGAAAACCCCTGTGTTAGAGAAAGACAGTCTCGAGACCAGGCGCGTCACCGCGTCTGGAAAGATGCGGGTGCTGATTTCGCTTTAGGGTTAAATTGCGGCCGCGCGTTAGCAGTGTTATAATGTTATAATGCAGTACAAGACTGACTGTGACGAGATAAAACGGCTATCTATGATGACTAAAATATGAAGAGACGTTTGTGAGTTATGGTTGACGTGACGTGTCGAGACGAGAATGTAGTGGATTGACGAAAAAGTTTCAAAACCGCACCGTCGCCGACTGCGCAACTCATATCAAAGCAATGAATGCAAGCGGCCGGTCACCCCGTCTCCCTCCTTCCCAGATCAGTGCCATCTAGTAGAAGAGTTGCGACATTGATGGGTCACAAACTGAACGCTCGCGCTGCTGTTCATGCAGCCTGAATAGGGAGAAACTGAAACTGGAGTTGGAAATGCATTGTTTTCAATGAGGGCGACAGCGCAAATAAGAGCTATTTTATGCATGCTTTCAAGGGGCTGTTGCAAGGCTGTTGCCGGAGGCCGTTGCATTAGCCTACTGCCTACTTCAGGTCCAGGACTTGTCCCTATTTGTTGTCCCCATTCCCGATTCGAGTCTCAGTAGAAAAGCCGCCATTGAACTTGCCTCTTGGAGTGGACGGAGTTGGCGTAACTCTGTCTACACTATATGGTTCATATGGCTCTGCCTCTCCCGCAGCATGGACAGTTGCGATTTGGCCAGCACCGGAGCACCCCCCACTTTTTCGCATCATTTTTTTTTCCGACGTGAAAAGTTGCGGGTGCTGAGGCACCCGCATAGTGAATGGCGGTGACGCCCAAACTGTGTTATGTCTCGAGACATAATATAGACACATTTTGGTTTCATCTGTGGGATCAATTAGTATCCACATCATCTCTATACTGTATACTCATCGATTCATTGTACACATATTAGATGGATGTTGTGGTTGGTGTGAGTGTTGGTGCTAAATGCCTAAATTGTAAATGACGTGTCATGTCTCTATTGTTAGATTGATCAATCATCTATTGATTCTACATTATGGGCCGTAATCTGACTTCAACCTTCACACTATATGTCAGGGACGAGGGCATTTAGGGGGGAATTGCCCCCCCCTCCATGCCCATGTCTAGATCCGCCCTGCTATAGAGAAAGAGCCCAGGGTATGGGGATAATCATCAAGTTCAAAATTTTAATGCGCCCATTTGGGAATTGGTTAACACCATAAATATAAGACTTTTGACACAAAAAGTAACTCTGTATCTTGAAAATAACCCCCCACCCACTGAAAATAAAAAAAAGTACCCAAAATGGCTATTTTTTGCAAATTCCGCCTGGCATGCAGAAGTTATTCTCACTGTTTGCCCATATATTCTATAGGCAAAATACTCAGAATACTCATGTTTGATGAATCCATGACCAAGCCAGCAACCCCCTAGGTCATCAGAGTTGCCAAATCCAATATGGCCACCAGTCCGCCACTTGAAAAAGATGTTTAGAGAACTTTTAAATCAAAAGAGCTATAAATGCAAACTTTATGTCTAAATCATGTTGTTTGACAAATGGAAATGTTTTGGAGTGCTTGACTTTATGACTGGGTGTGTCTGAATGTCTATTTGGTTATTGCTTATTACAAATACTGCAGTACCTATATGTAAATTATAACATTATGTTTAAATTAGAAACACACTGCTATAGCGGCTGCTAGCTGCTATGGCACAGTATAGTCACTACAATATGAAGCAGTACAGTGCAGTACAGTATACAGTACAGTATGCTACAGTACAATACAGTACATTACATTACAGTACAGTACAGTACGCTACAGCATTGGTTCCCAACCAACCATTTTATACTGCACCTCAAAAAATATTGGTGAGGGTGTTTGGTGAGTAAAATACAGGAATGTAGACTTGCCCTTTTTGTTCCACTCCCAAGCCAATAATGCTGCTGCTAAGTCTAATCACTAATCAGAACCATTGATGTCTTTTCTAATGTGATTAATCCGTTCTCAACGGCTAGGTGTGCTGTCATGCTCATTTCAGCAAGGTTGGAGACCCTACTTCAATCAATTAGTTGGTCAGAAGCAGACCTACCTGTAGCAATATTTCATTCCACTTTTGTCACCACCACCAGAGAGGGGCTCAAGTACTTGCAGTGGTAATAGTACCGGTGGTTGGGAACCTCTGCGCTACAGTATGCTTCTGTATAGTACAATATGCTTTTGTACTGTACTGTAGAACACTGTACTATACTGTACTGCTTCATAATTATTGTAGTAACTGCACTGTGGATAGCAACTAGCAGTATAGTGTTAAGATGTAGACTTTTGACTAGTGTATTATTGTTGTTCTTGTTTTAATAACATTACATCTCTATAGAGGTTGTTTCTTTGCTCCAGTTTGATATCAACTTATTCCAACAACTCTACACTCAAACCTGGCTCTACAGTAATTGCAATAAGCATTAACCCAATTGGGATTCAGACACATCCAGTCATAAAGTCAATCATCCAAAATGTTTCTCTTGTTAAACATGATTCTTATCTGATTCAAATGTTCTAGAAAGAAACCTTTTCAAGGGGCAGGCTGGTGGCCATATTGGAGTTTGCCAGTATGATGACCTGTGCTGGCTGGTTGCTGGCTTGGTCACAGATTCAGCAAACATGATTATTCTGAAAATGTTGGGCACCTCTGTAGCTCCCAATTAGAAGTTAAAGCTATGTTAAATTAGAAGTTTAAGCTAAAGTCGTTTTTAAAAGGGTGAGGTCATTTTATGGTATTTCACCTGGATAGAGATTTTTTTCACAGTTCCCATGCTATTTGTGGTGGTCATATTAGCCAAGAACAGTTACAATATTCTCTCCTAAATGAAGCACACCCAAATCTTAGTCAGGTCCTCAACTATATGGTGCTGTAATGAACTGAATTGTCTGATGGGCGATTTGTACTGTCTGCTTGCAGTCAAACAGGAGCCAAAATGCATTATGTAAATATACCTTATTACATTAGAACTTTGCAATATCTGACATGTGAACCAATGTTCCCTAAAACACTTGATTTTATTTTTTAATGGAAAAAAAGAGTGGGAAAAGTGGAAAATTAGCATGTCCGATTTAGTTTTTTGGTCTGGGTGGGGGGTTTATTTCATGCTAGGTACCAACTTCCAATACAAAATATCTCTCAAATGACCCAATGCACCATCCCTGAAATGGGCGTGATCATTTTCCAAAGTTTTTATTTTTAGGCCATTTATCCCCATACCCTGCATTCACTATATTTACACCCCCATCTATTCTGCTCACCATTAGATGTTCTCTCTTTTTTCCTCTCTCCAATCAGAACCTTTATTTTTGTCCCCTTTTCCTACCCTTTACCCCTCACTCTCTCCAGCTCCCCACCCCCCACCCCCCCCCTCCTCCTACCCCCTGCCCTGCCTCCCTTTGGAGATTAATTTCACACTCCATTATCAGTTGGAATCCCTGCAGACACATGCTCACACTCGGAACCATGCTAATAGACTACACAGCCCATTCCAATGAGCTTCCCCACCAGGAACCCACACACTGCAATCAATACAAACACATGTGCACACGCACACAGCCCCACACACACACACACACAGACACACATACGCAGGTGCACACGTACGTGCATGCACGTACACACACACAGGCACCCACACAGGCGCGTACGTATGTGAACATTACTGCGCTGCATCCACAGTACGGGGCGGCAAATGAGTCTAGTTGATGTAAATGTCAACAAGCGTCACACTTAGCCTCCCACCACACACACCACACACACACACACACACACACACACACACACACACACACACACACACACACACACACACACACACACACACACACGCGCACAAGCTGCACGCCCACACGCACTTGACGTTGGATAAAATCCCATCTAGAATGAAAAAGCTTGAAGGCCACTGCCAGTTACTTAACAGAGTTAAAAGTCAATGATTTTTCAATAAGTCTTCACCCAAGGCTAATTTCTGTCACTGGTATTGCTATTGTGAGTGGTGTGAAGAACACGCCCGTGCAGGCATGTAATGCACAGCGCCGTGCGCTGCTCCTGCCGCCGCACACGTGACGTGTCGTGATGGAAGGAACGTAATTCACAGTAATTGTAGTGAATAATCCTGTCGTGTACCTTAGCCAGCGTACGCACGCGCAGCTTCTTATAATAATTGGCCGTTTACACGTCAGTAAAGCATGATTTACGGGTCAACCCCGTCGTACGGCGGTGTCGCACTGCCGAAAATGTACGGGCAACGTCGAATAAATCGAGCCCCCCCCCCACCTCACCCAAAAAAAGGCACTTATTCGTGGGGAAAACCCACCGCTTTGCCAATCTGATTCCCGTTCGCCATCTGCAAACCAAACGATCCATCAGTCCCCGCGCCACGGAGACGTCTTAATATGTCACTTTTGTCACACAGTGTGTCACACTCCTACGAGAATAATGGCGGGACATCACTCCCCCAAGGTGACTAAAGGGAGATGAAGTGGTAGTGGGATGAGTAATTATATCCCTCCCGGTTTTGTGAATGATGGCGTCCTATTTATAGGTAAATAAAGCCCAACACATTAGTTACCTTGGCTTGACTACGCAAGCCGAACCTGTCCGCTACTGGCCTCTCGGTAACCTTGTACCGCCGCCCCAAACCTGATGAGAACGTTCCATTATTACATGAGCTGGGCCTCAACGGTCTCTTCATCAATTGGCTGTCACCGGTCTCCATGCTCAGATAGATGGCAAAGTCAGAAGGTCACTCCGGAAAAAGGCGGTAAGCGGAAACGGATTAGAACGAAGCCGAGAAAGAGGGACAGGTTAACGTGAAGATGAAGAAAACAAAGAGGGAGAGGAAGAGGAGGAGGAGGAGGAGTAGGGGTGGGTGAGAAGCAGGAGGGAGGTGCAGAAGACATGAAGAAAAAGCGGCTTATTCAGCGGAAGGGAAAAAATGCGGTCGTCCTTCATTAGCCTTGCGGAGAGTGAAAGAGAGAGGCGGCGTGGCGCAGCCCAAGTTTTGTCACGTTCTCCGGAAAAGAATTACGCCATTAAAAGTAGATGTCAGCTCTGGCAGCCGCACAACCTATCAGTGCTCAGTCAGATGGGACTGTGGTCCAGGAATCTATTGTAATTCCTGTTGTGCTATCCCTGCTAATGCCGTCCGTGTGCGCAAACTGAGAAGAATGTGTGTGTGTGGTGTGTGTGTGTGTGTGTGTGTGTGTGTGTGTGTGTGTGTGTGTGTGTGTGTGTGTGTGTGTGTGTGTGTGTGTGCGTGTGCGTGTGCGACTGTGCGACTGTGCGGGCACGCAAGAGCGTCTGTCCGTGTGTGCAGTGATTGATCTGTAATAAAAGACTGGAGGGCATTTTCTTAAACACTTAGCCCTAAACACACACTGTCTCTTTTAGCAAAAATAGCAGATTTACAAGCTCGCTAGACATTAAAAGTCTCTGAGAGTACTATTAAAGCAAAATAAGAGGTACAGAGAGCCAGAAAGGCTATCTGAAGAGATAGGAGAAGGAGAGTATCTGAGGAGAGAGAGAGAGATAATAGTGGTAGCTGTGTTTAGTATTTAGTTTGCAGTCATCAGTCCTCTCTCCTCCGTGTGAGTCGTTCCAGAAAACAAACGAGCCCTGGCTTTTGTAATTACACTGATGCGATGGACAGAAGAGAGACAAAATGGGCACGCCACCCCGGCCAAATGAACTGTCATAACACATGCCGCGAGGGTGGGCGGCGCTCGCACATCATGAGTTATCACTGGTAAACAAACATCAGTGCCCGACAGACGCACCCATGCATGTAGTACACCCAAAACGCAAACTCTATACGGCATGGGTGTCAAACTCTGGCCCGTGGGACAAATTTGGCCCGCCGTGTAATTTCATTTGGCCCTTGAGACTTTATCAAATTAAAGGGGAAGACCACCCATTTTCAACATTTTAATGTCATTAATATACCTTAGAGATGTTGTGTGGACATGATAAAAAAAAAAGTTCCCCCAGTTCTGTATTTCCTAAAAATGGAGGTCTGAAAAAATCATTAACATGGTAAAATACATCTGATGACCATGATTTTTCTTTCAGACCCATTTTGAAAATGGGTGGAATTCCCCTTTAAAAGGTTCAAACTTGGCCCGCGGCTTTGTTCAGTTTTAAATTTTGGCCCACTCTGTATCTGAGTTTAACACCCCTGCTATATGGGGTCAGATCTGTGTATGTGCATGTGATTAGCCAGCACACGTGTGTGTGTGTGTGTGTGTGTGTGTGTGTGTGTGTGTGTGTGTGTGTGTGTGTGTGTGTGTGTGTGTGTGTGTGTGTGTGTGTGTGTGTGTGTGTGTGTGTGTGTGTGTGTGTGTGTGTGTGTGTGTGTGTGTGTGTGGGAGCGTGCAAGCGGTACGGCGTCTGCCATTACCTTCCTGTCCACACAGGCCACCGATCGCCCGGCCATCCGGTTGGCCACGTCTCTGTGCTCGTTGATCTCGTCGTTCAGCAGATCTTCGAACCGTCCGTTGCGGAACTTGAACAGCTTGTCAGTGTACGTGGCCCGGCCTTAAACAAACGAAGAAGACACAGGCGTGTTCACGAAGGTGTGTGAAGACCAGTGTTGGGCAATATTACCATATTTTCCGCACTATAAGGCGCACCGGATTATAAGGCAAACCCTTTAAAAACTGATTTCATATATAAGGCCCACTGGATTATAAGGCGCAGTGAATAGAAGCTACTACAGTTAACATATAATAGAAGCTACTGCAGTCAACCAATCCATATATAAGGCGCACTGGATTATAAGGCTCACTGTGGATTTTTGAGAAAATTAAAGGCTTTTAAGTGCGCCTTATAGTCCGGAAAATACGGTACTTAGCAGAGTAATATCTTTACTTTACTTATGACCCCTTAGAAAAAATAATAAGATTACTTATTACTAGAATCAAAGAATAATATATTACATAGGATAATATTACTTTCCCACGTCCCCCCTCCCACCCACAAAGGAATAGATGTACAACACAATCAGTTTAGCTACAACTTGCAACAACTGTGATAACTTGTAGTGTAGGTCATGTGTGCATAATTCTGCGGTGGATTAGGATCTAAAAAAAATACAGCACATCTCTGTTGTTATCTATTGATAGCTTGTAAATCTGTTTCATTTTCACATGCAACAACAAGCTCAACAGTAATAAGTAATGAGGCATGTTTTGTCAGAGTAACATATTACTTTTACACATTTTGGCAGAGTACTAGCTTTACTTTACTTTTGCTGGAATAGGTGATATTATTACATATTATGTAATATTTAATTAGTTACTGCCCAACACTGGTGAAGATGCAAGGCAAGGTGGGGGGAAGGGGGGGTTGGGGAGAGAGAACAAGGCAGAACTGCTGTCATGTTGCCACGGCTGAAAAGTGTGGGAAGTGATGGATAGATTTGAGTTTTTGTTTTTTGTTTTTTCATGGGAAAGTGATGGAGCTGAGGTGCGACGTTTTGTTTTTGCCGGTGTGTACAGTACACCTCTGACATTGACTAATAGCAGCACAGAGCGTGCCTCTTATCTCACGTAGACTCGGAGGAGATAAGCTTTATATTTGGCTATTGATTCTCCCTCTGCTCTGTCTCCGCACCTAAGAAGGGCGCGACCCCTGTGTAGCTGTGATTTTGTTTTATGGGTATAATGTGCGCATAGATATTCATGCATTCAATGCGATGTGCATATTTTTGCAAGAATCTTCCCACTAGTCCCGCGGTTTTCACCATGGGGGCCACTGTACTTTATGGGAGGAGCGGGGCAGAAATTAAAAAAAAAGATAATAATTATTTTTTATAAAAGACAATCCGTGAAACAATATTCATGAGAATACAGTATGTATTTTCAAAATTCAAAGAATATTCAAAGTATTCGGCTCTGGCGTGGAAAGGTTCAGGAAGCCCTGGGAACTAGTCCAAGTGTGCAAGTGCCTCTGCGACTGGGTGTGTAGTATAAATTACCCGAGAAGGCATTGTTGGTGTTGAGGATATAGATCTCCTCCCGGCCGTCTCCGTCGATGTCACAGGCTGTCACTCCGATGGCGTTTCCCTGGCGGTCTCTCAGGGCGTAGAATGGAGAGCTGCGGTCATCCACGGCGATGTTGACCAGCCTCCTCTTGTGCTTGTCGTACTTCAGTACCAGGTTGGGGCCATTGTAGCTGCAGAGGGGAGAGAGAGAGGACCCCCACGACACGGCTGTTAGAATTACAATGTCGGACGCATTCCCTCTCTCTCTCTCTCTCTCCGCCTGCAGGATTTATTGCTTTTCTTGTAAAGAACTTTTTATCGATGCAAATGATTGCGACACGGAACCAAAACAACAGTGGCAGTGTGTGCATGCATGCAGGCCACGCTTTATTTTTAAAAGCAACCCCCGACCTGAAGTTCGCACCAAACAGTTAATTATCACTCAAGACCTCCTAAGGAGAAACCTGAAACTCCTTCCCACGGAATTGCATTTCACTTTCCTTCATTGCGAAGAGAGAAAGTGCTGCTCTATATTTCCAGTAGGAGGTTGAGAACAATGGCAACAACGCAGAGGCTGTCATCAATAACTGCCACAGCTGAGTCTACCCGCTCAGCTGATGACCACGTCTGGGAATAGGAAGGTCGCCGGTTCAACCCTCAGCTCCCCCGTTGTCCCTGAGCAAGACACTAACTGCTCCCTGGGTGCAGTATTTAACAACATTTGATGCTCCCATACGCATATTGCTTGTCACTCTTAAGTACGTTGTATTAGCCTATAAAAGTGTTGTATATTTTATTTGGGGATTTCTAGTTGCATTGTACAGCCTGCTCTTGTAATAAAAAGTGACGTAAGAAGACAGAATCATATTTCTGGCAAATGTAACTCAGGCACATATAGCTATGAGCTATATGGATTGCTAAGTGGAGCTGCATTTCTGCTAGAATATAATGACACATTAGGCGCCTTTGGGGTCTGACTCGTTCCCAAGAAAAAAGCCTGTTGACAACCTAAGAGAGTGTATAGCCGGAAGTGTCAGCTGGAACATCGATCACAACGCTTGTTTCATTCACACAGAACGTAAGCAGATGTGTATAGTGTGTCAACGTCATTTCCCTGGGTGGTACTTCTGCCAAAATGCAGCACTTCCGTTTATGGACTCAACTGTGTAAAGTAGGACTTTCCAAGCAATCCTTGGGGTCTATTTGACCTCTTTGGCCCATTATGTTTTGACTCTTATTTTTATTTTTTTTTACAATAATAGTACCATTCTATGTTCTCTTACTATTACCATGTGAAATTCAGGTTTACCAAAAATGTCCTGTGCCACATGATCACCCATCCCATGCCTGCTGGTGCATAGATTTCCTTCTCAATTTTGCCGCACACTTCAACTAGAACAAAAAGCCAAGGACAAGCTCAGTAAGTAACACTAACTCATATCACTGTAAAATGGCTTCCCGGCCGCACTGAAACATCCATTTATGTCTAACGGGCCAGATTAGATGGTATGAGGTCTAACGGTGTCCTGGCGGCTTCCTAGATGGGATACATGCTAAATAGGACATCTTGTCTTGAAATGACATTATCAAAGATGGCTATTTTTTTCCCTCCAATCTATATTCAGTTAAGATGCATTCATGCTCTACTGGACAGATGCGTCCTGCAGGCCTGCCAAGCCACTCTCATTGATGGAGGATCGCACCATCCAATCACATCCATTCTCATCAGCATGAGTGAGCCTCGGGCTACCTGTACCGTCGGCCTGTCTCTTATTATAGTCTTTTGTCTTTTTGCTTAAAATACAACAAAAGATGCTGTTTCATAAACATAGGCTTGTGGCCCCTGTACGTTTTCAACCAAAGGAAATGAAAGGAATAGACCTTGATGAAAGCACCGCCCTCTCGCCAGTATCCAACCATGGGTTGGACACTTCCAGCCTGGCCCGATCATTCAAGTAAATATAATGGACATTACACATTATATACTGGTCCATATGTGTGTGACATTTATTTTTTAAATGAATGTTTTATCATAACATAGAGCAAGGGTTTTCAACCAGTGGTCCGGGGACCACCAGTGGTCCTTGTGAGGGTTCCAGGTGGTCCCCAGCTAAGTTGGTTAACCAGATGTAACTCTTGAGAACGTAAAAATGAAACCAAATAGACCCTTGTTCCATTTGGTTTCATTTTTACACTCTCAAGAGTTAAAATATTCATCATCTGAATTAGCCATTTTGGAATGTACTGTATGTTTTGCTTGTTTTGTTTCCCCAAATCGAGCCTGGAATTGTAGACAAAAGCGAAATAAATCTTTAGATTTGGGGTCTGTGGGGCTAAAATCACCTCAAATGGTGGTCCGTGGCTCAAATCCTGAATAAATGGTGGTCCCTGGGATGAAAAAGGTTGAAAACCCGTGACATTGAGTATGTAAGATATTAGAGAAATGACCCCTCCTCCCTCCCGCCTTTTCGCCGTGGCGTCTCACCCAGCCACGAAGATCTCCAGGTCTCCGTCCCCGTCCACGTCGGTGACGGCCACGCCGTAGTTGAGCTGCGTGGGGTTGTTCTCGTAGTCCACGGGCAGGACGGCCTGCGTCACGGCCGAGAACATGGGCTCCGAGCGCTGGGCGGAGCAGAGGCCGCTCAGGGCGGGCAGGAGCACACCCGGACACCACCACAGCAGCATCCTCACCTGGAAGGGAAAGAACGCATGGCACACACAGCTTTTATACCTAGATGCCAAGTGTCAATGCAGTGTTTTATAGACAAGATCATATATGACAATGTTCTTTTTAACTAAATACCTCAATATCACCATTGTGGCAATGATTTGTGGTTAACCTATTTTGGACAGGTACCCCTTTTGATGTTTTAACCGTCTTCCCGCAGAAGAATTGCATATGTGTCTATGCCACGGCTTTCACACTTGAAATCCTTATTTTGAAGCACCATATTTCCAAAAACTGGATGTATGATGGCATAATCCTTTCTGGTGTCTTGACCATTCTACCCTCTAACCCCTCTGTGCAAAAATATCCTGGCCGCGAGTCCCAGATGTACCGCTGTATCTCATTGGACATGGCTGGTTTGCTGAAAAAACGGACATTGAGGGAATGGGTAGAATGGGTGCGGGGGCTTTTCTTTCTTCAAAATGGCCACGCCCATTTTGACCCAAATGAAATGAAAGTAAGGGTGGTTGATGTATTAACTAAAATATTTTTGAAAAATCTTGGCATGAAATCTTTTAATGGATATTCTTACAGAGCGAACCTTTTAACTACGATATTTGCTTATGGGGGCTCTCTGGAGGGTCCTTGACATGAAAATATTTGAGAACAGCTGACATAGAAACAAGGTTTTTTTCAAGAGTTAGAGTGTAAATGAGTTAAGGTATTTATTGTCTGGTAAGTTGAGAAAATGGCAGTACTTTACTACAATCAATGCATATGTCACAAAAGATGCACACACCCACAGACACACACACACACACAGCCCAGCCCAGTTCACTCAACTCTAAAACACATCTGTTAAGCTCGACATGCACATCTGTCCACGTCAAGGAGGTGAACTCGAATCAAACGACATCAGCACAAATTCAAGCTCGAATCATATACTGTATGTCGTGCATGAAGCCGCCAGTCGATGACAGCGCCGCTAGTTACCCGAACAGAACACCACGACGGCCAGCGCCGAGGGAATCACCTGGTGAGCTCCGGTCCTTATCGACAAGACTGCAAAAAGATGAAGCTGTGCTGTACGGCGGCAATCAGTGCCAATCTGCAGCGTTAGATTGGAAGAGCCAATCACCTGAAGACAGGCTGAGAAACCACGGGGCAGAAAATCCATACATGCAGCAGGTCATCAGCACAGGGCTCACTACACAGTGCTAAAGTACATTTAGTAATGTACTTCAGTGCAATGTAGAGGTAATTTTCACTCGATCTCAAGTATTTCCCAAGTCCAATCCTTCTCTATATAGAGGCAAATATAGGCTACTTTTACTCCACTACTTTGATGTGGCACATTGTGAGCTTGTGGATTTGGATTGATACTTTTACTTAAGTATAACATTTGACTATACTTTTTTCCGCCAATACAACAACTCACCCAGGACATCCCCTGGCCCTGGAACAGAGCCAATTCTAAAGAGCGACATGCTGTCAGGATCAGAGCAGAGGATGTGAGCCAAACGTCTCCTGAGCATTCAGCAGATAAAAGGCCAACACAGAAGAATTGATCCAATCGACTCCTCCGCACAGGAGAGGGTACAGTACAACACACGTGTGCATGCACTCGTGTGCGCGTGTCTGTGTGTGTTTGAGTATGTGTGTGTGTGTGGGGGGGGGGGGGGGGGGGGGTTTGATGGTCGGGTTGGACTGAGAGAAGAGACATCAACACAATGAAAAAGAGAGAATGACAAAGGTCACCTTTTTGTGGCTGAGTGGATTCTCACACGCGCACAGGGAATCGCAAAACTTTTACACGCCCACACACTCACGCTCACACTGTGGATGGCTTTTACAAGACGACAACTTGATTTGCCGAAGCGGAGGATTTATAAAGGCAACCTTCGCCATAGTGCAGCCCAACCACCCCTCCTCCCGCTCATTCCCGCCTTAAAATGCCGTTTCGAGCCCGTTCCCATCTCAGCGCCTTCCAAACGGCGCTGCTGCATGCGCGGCTTTCCTTCCTCGCACGCCACGTGTCGCAGGTGATGTATGGCACCTTAACATCTCCCTCAACAATTCAATTTGAGATAAAGCCGCATTGCTGTCGACGTAATGCTCTCGCTGGAGGGGGGAGTGTGGTACCGCGCGGCACGGCATGGCCCCTCCCCTGACACCTGCAGAAATATGCTGCAGAAAAGACGCTGCCGCCCCTCTCGGGCGGCGTTGGTTTGGTGGGTGATAACGCCACACAGTCCCAGAGAGCCTTTGAGAGGAGGGTGGTGGTGGGGGGAAGCCTGTGTCTTAGCACAGAGGGTTAATTAACAACACCGAGAACCCATAGACGAGGCCATTTCTTCCCATTAGACGAGGATATCGTGACAAATGAGCTCTGCGAGCCCAGGCAGCTTGAAGGCAGTTTTACAGAGCTGCTAATACACTCCTTATAGATAGTGGCCGGCAGCTATAAATAAGACTCGGGGGGCGGGGGGGAAGGGGGGGGTTGGAAGTCGAAATGAGAAAAGTTAAAAGTGTGTCAGAAGTGAATAAAAAGCCCCGGAATGCTGCTCCGTTATGAAGACGAACCTGATGCACTGTCCTGTTGCAGTCTGCAATAATAGGAAGCGCAATCAGAGAGCCGTGCGATCAGGGGCGGAGTGGGGCTGGCCAGGCCATCTGGACTTTGCCATTGGCCAGGCCACCCCCCCCCCACCCCCCCCCCCCCCCCACCTCACCTCGCAAAAGTCGAAGCATGACAAAGCTACTGTGCCTTCAAAGGTTTATTTTCAAACAAACTAATATTACTATTACATATTACTTTAAAAATGTTTTACAAAATATTTAGTATCACTATTAATAAAATATTGTGTAGGCCAGTGGCATACCTACAATAAAGCAAACACCATCTAGCCAAATCCATTTGAGATCAACTTGAAAAAGGAGTTAAATGTATTCCTTGAATTCATGGAAGCCAGTAAATAATTTGAGAAATTATAGAAAATAAGTAATTATTTAACTTCTGCAGATGTCGAGATAATTTCACATGAACACTTGCAGTGAGACATATTGACAGAAAGTAATATAGAAAGTAGTGCAGTAATGGCAGAAAGAAAAGTATAATGTATTCATTTTTTGTTAAGTAATGTATTTATATTACAAGTTACTGAATTTTGGTTGGTAATATATTAAGTTAGGTAGTGCACATGTCCTAACACTGGTCACCACCAGTGTTGCCAACTGGTCCCTTGCGGGTCCATTTGGTTTCATTTTCACACTCAAGTCTCAAGAGTTAAAAATATTCCTCATGTGAATTATCCCAAGTCTACACACCTTCCAGGCAAGCATCTGGCGCATTCTAGTGCATTTTGGAAATGCCACTAGTGCATTTTGGATTTTGGCAGTTGGCAACACTGGCCACCACACACACAAGAAGGGGGCTGGCAGGGGTGTGTCCCCCACTGATCCCAGCAGTGGCGTAGCCAGAAACTCAATTCAGGGTGGGCATGAGCTATTCAGAGTGGGCATGCTGCGTGCGTGATGGCCGCAAATTTGCACGTGCAAGAAATCTATTTATTGCTATTATTGCCATATACGGTTATATTTCAGTTTATATAACCTTTACTGTACAATGGTTGAATTAATGTCATGAAACATGAAATAATAATCCTGTCACCAACACAGTGTTTTGTTTCATTAGCACAATCATTATCAAATAGATTTCAGCTGTTCACTATTGAATCACAGCCATTTATAAATTAGTTACCAATGTGTCTGCTGATCATGACAGATTTTCTTTCAGGAGAACAGACCAGAGTTAACTTTTGAAAAATCCTTGTGAAAGTCCCCCCACAGAAACAAGCGCTATTGTTTTGATACCTGCCAAATGATAACGATCTGGCAGGTTTACAAACAAAGGGTGAATGAAAAGCTCCATTTGCATTATACTGGGTGATTAGTGCCCGCAAATCACCCATTATACTGTAACTACAGTGAGTCTAGACCTCTCAAGCTCTCTCTAGAGGCTCTCTGGTCTTTGTCCTTTGTTTTCTCAAGTTCTTAGTCATGTTTTCAATGGGTGGGCCAGCTCTCTATTTAGGTGGGCAGTGGCCCACCCCAGCCCACCCGTAGCTACGCCCCTGGATCCCAGGCCAGCTGGGAGCCTCTCGCTAACTCGCTCTCTCCAGTCCGGCGCATGCAGGTGCACTGGTGCAGGGTATCAGTTACACTCAGTCACTCACACTGTTTAACTAAACTCTGTAGTACTAGAACACCTTTTATTTTTGGAAGGAGAAACACTAGTTTGCCTGGCCTGGGCTGGCCTGGGCCTGTCGCGCTGGCCTGCCCTGGAGGTTTCAAAAAAAAAAAAAAAAAAATTTTTTTTTTTTTTTTTTTTTTGTACCCTGTCCAGGCCACTAGGTGGCGCAGGCCACCGGGAAAAGTCCCGGTGGTCCCGATGGCCACGCCGCCCAGCCGTGCGATAATGAATAGAAAACAACATCCCATTACCGCCGGCGTCCGCCCTGTTGTTGCTGTTATCCAAACCGAGCAGAGACGAGTAGGGACTTTCGCCATAAACATCAACAACACAGGATTTCTCGATCTGTGCAATCCCAAAGTAATATTGAATACAAACGTATTTTATCCAATCTAATGTCGAAACATTTAGTACATCTGCAGAGGTTTGGAGGTGGTCGGCCTCTACTCTTCCATTGAGACATGTAGACATGCTACTCATTGGCGAGCAGCACTGCCCGAAGCTCATCACAAGCACAGTTATCTCCTGGGGATTCTTCTCTTGGGGGTTTGAACCTCTGCCATGCAGCGGGATAGACCCGAGTTCAAGTCCGACGTATAAGGACATGAAACGCATGTGGATGGAGTGGAGCTTTAATCCATCAAGTATGTGACCATTCTGACAGGCAGTAAGGCCCTGTGTGTCCACCCTGGGCACACAGTGAGACAACGCAGTGTGATGAACAGCAGGAGACAAGGACAGGTCCGGAACAGTCTAGGTCAGTGGTATATAGACTGTTTGGAGGACTACTAAGCTTTAGCCGCATCAACACCATTCATTGCAACATCACAAGCTCAGAAAGACATGACTTTTACTACTTTCTATCCAGAGCATAAAATCTCTGAAAGAGATGATCAAAGTCATCAGGTCTATGTTCACATGTATGTTCTTAAAGGAAAAAAAAGTCTAAAGTTATCATGGCCCGAGCAACAACAGCAATAACTAATTGTACACGCAGAGCTGATATCATTGTGCACACGGGGAGATGATCAGGGCCGTTAAACTAAACTGTTCCGAAAAGAGCAGAGCACAAGAGATTGGGAGCACCCGGAATGATGTTTGTTTGAAGCCGAGAGATGTTTTTTCGATTGGGTTATTTATGTTGGCATAAAGAGGCTATTACCACAGTGTGCAACATCAGCATGTGTTTTCTGGAGCGTTCATTCATGCCCAGCTCTGATCTTTGATAAGACTCACTGCGACAAAGACCAGAGAGCAGCATCTTCACTTTCACAACACGCTTTCACGAGCCTTTCCCTGTGAAGGACAGTCACTGCAGAACACACACACACACACACACACACACACACACACACACACACACACACACACACACACACACACACACACACACAGCACACACACAGCACACACACAGCACACACACAGCGCCTCATCTACTTTTCAGCAAAACACTTGTCACCACACTGAGTACACATTATGGTTTTGATTGTTTGTTACTGATCAGTGAAATTTCCCTGTTAAAAGTGTGAAAGGGAAATGATTTAACTTTTGTTTTGCAATAAGGCGGTTGCATACTTTAAGGCATGCAATTTGTATATGTGTAAGACATGTACATTACAGTACAGTATAGTAGTAGTCGTTGCGTGTGCACACACGCGCACGCACGCACACACACACACACACACACACACACACACACACACACACACACACACACACACACACACACACACACACACACACACACACACACACACACCACAGTAATCATTACTGCCCCATTGAGTCAGCAATAATCCATCTTTCTATGCTAAGAAGAAGCGTAATAGCATTCAATTGAATTCCCACTAATGCTTGAGTTAATCCATTCAAGCCATTTGCCAAACAGTAATGAACATCAGGCGGACAATGCAACAATTCAGAGGTGTGATCAGCAGCTGCTGTACACAATGTTTCATTTCAAAGCACTGCATGACAATTGACAATATTTAATATGCAAATAAAATATGTGGAACATTGGAAAGGTTTCCCTGCACTAGGCTATATAATTAAAAATGGTACAGCAAACAGAACAATCATCATGACATCAGATGAACCTTTTTGTTGGCTCATTATTGCTTTTCACCAGATTACCAAGCAGAAAATCAACCCCATGTCACAGAATAACTGATACTGTACATTTTGAACAGTGCTGCATGCATAGCATAGTGAGTGACCATAGTTAATTAGCCTATTCAAATGAAATTAATTTACATTCTAAATAAGTAAATAGGCCTAATAATAAATAAATACATACATACATACATACATACATACATACATACATACATACATACATACATACATACATACATACATACATACATACATACATACATAAATAAATAGAAAAAAGTAATAAACATTATAATCCGTTTCGCAGTGACTGTACAACAGACCAAGCCATGCACATCAGCAAAATACGAACTTTGGGGAAATTGGAAAGGTATGCCCAGCAAAACCTAATAGGAAAACCACTTTGACTATAGGGGAAGAAACGGGTTCACTCCACCATGGTATAATAATCCAATTTCAAAATGGAAACTTATAGCCTAGCGTGCAACTTTGTGCGGGACACGGCGTGCACGACGTACGGTCTGAGTTCAGTTGAAAAGACGAGCACGCGTGCGCGTGCACACGCACACACACACACACACACACACACACACACACACGCGCGCGCGCGCAGAAAAAAAGTTTGTATCGGCGCCTGCAGCTCAGTCTACTTGTCCCAAATCAGCAACAGCACAGACAGCACAGCCGCGCAGCATCCAAAACAACGCAGGTGTGTATCTTTATCTTACTCACTGAGATCAGAGTCCAGGACATCCCACTAAATCCCTCCAGTGGTCCAGAAAGGCAGGACGAGACGTAGTAATGGTGTGTGAGGTACCGTGTGTGTGTGCGCGTGTGTGCGTGGGTTGAATGTGCGGCGTGTGTGTACGTGTGCGCGTGCGTGTATTGTAACCCGCCTGTACCTACGTCTCTCTGGGGTTTTGCCCTGATCTCGTTAGTATAGTCGCCTGTACACAACTTCTTCCCAAAAGAATTGCTTTTTTTATGAAATCATGTTGTGTAAAAAAGCTCGTGGGCCAATCAGACGGACGGCAGCCTTGAATATTTAGGAGAGAGGTTAGCCAATGGTCGGGCTGCGGGGCTCGGTGTGGGCGTGGCCTCGAGGCTGTGTGTTCTGAATATTACATGAGGAGGTGATAAGCTGCGGTGAGGAAGGGAGGAGGATGCGACCAGGGACGTGCACACATAGACAT
>CM076974.1:17296772-17521772 GCA_039105355.1 Benthosema pterotum
GCTTTAGTAATGGTCCCTGTGCAGCATCCGCTGGCAGCACTGCCTCCATCGCACCCCTCTCTCTCTCACACACACTCTCTGAGTCTCTACCTCTCTCTCTCCCTCTCCCCCCTTCAGTTAACGGGCCTGCAGCGGGTCAGCCACGGCCGCTGCGGAACAGGAACCCCGGGAGCAAGGTTGGGCTCTATTCACACTCAATCAAATTCAATCATCTATAGGGCAGTGGCTGTCAAACCCCCCCCCCCCCCCCCCCCCCCCCCCCCCCCCCCCCCACACACACACACACACACACACCCCAAAAGTACAATTTGGCTGCAATCGAAAGATGTTACACACTACCGTCTTTTTTCCCTGAAATGTGCAGCGTTCCTGGCCTGACTTACACTATAATGTACTATACTTTACTGTACCTGGCTGTACATGCTACAACCCCAAATCCGTTGAAATTGGGACGTTGTGTAAAATGTAAATAAAAACAGAATGCATTGATTTGCAAATCGTTTTCAACCTCTATTCAGTTGAATACAACACAAAGACAATATAATTAATGTTCAAACTGATAAACTTTATTGTTTTTTGAAATTATACAATCTTTTGTAAATTGATCCCTGCAACACGTACCAAAAAAGTTGGGACGGGGGCAACAAAAGATTGGAAAGGTCATGAATGCACAAATAACGCCTGTTTGGAACATTCCACAGGTAAACAGGTTAATTTTAAACAGTTTAATATCGTTATTGAGTATAACAAGACCATCCCAGTCGCTCACAATCAAAGATGGGGCGAGGTTCACCACTTTGTGAACAATTCTGTGAGAAAATCATCCAACGGTTTAAAAACAATGTTTCTCAACATTCAATTGCAAGGAATTTGGTGATTTCATCATCTACAGTCCATAATATAATCAAAACATTCAAAGAATCTGAAGAACTTGCTATACTAAAGCGTCAAGGCCGAAAACCAACACCAAACACTTGTGACCTTTGATCCCTCAGGTGGCTGCATTAAAAACTGACATCATTGTGTAAGGGATATTATTGTGTGGACTCAGGAACACTCAGAAAACCATTGTCAGTTTACATAATTTGTCGCTACACCTGCAATTGCAAGTTAAAAATCTACCATCGAAAAGCAAAGCCATACATCAGAAAGGTTGGTTTGAAAAAAACCAGAAATGCCTTCTCTGGGTCCACTATCATTAGAAATGTGGACTCATCAGACCACAGCCCACTTTTCCACTTTGTGTATAACCATTTTAAATGATATTGTACCCAGAGAAGGCATTTCTGGTTGTTTTTCTAGTTGTTTTTTCAAACCAACCTTTCTGATGTATGGCTTTGCTTTGCATGGTAGAGTTTTAACTTGCAATCGCAGGTGTAGCGTCAAATTCTGTAAACTGACAATGGTTTTCTGAGTGTTCCTGAGTCCACACAGTAATATCCTTTACACAATGATGTCAGTTTTTAATGCAGAGCCACCTGAGGGATCAAAGGTCACAAGTGCTAGATGTTGGTTTTCGGCCTTGATGCTTTAGTATAGCAAGTTCTTCAGATTATTTGAATGTTTTGATTATATTATGGACTGTAGATGATGAAATCACCAAATTCCTTGCAATTGAATGTTGAGAAACATTGTTTTTAAATCGTTAGATGATTTTCACACAGAATTGTTCACAAAGTGGTGAACCTCGCCCCATCTTTGATTGTGAGCGACTGGGATGGTCCCGTTATACTCAATAACAATATTAAACTGTTTAAAATTAACCTGTTTACCTGTGGAATGTTCCAAACAGGCGTTATTTGTGCATTTATGACCTTTCCCAGTCTTTTGTTGCCTCCGTCCCAACTTTTTTGGTACGTGTTGCAGGGATCAATTTACAAAAGATTGTATAATTTCAAAAAACAATAAAGTTTATCAGTTTGAACATTAAATATACTGTCTTTGTAGTGTATTAAACTCAATATAGGTTGAAAACGATTTGCAAATCAATGCATTCTGTTTTTATTGACATTTTTCACAACGTCCCAATTTCAACGGATTTGGGGTTGCTATAACAATCTATCAACCAATCGAAAATGGCTAAGAATGTCTATGTTGGCAGATCAGCAGAATGTGAGTAGAATGTGTGAATGTGTGTAGAATGTGTGTAGACAGAAAGAAATTGGGGGCCTAGTATAGAGCCCCGGGGGACTCCGGTCAATTTATATGACTTGACTATGATTTGACTGACTTTGACACAAGAGAACAGTGAGCTGGAGATCGAGGCAACGGGTATGTAGTACAGTAGGACATGTAGGTCGGCCTGTAACCTCTTGTTTCTGGATGTCATGTTTCAGTTGCTTGATATATTGCGTTTTCTGTGGAGATGACCTATGAACTGTGCGACGAGACCATCTCTGCTGCACTGTGCCTTTGAACATCCTGTGTGTGTGGTGTGTGCGTGCATGCATACGTGCATGTGTGGGTGTATGTGCATCCATTCAAGCATTGATCTAAATTAAGTCAAGAAACTCACATGGTCACACACACACACACACGCTTACACACACACACAAACACACACACACACACACACACACGCTTACACAAACAAACAAGCATAACGTACACACACGCCTACAGTCATACACACATTTACAAACACACACAGCTTGCGCGCATGAGCTGTGATATAGGTTTAGCCAAAGGGTCCTTCATAGATCACCCTGCACTGACAGCTCTCTTAAACGTCCTTGGCAGATCCCAACCCCCCCTCCCCGTCCCACCAACCACCAGCTCTATCCCATTCTATATACTACTTTCACTCCTTCCATTCCACTATACTGGCGTATAGCTCTCTGATGGATGCCGCCATATTTCTCTGCCTCTCTCCCCTGGAATGCTCCCATAATCACTGGGCCCTGAAAATGCATGGCACCATCTGTATACATCCCATTAAGTAGCGCTTTGTGCCGCGGGAGTCGCTCTCTCCCCGCGCCCAGCCCTCACCTCAGAGAATGGCACAGTGGAGCCCGGCCAGGTGGTTGTGTGGCTCCAGCCGGCCCACCTCCTCGTGCTCAGATACATCTGCTACCTCAGGGGGGCCCAAAGTTGCCCATTCAGCCATCCTTATAGCCCCATTTGCTGCACAACAGCATCTCAAGGCAAGACATGAGCCCCAAACACTGCCTCCAATGAAGTGCTAGCTGGTGTGCAAATGCAGTGGACGTTGGCGCTGACTTGCCCGCGTCACCTCACAATGTGTGAATGAATGGTAAGCAGGGTAACCACAGAAAGGTGCCATAAATGTAATAACGAATTGTCAGCTCATAGATCTGCTTCTTCAGGCTTGCGACACCGCCGTACAATGGAGCATGAATTGGCCATTATAAGCAAGAAGTACTGGAATGTTCTCTGCATGTGAAAAAGCGTTTGTGGCGGCGTGGAATGTATGGGTTATTAGGCACCGATAATTATCAACATGATCTGCAGTTTGCATGCAGTCGTGGCTGCATCAAAGCATCAATTTTTCCTCAAAGCAACAGCTATACCTCGGAGCCTCAGATGTCCCCGCGCGGCTGAGAGGTATTACACTTGAAGAACGATGTTTGTGTTCCGGTCACCCACCACAGTCCCCAACTAATATTTAATCTTTTATTCTTTTTTTCTCCCCCTTCCTTTTTTCTGTTTTACATCACAAGCTTTTGTACACACTCGCCGCATCGCTATCAATCACATTTTTTAATTTAATGTATGAATATGTGATTTATGTTGCAGAGGCACGGGGGTATAAATCTATTTTGTGGAGAGGTTGCCTAAGAGCGCTGATGTTCCCTTATTGATTGGCTGGCTTAATAGTGTTTGTTCTTTATAGCTGATCTCAGGAAATAAAGCAAATAAATAGCTCAGAATGAGTTCACTCGCCACGGTGCTCACGACAAGCATGTAGTCAGGAGGAGAGGACAGAGAGGATGGAAATGAAATAAAGACGAGAAACAGGAAGGAGAAAGAAGACCAAGGATTAGACAGCCTTATATATTCCTCGTCCTACGATGGTGTCGCACACTGTGAATAGCAGATCTACAAGCTTGCAATGCGACACAAATGCATCACGTTGTGAGCTTGTATGTCGGCCGTTTCCGGCATGCGACACAGTGGCACAGCGAAGTATAGATTGGGCTCAAGTGTGATTACACACAACAGAAGGCACCATTGAGGGCCATAGACAATTCAAAAACTACATGGAGAGGTTGTAATTAAATCTCAATGGTTCTTCCAGAAAATCAATGTTATTTCAGCCATAGAACAGCATGAATCACAGCGGAAGAAAAACTGCGTTTCACTTTTGTATCGTTGCAGGATACAAAGTAATACAAGTGGAAAAACAAGGACATGAATCATATTATTCTTCCATAACTTCTTGGTGCAACTGCGACTTGTGTCCGAAGGCTCGCCGGTAAACGATTGTGTTGCTGTGTGCTTTTTGCTTCCGGAATGTTCTGCCCTAGTGTTTTGCTCAGAATGTGAACCTTTACTGACACAGTAAATGCACTATTGTGAAACCACATACTGTGTCCTGAACTTGCTTAGAAACACTAAAACAAAGCCTGCGTGGAGTAGTAAAATCTATATATAAAACCTCCATCATAGTAAATTCTATGAAACAGGAAGGAAAGCAAAGCTGTCAGGCAATCAAGAAGCGTGATCCTCTGATCTGACCGAATGTTCAGAAACGTTTCAAAAAGACTGAACATCTAATGACTGATAAAGGCAAGCAACACTCCTTAGGTGCCTTTGTGCTTTAGTTTAATACCATTACATTATATTTAGTATGCCACTGTTTACCAAAAAATCTAATCAAAATCAAGAGATTTCAAATATTTTAATCAAATGAAAATCACAGCTTTTCATAAATTGAAAGAATCCCAAAAGTATTAGTAGTAAGTTTAAGAATTAAGAATTCCTAATATTACATAAAATAAAATAGCAATAATGTTCATGAAAATAGCAAATCTGCAAGCTGCAACGCAGCGCAAAACGCCATGTTGTTAACTACATGTGCTTTTTCCAGGTTCATGGGCAAAGGTTTCATTTCTCTTTTCGGTCTTGAGCTAAAACCACACTATGGGAACCATACTATGTGTGTGTGTTCACTGTTCAGGCGCGCATGCAGGCATTAGTCACAGTGGTATTTCTGCACACTATATTTCTCTTCTATCTTTATAAGAGCTCCATTTCATTGAGAACAATTCAATATTGTAGCCTATTAATTAGAACAAGGAACAACAGTTTCCTTTCATTTTGAGGTAACATATATGCATTTTTTGTTGAAAAGGTCCACGACTGCAATATAAAATAAACAAAAGTAAATATAAACAATTTGTTTGAAAAGACTTCTACTGTATTGGTCAATTCAAATGAAACAGATATCCCATTGTAAAATCTCCCCTCTTTAAGCAATTATTTTGAAGATCCACGACCGGAATCGGATGTTGGCATAATAGGAGAGGGAATTGGAGATAAAAAGCAACTGAAAGCGTGGGTACGTATGCGCAGAACAAGGTCCTGCAGTCCAGTGTTATGAATAACAACAATAATTGGCCATGCGAAGCTAATGTGAGAAAATAGGTTGCAAAATCATGTTGTTGTTTTAACCATTAAAACATACACCAGTTGTGAGCCTATACCACACAGCCACGTGTGACGACACGGAACAGAATGTTCTTCACACCCAGAAGCTATACTATCCTACATCAGATGTCAGACTTGAGTCACATCGACTACAAATCAAATGTGTCATCTCATCACTCGCTCTGAGGCTGTTGTTCCATTCTCAGAGGAGTTTGTCAAATCGATGTGAAAATTAAACTGTTTTTTTTTCTTGTCCAGTAGCGCCTACTTGGCTCATCAGGGGGATTGTGATGAATGAAAGTTGTCTTGACATCATGTTAATGGAAGGGAAAGTTCACAAAAGTCGCTGCCGGGTTGTTGTTGTTGTTTCTTTTCCTCAAAATAGTTGCATGTCAGTATTGTGCCTGAACAGCAGGGGCATGAACTATGTACCCAGTAAAAGAGCTTCTTTCCTGGGGGGACACCTCTAAAGGGAGGCAGTTTAAAGAACATGTAAAAGTGGATCATGGATCACTTTGGCGCAGCGGGTATCCAACTCGATTCAACAATGATAACCAACCACCACCAGAGCAACAGAGCAACCTATGTTCTTTCTACATAATGGACACAATAAAGTTCATCAAATTGTTTCCATCAAAAAATGCGACAGATTTTTAAAATCTAGTGAATATAGCTGATGTACAACTTGCGTGACGTAGAGTATAGGATAAGGGTTGTAAGACAAAGAATCAATATAGAATATGTAGTCTTTGATTTGTTGATGTACAACATATATATATAAACCTTTATAAATTGTGTATATTATTTAATTCTTTCAATCAATTGAAAAGACAATCGATGGAATAATCCCTATGTGGTTGCAGCAGCCCTATTCCGTATACAGAATATACTGACAGTATATACTGTAGTGTGTGCCATGGGCACACACAGGGAACCACACTAAATAGGCCGTGGCCGTGGGTCAGGGTCCGCGGTCAATGACTGGGTCCTTACACCTGGGAGGAGGAGGAGGAGGAGGAGATGGCATAAATCTGGCCCATTAAGCCCTCATCTCCCCTGTTGACAGCCCACGCCCCTGGCTGTGCGCAAACCAAACTTCCTGTTGCAGGAGATGGAGAAGGCTGTCATCCCACAGTGACTACCACGGCCCCTGTCAGCCCCTCCCTCTCTGATGCCCTCACATTAATAGGGAATCGATGGTGAGCGCAGGAGAAGGGAAACGGTGTGAGAAACAAAGGGAAGTGTCCATCTCCTGTGGAAGGACGTCTAAGGGATGGTACAGGGGGGCCAAAGGGTTGGAGGTTGGAACCAAAGGAGGATATTCGTAGACAGTGACGGATCTCAGCAATCGTACTCCTCTCTCTCTCTCTCTCTCTCTCTCTCTCTCTCTCTCTCTCTCTCTCTCTCTCTCTCTCTCTCTCTATTTCTCTCCCTCTCCACCAAGCGTCGATACAGGCAGCACCTAGAGGCGGGCAGCGAGGTTGAGATCCAGAGCTATGTTTGTCTCTCAGACAGAAAGAGGACAGGAGGTTATATTTGTGAGTCGCCTAGGATGGTATAAGACCCCTGAGAATGAACCTACAACAAAACACAGTTGTATTGGGATACTTAAAATAACTGTCCTGTTGGCCTGTTCGGTGAATTGTTCCATTCAACTTCACATGCTTTGAAATGATCATGAAGCATTGGAGCTAGGCTTTAATTAAGGACTCCCTTTTAGGGGTTCTCAAAATGTCCATGACAAGGAGCCCCCTATTGGGATGTTTTCTATATAAAAAAAATAATAATTTAGCCCAAATAAGTTATTTTGATTTTTTACAGCTGAAACATGCTCGCATCACACCCAGCTCGACTTTGGCATCACCTACAAAACATATTAAACATGTCCAGATCTCAGCCGCTCACATGCTCAGGAGGTACCCACTCCAGAGCTCATATTAGATGGTAACCATCAGCCAAAAGCCTGATCACTGAGAAACATTTGGACACTCCGCCTGACCTGTCGTTAGAGAGAAAAGCATGATTTCACACTAATTTGTCTAAAAAGCACCACATAGTGCACAGATGTAGCCCGGGGTAGACTTGCGATAGGGCTCCCAAGTTGGTGACATTGAGAAACTGTGACAGCTGCTGAAAGTGGAGTTACCACTGTCATTAACAACCTGAACCTACCATTTCACCAGCTCCCGCAATACACTCAAAGGGGCCATGGCAACCTGCAAACCTTCAAAACCACTCTCACAATCCTCCTCTTTGGTATGGATTTCCTAAGCTAACTGCACACACCCCTGCTTCACCCTTTCACTGTTTTGTATTGATTTTATTTTAGGCTAGCCATTTTTTAGTGTTTTTCCCAATAAAGTAGATTTTCTTTAGATGTTTTCTCCTCCCCCACGTGTAAAGCGCCTGGGCTAAAAGCGCTATTATAAATTTGAGGTATTATTATTATTATCATTTAATCATTTCAATAATATCATGCCAATATGCTATAACACCATTGATGGTACAATAATCTAATGAAATTAATTTCAAATGCAATTATGCATTCTTATGATGTTCCTGTCCTTTTCCAATTAGCCACATTGTCTTCCCTTGGCGGCCACAGCCTGTGTTCCATTGTGCAGGCCCTGACCAGCTGAGCTGATGAGCAGAGCTTCATCTTATCATGCCTAATAGCTTATTGATTCCAGCAATGGGAGAAATGGCTACATCATCTGCTTAGTTGCCCCGTGTCATACCGCCAGACTCATTACATTACATTACTTTGCAGTCATTTAGCATTGCATCACACACACAAGCCATCCCATGTGGGCTTGATGTTATGGAAGATTGAGCTAATGGCAGTCATCAGATCACATCATTCATATTACGTACATCATTGCTTGATATGTCATCATATCAAGCAATGTCTGCATGTTCATGGCCATAAACATTGCTATTGTACCATCCCACAGTATGCTCCACACTTTGACTCAGGGCCCTGTACAGCCCTGGTACTCAACATGGGATCTCTTGGGTGCCCTTGAAGGTGGCGACCCAGGAATCTCCTTTGCATTTGAGCAAATGTTAGCACACCTGTAGCACGTCCCTCTCGCGACTTTCCCTACCTTCGGGACTCTCATGGGGGACAAGGAATTACTATTCGTCCAGATTAGGCTACAACTCAAACAGGGCTGAGTCGGTTAAGTGAACTTCAGTTAGTTGAGCAATAGAGCTGAGCAGTTCCGTCCCTCGTGACGTTGCCCCTGTTCCAGAAATGGATTCCACATTCATTTTTCTCAGACTTTTCGAAAATAATTTATATAAAGACGATTACACCACACACAAAGCCAACTCGGGTCGTGACAAATCATGACAACACACACAATCTTTTGGGACAATCAAATCATTTCTAAGAAGAAAAACGAAACAAAAAGTGTTGTATCCTGTATTTTTCTTCTTGCTAATTAGATATTATATGGTGATATTGGGTGTGTTGTCATGATTTGTCACGACCAGAGTTGTCTTGCGGCGTAATAGTCTCTATATAGATCATTTTCTAAAAGTCTATGAGGAAAATTAATTAGGATTCCAATTTTGGAACACAGGCGATGTCATGAAAGGGGCGGGACTGCTCAGCTCTATACTGGCCCAAACCGATGATTGGTTCAGCTGAGTTTGGTGTATAAATGTAGTCTGCTGAGCTAACAGTCCACTTTCAGGCTTTTAGAGTTAACCTTTGTGATGGGATTTATAATGTCTTCTTCCCACCACGGTTTCTTGACAGCATTTTCTTTGCATTGAAAAAAAAAATACTAATTGTGTGTCAAATACAATACAGAATGTAAAAGCTCTACATTCTGAATCAATGATTCCCTTACCTAACCTTTTTGCCATTATCCCGTTTTGTAGTTCACATTTTATGACTGGTGCAGAGTGAGATCACAATTCAATTCAAATGAGCTTCATTGACTTGAGGAACCATTTCCAGGGATTCAGTCAGGCAGGCCCAATTCACCCAAGTGTTTTATGCGTGCATTATTCTCAATCACATGGCCAGATCAAAAAAACAATAATAATGCGGGGGAAAAAATAATGGGTCTGGTATATCTTGTATTGTTCAGGGGGCCGGGTCAAATGTGGAGGTGGGTTGTGTGTCGTAGTTTAGGGACCACTGATCTATGGCATGAATAAAAGACTCAAATCAAATGAGGTCTGTGGTCAAATTAATTCCATACTTGGGGTGTTTAAAAGGTTTCAAGAACAGGGTAAACTACTGTGCCTTCGTTGTGCTCTGTTCAAGGTTGTCTACAGGTGTGGTGGCCTCAATGGAAAATTTCCATAAAAGCCTTGCTCGCTGTAGAGAGTAGAAACTAAGGAAATGGCATTCATTTTATTTTCATTATAGCACCCTGTACTCAAAGTGATGGGTGCTGTGTGAGTGGAGCACAGGTGCTGAAGATCACAACTAATGGACATCACCATGGCAATAGTGACGCGGGGATATAACATTAGAGAACTAAAAGGTTATGAAATAAGTACATTGTACAATGTTTTAAATAACATACAGTACCCTACATTACAGTTGTAGCACAGGTAACATCCTACCATACCACTCTGTATTCTCTTCTGGATTTCTTGAATGACAGATTCATACCACATCCATGTGGTATGAAGCTCCCAATATTGACTGGTGCATATTCTTAAAAATATATGAATTTAAAAAAATATTAAGTGCTATATGTGAAATGGTCTGTACAGTGTACTATATTCTCCTTTCGCTGTCTCTCTTAAAAAGGGTAAAGGTAGAGAGGGATGCTGTGCAGTGTCCTGCACATCAGTCCCACCACCACTCCCACCCTGCAGAAAACTTCAGCCATTCTTGCTACTGTCTCCCATCCTCTCCGTGCAGCAGCAGTGCTTGCGTTTGTCTCCTCCTCAGAGGCTGTAATCAGCCCTTCTCCGGCTAGGTAATTCCTGCTCAGGAGTGCATGTGGCCGGCGCTGCGGAAATTCATTTTTTGGTTTAATTTCAGGCCTATTGATCGGCGAGCGCTTTATGGCCGTGTGACATCCATAATCACAACAACAGTGTGACAGCACAGATAAATAATGTGGCGGTGTAGTGCCGGTGGAGGAGGAGGAGGAGGAGGAGGAGGTGGAGGGGTGGAGGGGTACAGGAGCAGCGACGGAGGGATGGAGGAGAAAGAGAATATTGAAGAGAGGAAGAAGCCCGTTTCCATCTCTCACTGCACGATCCGTATTAATTACTGAACACCACCCCATCCCACCCCAAAACACACACACACACACACACACACACACACACACACACACACACACACACACACACACACACACACACACACACACACACACACACACACACACACACACACACACACACACACACACACACTATTTGACTGATTGATCTCCCCTCAACAGCCATAAATTAGTTTTTCTTTCCAAACTTATCTGAAATCAGTTTGTTTAAGCATCCATTAATGGCAATGCCGTCGCCGAGCTACCATAATTAGAAGGGATACAGTAATATCTCTAATTATGATGATTAGTGGAGCTTCATGTCGACTACTGTAGTATATCCACAAGGGAGCAGGGCTGCAGTATGTGTAATGTGTATGTTGATGAGAGTTTGCATGCAGTACCAATGTTGTAGTATAGAGGCTTCTGCTTGTGCAATACAGTAAGTTATCAGTAGATACACCAGTGGTGGATAGAAGTACTCAAATCTTAAGTATCAATACTATACTTTAATGTACATGTAAAAGTCCGCTTTTCAAAATGTACTTGAGTCAAAGTACAATATTGGTATAAAAAATGAAACTGAAGTAGGAAAAAAGGGAAAAAAATACTCACCATTCAGAATGTCCCATTTTGAATTTTGAAATTCAAATCGCAATGTGGTGCAGCAGGGCATTGTGGGCTTGTTGATCAGCTATTTTCAAATGGCTGAAACATACACAATGTAGGTTAATATAGTTTTGTAGCCTAATAGAAAAAATATATAAGTAGCCTTAACTAGCAACTAAAGTTTTCCAATTATTATTGTAGTGGATTAAAAGTACAATATGTGCCTCTGGGATGTATAGTGGAGTAGAAGTAAAAGTACTGGAAATTGGAAGTAATAAATAAAAAATAATAAAATACAAATAGATCTACCTCAAAACCATAGTTTTGTAAATAAAATACAAATAGGTCTACCTCAAAACCATAGTTTGGTAAATAAAATACAAATAGGTCTACCTCAAGACCATAGTTTTGTAAATGCAGTTACTTCCCACCATTGCAGAAATCCATTGAGAACAACAACTGTACTGTACTGTATATCACACACTCTAGCCTGCAGATTTTACAGCATGAAATAGGTATTCCCTGATGGAATATCGTAATGGAAAGAAGATTCCCCACGAAGCCTCATGACAACTTCTTGATGCAGGACAGCAGTTTGTTGCCGTGTTCGCATATAAACGGCTCTAACAAAGCTTAGGAGCAACAAAGGGGAGAGGGACGCCTGCAGCAAAGGTTTTACACACATTTACACAACGTTAACTACTGAAATGGTGGCCGTATGGCCTAAAACAACATAACAACACATGAAGGCAATCACTTGGCCCTTACCAAATATAAATGACGGCACAATGAGCAATAAAACATACGTGTTCCTTGAGGCATGTTGAGAATTAAGGCACTACACATCCAGATAAATAGGCACACCTACCTCAGGATGCTATCGACTATATTTTTAGACCTCTTGCCAATAGACTGTATAGTAAAGCAACCTCCTGATGCCTCCTGCGTTATGTGCAAATTCAAAACGGGTGGTGCGCACGGGACGTTGGATAGTATCTAATGAGCACTTTAAGATTTATAAAATAATCACCTGCAAGGACAGGAAGTCACTCATAACATGTGTAGCAAATACAGGACGTAACATATCATATTCCTTTCATATTCATGTTTTGTAAAATCAATATGAAAGATTGAATATGAAAATATTACAATATAATTTAATTATATTGTTCACGTCACTGTTAATGTAACATGAGTTCTTGGACAGACCACATTAAATATATCAAAACCGTATTATACTGTAAGGGATGATACAGAGGACATAACCACTTCTTGATTAAATCATCAGTTTATTAAACAAAATGGATATACATGGATAGAATGAAATGGTTAAGTGGAAATCATCATTTTGAAATAAAAGAGGTAACAATAAAAATAAAGTAAAAGTGATGGTATTTATTCCTACTGGGCAAAGGTTAAGATGTTAGTAGCATAAAGTATACTTCAGGATATAGTGTAGAATGCAAATAAAATAAATGAAAATAAAACAAATATCAAAATTATAACTTCAGGATGTAATTGCGGGGCATGAGTGGAGTAAGTCAACAAATAGGCTAAGTGGCTAATGGGTAGAGGGCAGCTATAGAACTATGCACACACCATGTCTGCCATTTGCAGAACCACACATTCATACCGGGGTTGTCATCATTTATATGTTCAGTTTCATACGACCTGTCCGGGGCTCTGGGTTGGACATGCGGGCTGTAGGCTGCAGCTCACCCCTTTGGGGTGAACCAGTCTTTGGAGGCCGCTTTGTCAGTTATCAGAGGAAGTGGCTGTCCCGTGTAGAGGAGAGCAGGAGGGCCGGAGCTGGTCGTCTGTAGTAGAACGTGGCGATGATGGCGCTGACAGGTTGGCAGCGTGGCTGTCTGCAAAGAGGGTGGCAGGTACACTGGTCGTGCTGCTGGTGGTATCTAGGCTGGCATCTCACAGAGGTTGTAGAAGGTTCGACTGGTGCGGCTCAGAGTGTCAGTGTCACGGTGTGATACAGACAGGGCGTTGGTCTATGGCGCAGGTTGATCCAGCATGGACTGGCAGGCCGCATGGCAGTGTCGGTGGGCGGCAGCGCCACCGTGGAAGACCCGGGGCCTAGCAGGCGTTCCCCTGCTGGCCCTGGTAGCTGTCTCATGTGAGTGAAGTGTTCAGAATCAGTCGTTGCCAGAGAAGAGAGAGAAGGACCATAGTTCCTGGGTTTTGTCCTGAGATGAGGGGGGTTGGGACATCACCCCCCCTTGCTCCTCAGAATGGGGTGTGTCCCACCCACTTCCAGTGGAACTGCTCTCTCTCTCTTGTTAATATTGGTCCATAAAGTCCCTTTTAAAAACAAGATCATGTAGGATATTGTAACGTCATATTGGACTGCCAAAACTAAATCAGTATGGAATTTCACACATTATGATACCAGACAGTACAACTAAAGTAAGCATAAGATATAAGGGCTATAATTAATTAAATCAACATCACAATAATTAGACACAGCATGCATATATACGCTACTAAATAAAACTACTGAAATATAGGATAGTTTGTGGTTCGGAGGCCGATTGTAATTCAGTCAATTGTTCTAGTAGGTTTGGAGCTTATTCCAAGTTAATTTCCAATGATGAGTCTGTGTCAAAAGAAGAAAGCCTTCGTGTCATGATTGTCATCAAAGGGTCCTTATCTTGTCCTTATCTCTCAGTTCTGCTGATTGAATGGTTGGTCTGGTGAACAAGGGAGGTCACCATCCGGGCATGGGTCAGAGGGCAGGAAGAGGAGGTCTGTTTCTCCTTCCACCTAACCCTCTTCCAGCCAGGCCATTAAACAATCACCAATTTATGTCCTTATTGTAATATTCTGTGTTGCTGGTGTCCACCCACACTCAACACATGTCTGCAGTGGATTTTCATGTAACAAAAAAAAACTCTTGCTCATAATAGAACTAATAGAACAAACTCTTGTTCATAATAGAATTAGATTCAGACTTTTCTGTTTGGACGAATAGGCTGAATTTGAAGTTGCACCTTGGCACCAACTGACATGGCCATAGTGTGAATCAAGTTTGTAGGCCTACAGCCCCAAGCTAAGGGTTCTGTCTGTCCCCAGTCACTCACACACCTTACACAAATGCTGAGGCATTATTTGCAGGGCCGGGAGGGTAAATAACATTAGGCTGAGTGAGGGGTATGATGTTGCGAGACCCAAAACCCTGATGACCTTGGGATACATCACTGAGGAGGATACGTCCCAGTTGCATCCATGCGATGTATCTTAAGTAACTAAGTATCTAAGTTAATTATAGTTTCTATTTATAGTGGCTCATAGGAATAGACTATGTGACAACCGGGTATAGTCTGGTGACCACCGGAGAGACGGGAGAGACTGGTGCAACGCACAGGTCCTGTGCCTGGTGAGAGGAGGAGCAGACCTGGTGAGACGTAGGAAGGGTATGGACAAGACTCAACCCACACAGCCTAGTCCTTCCATGTGCCAGAGTTTGGTTCTCCCAGTACCTGCAGAGTAGTTCTGGAGCAGTGGATTGTGTGGCCTTGGGTCTTTCCCTAGTGGACTGACCGAGAGTAGCTACTGGGACGTAAGTCGGGACTTGATCAACCCTGGCTGGGTCGCCTGAGTGAGGGATATGATGTTGCGAGAACTGAAACCCTGATGACCTTGGGATACATCACTGAGGATACGTCCCAGTTGCATCCATGCAATGTATCTTTAAGTTAAGTTGTTGTACAAGCATTCATAATTTATCATTTTATTTGATCCAATTCTCAACCACATGATTTTTTCACAAATGAAATAAAATACAAAAGTACATTATTATTATTTTTTTTAAATAAATGAAATCAAAACAAATCATTACTTTTTACTTAATAAAATGCACTGACCTTGTGTGAACTTGTAGAGCTGGCCTTTTCAGTTAGCTTCCCTAGCATTTGTAACTGCAGTAATAATAGCACTATATACGAGAACATGAATAAAGTAAATTCACCCCTTCACCACTTCTATATAATATGATGTTACAGGACTTAGGACAGGGGTCGGGTGTCAAACTCATTTTGGGGTGGGGGCCGCATTGGACTTAATGTGACTTCATGGGGGCCGGAGCACTGCGGTGCCAGTCACGTCGCGGTGCCAGTCACACCACGGTGCCAGTCACAGACCAGTCACAGACTGCAAGCATGCACATGCGTGTTTACGTACCCAGCCGTAACTTCTATGCTACAGTATATCACACAAATCACAAACACACATGTACAGACGCAGTCTCACGCACACATCCAGCTAGAGAGACAAGGCAAAAAATAACGCAATGAAAAACAACAAAACCATAAACATCACATGCGTTTATGCAGCTCCTTGAGGCATTCTGGGATGTTCCTGTCCAACTGAGTTGGTGAGGCACACCCCAGAACCCTTCAATAATACAGGATTTTTCCCACCCATACATAACAGCTAGCATTTTGTTTAACAGCTAATGATGTCCTCACTCAATTTGAGATATTTCAGGGCTGGTATTTATGGAAATACACAGGGACACATTTCTGGCCTGCAGGTGAGTCATTTCTGTACAGTACATGGTGAACGCTGCAGTGTAAACACTCTATCTTGTTTCAGCCAGTCAGAGACAGCTAGCGCCAGTCAGTGAGCATGGGTTACTAAAGTGAAAGTATCAATACTGTAATATAGAAAATACTCCAAATAGTCCAAAATTCAAAACATACTTGAGTAAACAAAGCACAAGCTTGAGACCAGCTATTTGCATATGGCAGAAATGAATTGGTTAATGTAAGGCTAATAATGAATAATACATATCTACAGTGGAGTAAAAGTGCATTATTTGGATCTGAAATGTAGGAGTAGAAGTAAAAGTTGGGAATACTTCTACCACTGGCAGTGAGCACACACTAAACCGCGATTACGTTACCCAAGCCTCCACCTATCTACAAGACAGCTGTGTGTACACAACTCCTTTAGCCTCACCTCCAGCCCACGGACAGCAGTAAACAACCTTAACTTTATATGGAGATTATTTTTATGACTTTTATTATTCCATGATTCGCTTTTTAAGCGTCAACAAATCGACACAACAAATGTCTACTAGATGGGTTTATTAGGCTAGTAATTAGTTTGATTAACCAATTAAGCCGTCTACTACATGTTATGCTTTGTCGTGTCACATACAAGTAGCCCCTCTGTGTGAGCTATTTCCAGTTGTTTTTTTTTGCAATTTGATTCACTCAGATGCTTTGGGCTCTAATTGATTCACGTCATTAACTGAAGAGTGTTTCAGAGAACGTTCCGTACAGTATAAGTCCCATGTGAGAGTGTTATGGGACCTCTCTCATTGTGTGCGCGTCGAACCGTAACCTTATCTCGTAAAATGGTGGCAAACAGTCCGTGATGCGTCCCGGCTGCTCCTTGTCCCGAGGCCAGGGGGGGGGGGTGACAGCACCGCACGCTCATAAAATGTCTCAAGTTAGGAAAAGAAAAACAGCCGTGCGGCTGATAAGGATGCAGGGTTAATGCGGCTTGGCATGCGGTTTTATTTTGTGCAGCCAGGGTGCCGCTCTTGTCCCCCTCCCCACCCCTAACCCCTGGGCTTTTTAGAGTACAGTATAGAGCAGATACTGTTGCAGTGTGGTGGGGAGAAGGAGGCACAGTGTACCTGATATACTTAGGCAGGGCCGGTCCGTGGCACAGGCGAAGCAGTTTCCTGCCTGGGGCACCAGGTCTGCTTAGGGCACCGCCAGTGGCCCTCACAAAAAATGAAAAGAAAAGAAAAGTGGGCGCCCAGGTGCCCCCATTGATGTATTGGCCCAAAGGCCAATCTCGCTGGGGCTCCAAAGTGTGTAGGACCGGCCCTGTACTTAGGCGTATGAAACTAACCAATGTACCTTCGCATGGCTTTGCCACGCTATTTTCGACAGTGAGTGAGTGGGTGAGTGGGTGGGTGTGGTCAGAGTGGGTGGAAGGGGAGGACTGAGGAGGTCAGATTAGGTCGACTCGATGACCTCCCTGAATTGCTTGGGTCATACATTAGAACATGTAGTACAAATATAATTATAGGCCCATTTTCACACTCCCAAGAGTTCCATTAAAACTCAGTCATGGTATTGCCTGCTGGCACTGTAACCGGTCCCGGTGCTATGGCTGGTGTTTCTTCACTCCGAGCAGCGAGGGAGGACACAGTACAGTACCCTGACCTGCTTCTCCATACATGCATGCGGAATGAAGTCGCATATTGTTGGCTGCACAACTGTTCGCCGCATGGCTGCCGTCAGGGATGAGCGCCGCTGGAAGTGAATTGTATTTACAAGGCGACGCGCCGCTGCATCCGCTGCGTCGTTCATTTGTATGGGAGCCGACTGCCTCGCCCCGTCGGCTGTCTTATTAGGTAGGGCCAGTGACCCTATCGTCGACACGACCCGTTAAGAAAAGCAGCCCTCCCCTCTTATCTGCGTGCCCTTGGAGCGCCGCGCCGTCCATTGATATGCCACCTTGAGTCTATCTTCATGCCAAGATGGTTCCAATTATGCAAGCCGCTGGAGTGAGGCCGAGCGTGGGCTCTCTCTGTACGATGGGGAACGGGGCTCCGTAGTTAATGCGATCCTGCTGCCTTTTTCTCCCCACGGGGATGGCTTTCTGTCACACGCGGAGGAGAGTTCAGAAGAACAGGCTTTTTCCCCCATCCTTTCTATACTACTTCTCACTTACTTGGCTTTCCATTAGCGCTGGCCATACGTACATCTCCCGGAGACTGTACGACCCATTGGAGAGGGAGGGAAGGGAGGGCCTAGAAGCTCACAATGTGTCACAGGTGAAACACGTTGTGAGTTTGTAGGTCTGCGTTTGGGGGGTGGGGGTGTGTGTGGGGGGGGGTGCGACAATCAATCAGAGCATAAGTTAGGCCACCGGGTCGCCCTGCTATGAATGACAGGCCGTCAAGCAGGACAGTACACCGGCAGCGGGTCGTGACTCAGCCGAAGTGACAAAACCCAATTTTTAGGCTGCAGGGAAGACTGAAAGTTGGGGTGGGGGAGGGCATGAGGGGAGAGAAAGGTAAGATTTTGCAGGACATAATCATCTCTCTCATGTCTCTCTCTTTCTCTCTGTCTGTCTGAGTCAGGCCCTCCAACTTCCTGACCCCAGCCAAGCGGTAAAACTGTCCTCCATCCTGCATCCTACAGTACAGACCCTGCTATGCCTTCTCTACCTCCTCCCTGTCCAATGTTTGTGTGTTAACATAACTGTGGCTTATCTGCAACACTGTGACCTGAACAGCACATGTCATCGGCTGCACTTTGCCATGATCACCTCCTTCCCTCTCATGCAGGGGCGGATGTAACATTTCCCAATTGGGGGGCAGGAGAAAATGGTATGGGGACTGCTTCGCACCCCGGGCGATGAAGCCACACCCATACCATTTTCTGTTACAGGACATTTTTAGGCAAGTAAAGCATCAATGATAAGAGTCAGTTGTTGAAGTTGCAACAGACACGCAGCATGCATAAAGCTAAAGGCCTAACTAAGAGAGTTATCTGTTTTCAATGATGAAATGCTGTTGTTTTATTGGTGAAACAACTGTAGTCATAGTTAGTAGCAGCAGTAGTGTTTGAAGTTTCAAAGCATTTTAAATATAATCACTTTAATTTGAAATATTTGGGTTGTTTTGCTTGCCATCATGTCTGGTGGGGCAGTCAGGGCATTTAGGGGGGCACCCCCCCCCAGGCCCATGCCTAGATCCGCCCCTGTAACAGTACATTTGTGTGCTGGCAGAATCTTTAGCCCTCAAGCTTCTCTTGAATCCAGAAGAGGGCAGCACTTCTTTACCCAATGTTACAGTATGCTGTAAATGGTTTACATCCACACCACCATAGGGACATTTTTAGATATATATCAAGATATATATCATTATGGGGTAAGCAAGGCGTGCAACCAGAGGTCATCTCCCTTACCTCCCACACCCCTGTGGCGTCTCCCTCTCTCTCTCTCTCATGCCCCAGCACCAAATTCCCTTAACCGCTTTGAAATTGAAACTACTGCCATGTAGACCAAGGTGAAAGAAAGCCTCTCGAGCTAAATGATGTGCTATAAAGACTGTGAATGGCACCATCAATATATAAAGAATCTTCCAAGAGATGCTCTGCAGCTATATGCAGGGTTAGGGTCGGGACAGACCACCTTTGCTGTGTCTGTACATTCATTCTTACGCTTAATTCAATTTAAACTATTTAAAACCAAATATTATCATTAGATCTTAGTGTTGGCTGTTAAATAATAACACGATTCGATACACTAACAAAATACCCATGTAGGCCTATCTGTCCAAATACTTCCTTGAGGCAACCACACACACTGCAAACAGATTTGTTTAAAAACAATCTATCTCCACTTCACCACCACTCTATTGGCTCATTATGAATCTGCTGGAGACCAAAGCAAAGTTCTGGACATCTGCAGGACGAAGCAAATTTCTGTCTGCAGGGAAACAGCTGCAGCACAGTGAAAACCGTTCACCTAATCTCACTTCACCCTGGGGTAGGCCTATGTTTCAGCCTTAACTCTCCAAGCTTTTGTTGTAGTTGCACTTGACTTCTACTGCAAATCCCCAATTCAATTCGTTCACAAGAATCACCGGGTGTCACTTTATGCCTTGCACATCTGCTATACTGTCCTTTTTTTTTCTTACATTTTTGAAAAGTCTTGAAATGTGTGAGAATGAGAACTATAGCGATTACAAGTCATGTTGAAATGGAAGTCTGCGTTGAAATGGCATTAATGTGTGTGGAACACAGCGATACGGCGAACCCAGGCGAAGTACACAATCAAGGTTCACGCTCCCCGTCGCTCTCTCCCTTTCTCTTTCTCCCCTTTCTCTTAGCACCCCTCCTTCTTGCCCCCCCCCCCCCCCCCCCCCCACCCCCTCCAACTCCCTCTTCTCTGCTTGCCGCTCCACCCTATAATCATGCCGGTTCGTGGCTCTCATTTGGAGTGGTATATATAGCAGTAATTGTCAGGGTGCAGGCAGCGCAGAGACTTGGGCAGAGCATGAGTGTACTCTCTCACAGGGCTGGTCGCAGTAAATCTCCCCTGGGGGAACAGAGGAGCACAACACAGCAGGAGAGGCCTCTCACACATACCGTATACAGGCTGCTTTCCACCTACGTGCGCTGGTGTGCATATACTGTATGCATGCGCACAGGCGCACGTACGCCCAGATATGTAGAATAGGCCAGGTGCGGATCTAGGCATGGGTATGGGGAGGCAATGCCCCCTTAAAGGCCCTGACTGCCCCACCCAACACAATGGCATGCAAAACAACACAAGATTTCAAATTGCTTATATTTAAAAATGATTTGAAACACTACTACTACTGCTACTACAGCTGTGGCAACCTTTATCTTTATGCATGCTGCGTGTGTGTTGCAACTTCAACAACTGATGTTATTATTGATGCTTTACCTTCCTAATATAAGACCTGTACAGAAAATGGGTGTGGGTGCGACTTCCTCGGCTGTGGCGCGAAGCGACATGGGTGATGAAGACGCCCCCATACCATTTTCTCCTGCCCCCCCAATTGGGATATGTTATATCTGCCCCTGGAATAGGCAGCAGAAAACAGGGAAATGGCATTGTTCACATTTAAGCGTTGCCTTTGAGCCCTCATATAATATCACTTAATGATGCACTCTTTCAATGTGCATTAGTTGGAAATTGAATGTAGGACTTAATGTGCTGTCTTCCCTCAACAATATGGAGGAATTATGCAAATATGATCATTACTGAGCCGAGTGTTGCCATATCTGTAAATACTGTCCGTGCCGAGGTGTCGGATTTAGCAATATTATGTCAGATGAGCTCACAACATGTGTGTGTCCGTGTGTACACACAGGCACACACGCACCCAAAATAGCATAAATATAACACTGATAACTGACGTGAAGGCAGGCAATACACAGCCATCATTAACAAATGAACGGATTCTGGAACAGCTTTTGTCAGGTATGGTGTAGCCAGGTATGGCGTAAGTCTTCTTATTGGACGCATAGCAGCGAATCAGGCCTGGGGCCTTGTGGTAGGCCAAAAACCTATACCACCAGACCTGGGCTTACCAAATAATAATTAAAACCTGCAATTCAAAAAGTCCAGAAATCACCTGACTGCCCTCCCAATTACAGTAGCAATTAAAAATTGCTGAAGCTCCTGGAATTGCAGGTTTTAATTATTATGGGTATTATGGGTTTGCTACCATGCAGCCAATAAGAAGACTTACGGCATACCTGACAAAAGCTGTTCGACCAGCCAATGTCATGAAGCTACACCCTAAACTAAATACTGTACAACAAGAGTAAGCTGTCCCTGTAGCCCAAAAATAGTCAGTACATCAGAGTCAGAGGTCCATCACTCAACTCAATGAGTGCCAATGAAAGCTATGGGTTAAGAAATGTTTTTCCTGTAATTATTATTGTTTGCTGCTCTTGTTTCCACATGTCTTCCAAAACATTTGAATCATAATTTCTTCCATTCAAGACATGATAATCTGAAGTTTCATCACTGTAATCCACCTCATATCTCCCTCCAGATAATAAACCATGGAACACTGCTTCCAATAGAGACATTATGACGCTATAACCTGGTATGCCTGGTGTGGTATCGCATGTCAAAGTGTGTACCACTGCCAGTTACAGGAGGAGTGCGTGCGCACGTGTGTGTGTGACGGGGTGGGGGTCCCTTGACGGGACAGGTCCGTCATTCAGAGGGGAACACACAGTTAGCATTGTGGAGCTGTGTCTGTGGTCCCCAGAGGGGGGCCTGGGCTGGGCGGGGTTGACACGGGGCCTCCCAAATAAAAACACGTGCAGCAAACAGGAAGTGGCTCTGCGCATGCAGGATAAAACGAGAACAGGGCGGCTGAGTGTTTACCAATGACGTTTGCTCACTTTTTCAACAAAATCGCTTTCGCACCACTGTGTTCCTTTATCTTGATAAGACTTCTTCGGCCCTGACATGCCTGGACTGCAACTGGGGCGTGCATGTGTGTGTGTGTGTGTGTGTGTGTGTGTGTGTGTGTGTGTGTGTGTGTGTGTGTGTGTGTGTGTGTGTGTGTGTGTGCAGTATATGCATGCTTGAGTGCATGTGCGTGCTTGTGTGTGTGCACGTGTGTGTGTGTGTGTCTGCACATGTTTATTCCCACCTGCCCATGTGGTGTACTTGCATTAATGTTCACTGGAATAAAACCCACAATTATTTGTTGGTACATCATAAAAACGGCGTGTGCATGTAGTGCAAGTCCTGTGTGTATATATAATATATAATATGTACATGTGAGTACGGTCCGTTAACCCAGGTGCTCGTCTTTCAAGTGCTGCTTTCCTGTTTGCCCAGCAGCTGTTTTCATCTCCTTATGGACTGGTGTTTTCTTCTGGGTGACCACTTCACAGCTAACATGTTTTCCTAGGGTGGACTTGTCAGCAGTGATCAAATCACACCTTTATTAAGAGAGCATTTTCTTCTACATACAGCCAAATTACCCCGATCTACCTTCTCCAGCCAGATATGATATGCTTGTGCGTTTTTAGTCGTTAATTTTTGGGCTTGTTTGGTGTGTACTTTCTGTTCCTGGAATAGTTTTGGTAATCTTTCACTTCCCGCGAGAGAGAGAGAGAGAGAGAGAGAGAGAGAGAGAGAGAGAGAGAGAGAGAGAGAGAGAGAGAGAGAGAGAGAGAGAGAGACGTGCGTGTTGTATATTTGCATGATGAATGATTGGGTAAACTAACAACTTGAAACGGTTTTCTTTGGACAACGCATCCTGGGCGTTTTAAGAGATGCTTCCTGAAATAGGGAATTGGCCAGGGGCGGATCTAGGCATGGGCATGGGGGGCAATGCCCCCCTAAATTCCAGTCCCTGGGGCTTGGGCATGCCCCACCAAACATGCAAACTGCAAAACAACCCAAGATATTTCAAATTAAAGTGATTATATTTAAAATGATTTGAAACACTACTACTGCTATTAACTAACTACAGCTGTGTCACCACTAAACCAAGAGCATTTCATCATTCAAAACAGAAAACTCTCAGAGTCAGACCTTTAGCTTTATGCATGCTGCGTGTCTGTTGCAACTTCAACAACAACTGATGTTATTATTGATGCTTATCCTTGCCTAATATATATATTTCTCTGCCCCCCAATTAGGAAAGGTTACATCCGCCCCTGGAATTGGCTTTGACTGTGTATTCATTTTCCCCCTATTTTATTTTCTTTGTGCTGTATTTTCTACTTACTAAACCTTTCTGTATTCAATGTGTCTATGTATGCGATGTTTGTTAAAATGTGAAAAGAATAAAATGACTGTAAGTGAAGATCTAAAATATATAAAAGAAGTATAACTTATCCAGATACCTGTATTTATGTGTTTTATCCTGATACTGACACAGATGCCACTTTTCTTTTAAATAACCCTACAAATAAAGGTAAGAAAGCTTACTGGTATGGAATTTAAGACTAGAGTCTCATTTTAAGCTGTTTTGCATTGCAAAATCTTAATTATGAATTAAATTATTAATATTAATATAACCTAAGGAAGTAGTTGACGCCTTTGCATGCGATGATGACATTTTATTGATTCACAGTAATGATGAATGAATGAATGAATGAATGAATGAATGAATGCATGAATGAATGGCGTTTGATTCCGTCTTCAACTCAACTCGGATGCCAGCTTGCTATACAGTTATCCTTATTATCCCCAAGGCAAAAAGGCACATATTATTTAGTCACGTTCATATAAATTACACATCAGCATGAGCATGCAAAACACAGATTGTCAGTAGGGGGTGTTCAACAATTCATCCTGTATATCATACTGTGGGTAAAGTACAGTATAGAAGCAAGTCAGATTACATCACATATATTCTATTTAGTGTGGTACAGGAAAGGTCATAGTCCCTGAGAGCACAGCTTGTGTTCTGAATACTATTCATAATGTAGATAAGCACCATGTGGCTCACACTCTCAGCTTGGGCATAAGAGGATAACTGGTGGTGGGGACAGGTTGAGTGGTATCCCACTGCTGTATATTCATTCACAGCACGGATACGCATGTACAGTATTTAGTCGTGATGAGTGTGGTTGATTATGCACCAGGATATATAGTTACTCGAGCTACGGAATGGCATACAAAAATTAAATAACATAGAACAGACGATGTTAATAATGTCAATAGCAACAAAACACAAGAGCACAAAACAATAGAAATATAAAATAATAATAAAAAACACCACTTAGTGAAATACTTAAGATTCCTACAGCTCTGTCATTGACCTACAGCTTTATTTTGGTGGTGGAGCTAATTGTATGAGGACAGCTTGTTGGCACTGAGTTTTTTGGAAGGGCTACTAATAGTTTGTCTCAAATATAGTGGGACCACAGTGATCCCAAGGGTATATCTGCTAAAGGAATTCATTACATCTACCCTTGTCTTTATGGGTGACTTGGCCACGATGACGTGTCCTGGAAACTGTCCATTAAACAGGTGTGACCGCTAAGGCCAATGAGCCAAACACATCAAAGGCCCTAATAGACTAAAAACATGATTCAGACAACCAGTGACAGTCACAGTGACCCTTGCAGTAAACTAGCTATAGAGTTACGTCAGTATATTATACAGAAGCTACTGATTCAGCGAAGTGGTGGATAGCCTGCAGTACATTTCAAACAGGTTCAGGGTTAAACGAAAACAGAGCGTCAATCTGTTTATGGCACTCAATCGTGAATATAACCGTTTTGCTCTCTTTTTTTCACTCGTCCCAGACAAACATGTTGTTCTCTTAAGGAGCTTAAAATGCCAGCCTGTGGTTTCCAACTCTCCATAGAACTGCCTGAAGACAGAGGCCGCCTGGCCAGTAAAAACTCATGTAGCCTAAGTCTGCACTAAACATTCTCTTTCTCTCTCTTTTCTTTCACTGACTTGCTTTGTCCCTCTTGCACACGCTTTCTTTTACATGTCCTTACAACCATCCATCTTTCTTTATAAATCAAGTTCTCTCTCTCTCTCTCTCCCTCTCTCTGTAGCCGTATAAACTCCCCACACCCTCTCATGTCTCCATATGTAAAAGTCTCAGAGTGTTTCTTTGCACAGCTCATGCTATAGCCCTAACCTTAACCAGAACCTTAAGCCTAACCCAACCAGTCGTAATTAAAAGGCTTTTTATATCCTCTCCAACCCTGCCTGCTACCACAGCACTGTATCTCTGCCAGGACAGCTTTCACTCCCATCAGCAGGGCTGAACTACTGTTTACAGTTGTTTCAGCACTTATATACAATAAATTAAATCATGGGAACATTGTTGATCCATTTCTAGCCAATGTAATGTAGCATTATTATATTTTTATCACCAGCTTAACAATTGCTTTTACAAGGTAGACAAAATTGTTATGGCATACTGAATATTACATTTCTAAGTTAAAGACTATAGCTAGTGAGCTCTTACTTGAGCTCATTGTTGAGTCATGTCATAAATCCCATGAATAAATTAGCTTTCAGCATAAATAGTACATCGCATATGTGGCACAAGCTTTGGATTTCAATTAGTCAAAGGGTAAAAAAAGATAATATAAAAAATACACTTTTGTGCATTAAGATCAGATCCAACAAGTAAATTTGATGAAATTTTAAAACAGGGGATGGCCAAAATGTGAAATACTGATATTCGAAAGATAAAGTGCTTCATTCTGTTAAAATATATAATAATAAGGGTAATAATAATAATAATAATAATTTTACCATTTCTTACATAAACTCAAGACAGCAAGCTAAGTTTGTAAATTGATGTTGTTAACACAAACACTGAAGCATTAATAAAATACCTAATCAATTGTAAAAACTATGCATTATACAACACTGTTCAATGGAAATGTAGTGAGGTTAAAGTTACGGCATACAATATCAATTAAGAGCACCAATATTGAAGTAATGTAGAAGTCGCCATCATCCATAAATATAGTTCCAGGAAGGTAAATAATAATACCAAGAAATTAGCCAATTACATTAATCTTAATCCAATCATGCATCAACTGTATTACTACTAAGTACAATTCAACTCAAAATACTTTTCTTCAGATTAAAAAAAATCCAGTCTTTGTAAAGGATTTCCCTTCGTCTTTGTAAAACTGTAATGACATTAACTCTTAAACCCATTCCTAGCTGATCGGGGTCCCCCAGGGATCTATAGAGGATGAGATACGGGGAGGGGGACCGGCCCAAAACAAACTAGTTATAGTCGCCATGTTGTTTGTTGAGCCTACATTAACTACATTTAAAGTAAAATGTAACTGTAACATTTACAGTATAATTCCATTCCATCCAAGATCGTTTTCCATTTTTACCCTTAAATGTACCTACCTAAATGCGAAAGCTGCATTAATAATGAACAGTCTCAGTTGAGATGTTAGAATACAGTCATAGCAGGGAATAGCCAGGCCTCAAGCTAAGCTGTAAAGGAGTACATTTTACAGCAACATCTGATGGCTGCAGTACCTCTGCTAAACAGAGAGGTTAAAGATAGAAGAGAGAGATGGAAGATAGTGTACTCAGTCAAAGTGTTGCTTGCTTGACAAATATAGGTCTACAGCTAGTTTACATTTACAAACAACATGGCGACGAAAGTGGGTGAAGTTACCCCTAAAAACAACTCTCTCATCCTTGGGCTGCTCCTTTCTTCCATTTACACGACATCTGTTCCGCAAAAATAGCCAAGGTATATAATCTCACAGTCCGTCACATTAACGTAACCTGACGTGATCTTGTAGATCTGCTATTTTCCGTGAATGTTTGCCCCAGAATAGGGACACAAATAGGGATTATGTGGTTAAGGTCATAGACATTTTGAATAGATAAGTTAGTTGCAAGTAGTCCACGTTCACAAGCAAACAGTGTTTGAATAGATATCCACTTGCTTGTCGAATAGGATGTGTTTCAGGCCATGTGATGCCTAGTCCGCTGTCGGGTGTCAATTGCTTGTCGAATAGAATGTTTCCTGGACCCCCCCGGTTCCACTCCGGGTGTCGTTGGCTGTTCAAGTTCAGAATGGGGGTCTCTGCAATGGCATCCTCTGTGATGTGTGATGCATTGTGGGTACTCATAGTCCACACATCAGCTATAAGGAGATGGACAGGTGCCATTTTGAGAGTTCTGTGGGTCCTTGAGGTCCGGAGACCGTGGGGTCAAAGGAAGACACCCACAACCCACCCTGAGCAGTCTTTTGGGCCCCCCCGTTGGGGTGGGGGCTTCCTCCCAGGCCGCTGAGACGGGGCTACACAAAGTTATTGGTGAGCTGCCTCTGATGTTCAAACAGATCTTCGATCTCTGCACTGTATGCATCTCCTATACAGGAAGACAACGACATGGATGAAGCCACACGACATTGATGAAATGCGTTTTGGGGCTTTTACGCCTTTATTGACGGGACAGAAGAGTGAGGATCAAGATGCAATGTGACATGCAATCAGGCTGTCATTGCAGCCTGTATGTGGTGTGGACCAACATGCCAGCGGCCCAGACCTTAGCCCTGTCCTACAATGAATGCACAGAATCTCAGTATCACTTTGTCTGTGGTTCAGGTATGGCCTATCTCAAGAATCGCCCGACTGTCGGCATCATGCGACCCAGTGGTTGGAAATGCAGTTCTTCAGAACTGATAGAAATGCATTTCAAGGCGTGGGTTTTTGGAGCTTTCAGGGAAGCAATTGCATCACGACTCAATTAGAGCATACCTGTTGTTACGTTTCAAAATGAGCATGCACCTGGAAAACATCAACAATAATAATTTACAGCTTAACTCGTAAATGAAGCATCGTTGCATCACTGCTTCAACAGCACGCAAAGGCGTCTGCTGTATTTATATAAAATATGTATAATTTAGTCCACACAGTATCTACAAACACACACCCCCTTTGCTGTAGATCAAGGAAGGCTTCTGGGTACCACTATAGGGGCCGCAGCCCATTGTTACCTACTGTATTTCCCAAAACCATATAAAAAATCTAAAGGCAGACAGGGTTTTCCATGTGCTGTATTGTCTTAATACAGCTGTGAAACATCCATTTACATCCATAATCTGTGTTTTTGACACATGTGCCGAATCAGCATGTGCTGAATCTGCCACTGATCAGAAGTCACTAGTGTGTATACGGATGTATTTAAAAACTAGATCAGCACTGCAAACTTGCACGCTGTGCACAAGTAGGCCATGGCCTAATTGTGCGTGAGCAGAGCCGGCTAATACTCATGACATTAGCTATAAAGGTCTTTTACTTCCATCACATTACGTCATCACAGAAACGCTGAATCTTAGCCGATTTGTATTTGTGACAACAGGGGGTTGTTTTTGCCATTAGGCAGACTAGGCAGTTGCCTAGGGCGCCATGAGGGGAGGGGGGGCGACCATGAGGGGAGGGGGGGCGAGGGGTGGGGGTCACCACCAGACATGCTTTAAAAGGATACCAGGCTAATAAGCCTCATATGGATAAAATCATATGGAAAATCTTGCCTAGGGCTACAAATTGCTTAGAAACGCCACTGCGTGACAACCTAAGTGACAGCCTAAGGTATGTACATGTCGGCGGTACAAACTGTGCCAAACAAACGAATCGAAATGAACGAAACATTTCCCTCACCTGCGTGACATCCGTACATGTACGCTCTCTGGCCGTCGTACTTGCATCGGCAGCGCATGACGTTGTTCTGGAAGTCCGACTCGGCCATGTCCAGCGACGGGTTCACCTCCACCTGCAATCACAGCAATGACCTCCTGTTAACACGTTATTACTGGCCCTCCAAAAGGCTCATCACGGTTTACAACTCATTACAACATGTGTGTGACCTTCTGACTTACAGCCGCTTACTTCATCCCCACCACAAGTCCGTTTACTGGTGGGGGTGGGTGAGTGTGGGGGGGGGGGGATCATTTTATTGTTCTTCCCACCAACCAATATCTCCAGCTGGCCAGACGCAAGGAGAAAACCAAGGAATAATACTGTATTATCCTCCATACACACACACACACACGTGCAATGAGAAAGCCATTTGAAATAAAGATCGGTTGGATGTAAAATTGTTAGAGGGGACCGCTATTAAAAGGCATTCGTGGGCTGGTATTGTTTTTATAGTCCATCCCGTTTCTGTCCATAAAAAAGCTGGATGGCTTTTCCATACAGTACAGTCACAACTGTGAAGATAAATACAGCGTTCTGTCTTATGGATTTCACATTGGAAAATGTACTGTACTTTGTATTAAGGAGGTCCGTCATGGGCACGGTCCTTGAGGAGATCCCAGAGTAGTCCCCAGCTAAATGATGAATGCTTACGAGTCTGTGACTCTGAGAGTGTAAAAATGATGTTTCCATTTGTACATGCTCGGGAGCAGGTCCTCAAAATGAACAGGCGTTGTAACAGTGGGGGAGCATCGGGTGCCACATAGTGCTATTTCGGGACAGAGAAATAGCACTTGAGATGTGTGACAGGCCTGGTAGCCCAACCAACACAATGGTGGTGGTTGCCCAGGTTGCCCTCAGTCAGAATGGTGGTCTCTTGGTCAAAATCAGTTGATAACCCCTGCCATAGACACAAGACACTTCCGGAGAATTCGCCTGTCTGTCGCCGGCTGTTAGAACGCACCGTGAGAATCACCCATGTCTAACCCATATACTGTAGGCCAGGGGAAGACAGTGACGCACTGCAATCCAAATGCAGTGAAAATAACCCTTCATAAACCACTTTAGAACGCCTGTGAGATCTTGTGTGACGCACACAAATTCACTGTCTCTGTCACAGTGAAAATGACAAGACGGTATGCATGTCTTAAGCCTGGGGGTCGTGAGGTTCAAGCCGCCATAACAGCATCTCCTACAGTGATTATGGGAGAAGTCGGTTGCACACATTTGCTCCGCTGTTGCACCAACAGAGGTATGCAATAACAATTTGACCGAAAATTGAGGAGTAGCGCCGGAGCACAGTTGCACTTAAGCGTGTTTGTGTGCCTGAAAACGGCCTCCTATTCTGAGCCCCTGTGTGCCATTCGTATTGTGCTAATAGTCAGTTATTTGCGGAGCAGTTCCATAACCTGCTGATACAACCAATTGTGTTAATCCGGTCTGGTGATAATACTGAGAGGCCATTTACTCTAATAGCTGCTCTGTAAAACGACTACACCCACTTTAAGTAAAGGTTACAAACAGCTACAGAGGAGCACACAAGTCAAATTACACTAAAAAAAGGAGTAACTTTGAAAAAACACTCATGAAAAAAAATCACAGTCTCCTTATTTTTCTGGCTTAAATTACAATGTTGGACGCTGAGTGTGTGTGTGTGTGTGTGTGTGTGTGTGTGTGTGTGTGTGTGTGTGTGTGTGTGTGTGTGTGTGTGTGTGTGTGTGTGTGTGTGTGTGTGCGTGTGCGTGTGCGCGCACGCTAGCCCGGCGTTGCAGATGCTGGAATGTTACCCAGTGAGAAAGTGGCTATAAAAATAAAAAACAGGGCAGGAGAAAATTCCTTGGTGGCAAATTAGCCGTTTCTAATGGAGGGATGGGGGGGCTGTTTGACTAAAGGGGGTGGCCGTAGTTAATTGGAGGTAATTGGTGTGTTCCATTAGCTCTGGGTGGTTCAAGGGCAACGTCTTTGCAGGAACCTTTCTTTCTGTAAAGCTCTAGATGAGCAAAGTGTTGCCAAAATCCAAAATGCACTAGTGGCACTTCCAAAATGCACTAATATGAGCTAGAGCAGTGGTTTTTAACCATTTTCATACCAGGGCCCACTATTTATTCTGCATTTTAGCCACGGACCACTATTTGATGTGGAGTTTAGTCTTTCGGACTAATATAAGATTAAAATGTACGAAAAATGTTGGTCAGAATAACAATTCTACATTTTCTAAATGTGTAGATTCTTGAGAATTAGGTAATTCAGTTGTTTAAATCTAATTTACTCTAGAGAGTGTAAAATGAAACCAAATGGCGCTGGGTCTGAAACAAGCTAAATATAGCGACAAATGCGCCAATTGTGAAATGTTACCTCCGCCCCTGGTGGCGCTGCATGGTGTCCTCTCTCTTCACGCAGACCTCCTGACCTTGGCGGTTCTTCTTCCCATTTTCTCTCTCTGACTCTAGTCTCTCCCATTCATCTCTCATCTCTATTCCTTCTACTCTATGCCTCTTTCTTCTCCCTCCCTTCTTCGCTTCCTCCCCTCTGTCCGCCTACGCGGTGCATAACTGTGGCATGGTGCCACTTTATAATTACACGTTTTTCAAAAGCGCTTAAAATACACCTAGTCGTGCACATGCCCGCACACTAGTTTGATATGCCCATTACGGCCAAATTATACAAAGCCGCCGCCGACGAACGCGTAGCAGGGAGGTGTAGTTAGCAGAGGTGCAGATCGGTGCGTGATTAACGCACAGCCAGTTACGCGGGAGCACCTCTCTAGTGGCATGAGGGGTATTTAATTGGCAGCGCGCGAGATCTGAGAACGACTCTGCACTGCTACTGCGGGATGCTGGGATTAGTAGTCTTCCAGCAGCAATGGGGGGATAATGGGGGGATGGAGTTCTTTGATGTGTGCTGCAGTTGTTGCCCACAGTGACACGACTGGTTGACAACAGGACATGGTAATGACAGGGCGGGGAGAGGGGGGGGGGCAATGGGAAATGGTGAGAGGAGATTCTGGGTGTTGGGGCTGAGATGGGCTCGAACACTATAGTAGTCGTGTGGCAAGTCCTCAAAAAAGACCTTAGTTTTTTGACCTACCCCTACCCAAGGTAGGACAAAGCATTTTTTCTTATCTTTAGAGTCTACCATTATGTCCATTTTGATACAATATAAATAAAGTCAAAAAGGGCTTCCAGCTAGGGGACGTAATGACTGAATGTCATCTGTGTGTTAATCTTTACATGCTTCCACCTGTGTGCAAATGATGGGAAGATTAAAGGGATATTCCACTTTCAAAAAAAACTTTTGGTCATTTTATTTTTAAAATATTGTTTTGGAAAATGTAGCCACCATATTTGGGCATGCCAACCCAAATGAATAAAACAATATTTTAAAAATAAATAAAAACTGTAAATGAAATTCCACGGCCCTCTCACGTATTAGGAGGACCATATCAGTCGAATAATCTGTCATTGTTAAAATGGAGTTTTAAGATATAATTGCTTTGTATAGGAAGGAGGCGGGGCAGCTAAAATGAACATCAAATATCTAAATACTGAAAGGAGTAACTTATAAACTGTCTGCGGCGTTCACCTGGGACTGAGTAGACCATAAAATGACCAAATGTTTTTTGAAAGTGAAATATCCCTTTAAGTCAAGACTTGTTCGATCAAACGCCTGTGCGACCGACTGACTGCTGTAGTAAACAGAGTGTCGGGAAACGCCCTCTGACCTGGAAGATGTAGTCCCCTGGCCGCACGTCCGTCACGTCCACCCACTGGCAGTCGATGTCATGGCGATAGGTGTCCCAGCAGCCCACGGAGATGCCCTGGTCTCCCATGTTGTAGCAGGAGAAACGCTTCTGGAGACCTAGACGAGACACACACACACACACACACACACACACACACACACACACACACACACACACACACACACACACACACACACACACACACACACACACACACACACACACACACACACACAGGGCGATGAATCCATGTTAATGGAGGATATCAACTTTTATGTCTGACGTTTCTCCACCCTAAAGCGCAGACACCTCGGCTTCCGTGGACGGCACTAGATGTTGTATTTTCCATCTTGTGATAAATGTCGAAGTGAATCCTAGAAATAAAAACGTGCAGGGCTCAGCATCTCTCGGAGCATCTCTGACACATCTACGAAGGTGAAGTGTTGATATATTCGTCTCCTACAGTCAGGGGCGTAATCTTGCGTCCATCCTCATGTAGGCTGTGAGAAAAGCCGCGACAAAGCCCCCCCCCACATGCGCACCCTCGTGCAATGCCGACTTTGCTTTATAGTATAGATTGGGTCTTCATCATAGAACCAGTTCTTGTGTGTGTGTGTGTGTGTGTGTGTGTGTGTGTGTGTGTGTGTGTGTGTGTGTGTGTGTGTGTGTGTGTGTGTGTGTGTGTGTGTGGTACTGTATGTGTAGGTATAGAGATTGGATCTTCATCACACGAACAAAAGCCAGCTGATTAGGATTTGAATATTTGATGGCCCTGTTGCGTGTGAAAAGCCACAGCCCCCGTGAAATCCTACTGAAATCCTCATGTAGGCTGCAGCCTGTACAGAGATTGCGCCCCTGCCTACAGTGGCAGCAGAGGTACAAGCATGTGCATGCGGGGGGGGGTTTAGGAATGGCGACGGTGGTGGTGAACTTACCCTCGGGGCAGTAGGTGTCTTCCAGGCAGAAGCTGGCCTTGTGTCCCTCGGCCACCCTGGTGCCGTTCAGCGTCAGCAGGTCGTAATGCGTGAACACCTCGATGCTGTGGTAGTGCCTGCACAACACAACAACCAGGTCCAGGTCAGTCACCCGTGAGCACGGGCGTAGACACGGGGGGACCAGGGGGACAGTTGTAGGGGGGCCCGAAGCCAGGGGGGCCCACTAAAAGCTTGGATTAATAAGGTTTTATTTGTATTGATTATTATAAAAATATATTTGAATCACTATATTACCTGAATAAACCGAATGAGTGGCGCAACAAAACATAATAATGAGTTTTGGATTTCAAGGACTCCACACATTGTATATAACGTGCCCCCCCCCCCCCCCCCCGCGCCTCCAGGAAGGGGGGCCCATGTCAAAAAGCTGTGCAGGGGGCCCAGAATTGCTAGCAACGCCCCTGCCCGTGAGGTGAGTGTGAATGTGCACGTTGAGCCGATTAAACGATTAAACAAGTCAATCCGAGCATATGTGTGTGTGTGTGTGTGGGGGGGGGGGGGGGGGGGGGGGGGGGACGAAAACAGCTGAGCTCACACCTCGGGCGGCAGTGGCTCAGGGGTAGTGTCACTGGATGGTAACCGGAAGGTTGACAGTTCGAACCCAGGCTCCAGTGTCGATGTGTCCCTGAGCAAGACACTTAACCCCTATATGCTCCTGATGTGCTAGTAGGTACCTTGCATGGTTTCTTCCGCTGTTTGTGTGAATGGGTGAACGTGATGCACAAGGTAACAATGCACAATGTTAATGACTTTTCTTTTAGGACCCTTTTTGGCTCGGGTCCATTTGGTTCACATTTGTACCCTGGGAAAGAGATAAGGACCGCAACACTGGATTAATCCAGTGTTGCAGACCTTATTTCTTTGCATTTGTCCTGCACCTGGGCCAGATATTGGATGTGCATGCTTTATTTCTTGTCACATTTGTACCCTCTCAGGAAAAAAATGAAAATGGGTGGAATTCCACTTTAAGTGGTTAAACTGTAATTTTCAGTTCTCAACTTCACCAATGGGACAAAGACTGCGAAGCAAACACAACTTTTTGCGATTTAAGTCAACAAATTCCTATGGCTGGTTCTTTAGTTGAAGACAGCCCTGCTGCCTGCTGTTGCACACATACATACATGAGCCCACTCAAGTGTACGCATGTATATATGTGTTTATATGCTAATAGAAACACTGGCCGCCTATGGAGTGACCTCACTGGGGGGAACGTATGAGAGCAGGGTGTCAGGGTAACACCTCTCAAAGAGGCCTGTTTGAGTGCCTTGCCTTGCCTGGCCGTGCCGTGCCGCAACCCCGGCCGGTGTTTACCCACTCCTGGAGGTGAATGGGGAGCTTTGAAAACACTCACACACCTACAGGACCCTGACATGTTGTTGTAAGAGATTAAGTGAGGCGGGCCTGACGGCGGAGCCTACCGTGTCCTTTGTATAACACCCCTGGCCCTGTGGCAGCCGCACCGCGCACCGGACTCATTTCCACAGACACGTGCCGCGCGGCGGCTAATGAATCTGGAAAGATGACAGCACTGTTTTTTTCGGGGGCCACCCCGGCGCAGCAGTTGAACGGGCCCCCGCGCGCCTGTTCTCACACAGCTCGCCGCTTATGTGGCCTTCTAAAATGGCTCCTTCTTCTGGCGTGACGACAGACTAATTCTACTGTGGGGGCGGCATTTTACCGTCATAGGTATGACGTCACAGGAGATTTTCCCTGGAGCCCCCCCTTGCCATTTGGTAAGGGGGGGATATATTTCCTAGGGCTCCAAATTGCTTAGAAACACCACTGAGTGTTCCTGAGAGGTAAGAGCACTAATGTGTTAATACAGTATGGCAGACATAGACAAAATGTCATGACAGATTAATGGACAGAAAATTCCGGGCCTGACAAAGGCTCTTTGAGCCTAACGTTGGTGCGTTGAGCTGCACGCCAGCGACTGCACTCAACTGGTGCTGAGGTCACACTTCCAGCATGTTTTCCTACCCGTTATAGAAATAATTCACCCTAATTAAATTCAATGCGACTCGATTTATCCGACACGGAGGCAATTATGCCAGCACGCTGCTGGCACAATAGTGTTTTGTGCAAGTGAGTCACAGGTGTTTGTTGTAATAATTTTGGCAGCCCCCCCACCCACGCCACAAGCAAAACCACACAAGCACTCACCTGTACCCACAGAGCACCAAACCACAGCTTCCACCCATGAGCACTTAAGACTAGACACGGCTTCGACCACAAGACCCTGGCAGCGTTCACGTTAACCCTCGAGGTGGATCAAAACTGTATATTGAAATGCTAGAATATAGTATGTCAAATAATGTAACCACTTAAAACCCATGTATGCTTTAATTACAAAATTGCGTCGTGTGGCAAAGTGTGTGGAATTACAGGCACTTAAAACGTAGACAGCCATAGGCATATCGTTCACCATGTGGGGTTTACAGTGCTCACGATAGAGGGTGATCTTCCATAAACCTGGGAGTGATCCCAGGACTTACGAAGAAGAAGAGTACGCTTGGAAAATAATGGAATGTAAAAGAAATCCATCTAGTTCCATCTAGTTCTAATATTATAATAATTACAAAATGTTTTTTCTCTCTGTTCCCAGACAGCGTTTTCTTGGTGAAAGACAAGCTATTTGTGAGTTTCAAATGTAGTCCTAATACCTGCCAACATGGGGACCAAGTACAGGTTTTACAATATGTCGGAATAGAACTGAAATTCTAATAATGTTCAACTGCCAATAACTAAAGACTGGATGATAGTGATTTCACTGACACACAATTTCACCCCCAATGAAAGCCAAATATCCAAATATCTCAAAAGAAAGACTCTTGTCTTTCTTTTGAAATATTTGGTGTTCATATTGTCAAAGAAAAAATATTCTGTGGGACTAGTAAAAAAAAAACTCAAAAAATGCTGGCTAATGGCTGAAGACTGTCTTGCAGATAATGACATGTGGAAAATACGGATGTCAGAGTTACCATAACCCAAGTGGTAGCCTAGAATTAAAGGCCTTGTGGGAATAAGAAGATCACTGGTTAGATCCGAGGCTTGCCCAGTCTACATGTGTAAGTGTCCCCGAGACACTTAAAAACCCCAAACTCTATGTACCCCTTTGAGCCATCTGAGCAGCCATTTGTTTGGAGAAGCTGTATGAATTAATTCTTGAGCGATCGAGGGAAAATCTTGCCTCGGGCTCCAAATCGCTAAGAAACACCACTGCACTGACCTGTGACACTGGTGCCACGTCCAGCTCTCCCGGGTGGCTCTGGGTCTGAAGTCTGCGCGGCCCATGTTCATGATGCGCGAGGAGAAGCGCAGCAGGCGCCGGTGTCCGTAGGGCCAGTTCATGCGGGCGGCCGACGACGACAGGCAGTTCTCCTCGTTGGCGCAGGTCAGTAGGTGGAGTGGCCGGTCCTCCAGGTAGGCCGTCTCCTGCACCAGCTGGGCGTCCAGGACCAGGTCAGGGGCCGCTGCCACCGACAGGGACAAAAGAGTTCACTACGTACACAGCTCAGGGGTGTTTTTGCCATTAAACGCAGACTAGGCAGTTGCGTGTGTGTGTGTCTTTCAGTCCCTGATAAACTTTACACAGTGCACAACCCACAGTCTGTAAACACTTTCTATGCCAAACAGGTATGGACTAGTTCTAAACCTATATGTTCTTGGTATTACACATACAGTATAATGATGAAATATTTCAAAACATTAGCGTTTTAGGGAAGATTCTGCCAACATATATTCTACACGTAGATTGTCTAGCTTCTGTGGCAAGACAAGCATGAGTTCTATGGAATCAGAAAGAAACTCAAATCAGTTGTGGGACTGAGAACTTTGATAACACCAGTGTGAAGAACCCAGAGGAGATGCTGCTGCTGCTCGGGTAGTGGGGGCGTGGCTTACTCTCTGAACATGTGACGCCGGCCGATTTGGCTCCGCCTCCACGGGGACAGTGGACGTGGTTGTTGCGCCGACAGTGCTGGATGGACAGCTCTGTGCCGACACAGTGCGTCCCACTGAGCACCACGTCAGCTGCACTGGGATCTCCAGCCCAGTACCACGTGTCCTGGAGAGAGGAAAAGGGACATTGTGGATATTGGGATATGATGCAAATATGGACTGTGCAAATATGGATTGTAAAACAGGGGCGGATCGAGGCATGGGCATGGGCATCATTGAAAACAGAAAACTCAGTCAGTCAGACATTTAGCTTTATGCATGCTGCATGTTAATGATCTTTCTTTCAGAACCCTTTTTTCTGAGAGTGTGCAAATGGAACCAAATGGACCCACTAGGGTCCATTTGGTTCACATTTGCACACTCAGGAAAAAAAATCCCCTTTAACTAATGTTTTAGGGCTTGCTTACCTCGTGTGCGCGGGCAGCGAAGCCCAGGCCCAGCTGTCTGCACACCACCATGGCCTCGTTGATGCCCCAGTTCTCGCTGCACACGGCGCCCCAGCGCTTGCGGCCGCCGATCTCCACCAGCACCTCCACACGGCCCTCTCCTCGCCCCCTGCCGCCGGCCAGCCTCACCTGGATCCAACACACGTTTGTTAAATTAATGAGTTATATTGGGGCACGGTCGCCTTACAGGTCCTGGGTTCGATTCCCGCTAGGGACGCCACTGTGGGTGCTGGCGGCGTGTCTCCTCTTCCGTGTCATCAGTGCCCATTACCTGAGGCGGGGTTGGTGAAAGGGCCTTTCTGTGTAGAGTTTGCATGTTCTCCTCCGTGTCCCCTAGGGTAGATACCCTCACAAAAACATGCAGTAATCCTGGGCTCTAGACTGCCTCCCCCTGGCCAGCCTGATGGAGGGGACTGGGACTGGTTGGAATAACGTGTTCCTTCCACATGCTACGTCCAACCAGGGAAACTCCCCCCTGTCAGGTGAAAAGAAGGCAGCTTGGACTCCTCATGCATTGAAGGAAGCATGAGGCCAGTCCGCTGCCTCCCCAGGTAGGCAGAGGGTGTGTAGAGCCCAGGATCACATTAGGAATTGGCACTGGGTGAAAAATGGGTTACAAAATCGTGGGATAAAAATTTTAAAAAAGAAAGAAAGAAATTAATGAATTATCAATGAGCCTTAGGGAATACATTGGACAGACACAGTCATAGTCACAGTCCAACACTCATTCATCTGACACTATACTGTATTTCGGAATGATATTTGTTTTCTTTGATGGCTTCACATACCGTGCTCTCTAGGCCTGTCTTGGGGACATTGCAGCGCACAGAGGCATCCTGGTTGTGTTTGAATGTCCACAGCGGCACTTCTTGGTAGGAACAGTGTGTGATGGAGCGTTCGTGTCCCGTACACTGGACACTGTTCATGTGGATGGGTCCAGTGCCTGAAGGGGGAGGAGCAAAACAACACTGAGGGTTAGGGGATTCTGGGGTTTAATCTGAATTGTGTACATCATTTTATATATATACTGTATTTCCGATCTATACATCGACATGTAGTAAGCTTGCAGAACAGCTCTTTAAACTATTTTGGGCAAAGGCAAAGCAGTTTAAGGATAATGGGTAAGGCATTGCATGCCTGAAAACAAGGTCCCCGCATTGCATGCCTGAAAACAAGGTCCCCGCATTTCTATTGCCTAGAAGGAATCCCCATGTGGCAAAACATTGTTCTTATGAGCTTCAGGCAGAATTACTTGACAACCTGTAGTAGCTTTTCTTACCCGACAACACCAGGGTGTAAAGGTCTCAATGGAACAGTATACTGTACCTGTAGCACGGCAGATGTACTACTGTAGTTACAGTTATATTGTTTTAAAACACTGTTGCAGCTTTTAAGCTGATATTGTGCAAAACAACGCAGACATGATGGCATCACACTTAACTTCATTCACCCCTAACGCACTTTATCTGCACCTGGGGATCATCGCACAATGACATACTAGCACTGCCACAACAAACGAACCACATAAACACACACACGCACACACAATGTGTCACATTGTGAGCTTGTGGATCTGTTGCTCTTGCCAAACGTTTGCCCATAGCAACAGGCCAGGGGTGCTATAGGGTTCATGTGGTTTTGAACTGGAGCGATAACAGACAGATAAATGTTGTTCAGGTGCACATGTCCACGGAGGCCTCTTTGTGCAGCGCCACAGCAGTATCAGCCTAAAAGGTTCCTATCTGCCAGAGCGAAAGATTTCTGGCACTACGACTCGCAGCGATGCCACCGTCGGCGGCCGTATATCAGGGATCTGTCACAGCTCATTACCGCCATTCTCTCTTTCCTTTTGGCACCACAACAACAACTACTTCCACCCCAGGCAGAGAGACACAAGATGGAAGTGCTAGTGAATCTCAGCAGAGAGAGTGCAGGGCCAAATCTAGGTCAATAAAAGCTGCAAGCTTTACGTACAGTACAGTACAGTCAGCGGTTCCCAAGCCTTTCAGCCCATAGACCCAGCACAGACATAAATAGATTTCCGCCCGGGGCCTGAGAAAATACATACTGTACATAAGTTCCTCCTAGTGTGGGGCAAAGTGTCACACATGCACATGTATATATTGTGTGTGTGTGTGTGTGTGTGTGTGTGTGTGTGTGTGTGTGTGTGTGTGTGTGTGTGTGTGTGTGTGTGTGTGTGTGTGTGTGTGTGTGTCTGTGTGTGTGTGTGTGTGTGTGTGTGTGTGTGTGTGTGTGTGTGTGTGTGTGTGTGTGTGTGTGTGTGTGTGTGTGTGTGTGTGTGTGTGTTTGTGTGTGCGTGTGTGTGTTTTCTGCAGGCTTGTGCAGTCTTGGGAGTTCTTTCCTTAGACACTACACACAACAGTGCAATACAGTCACCTATCACACTATTATACTGTATGCATTTTTTGTTTGTTTCAATGTTTGAAACAAGACAAGGCCAAAAACAACATGGGAGGAATGGATGGCCAGACAAAGCTTGGTTGTGAAACGGGACAGTCGACGACAGGACGCTGAAACACAATGCTAAATAATAAGCACTTCGGCGTGTTCAACAAAAACAAAAAACACGCCAGAAAAATGTACACTTGGAAATTTGGTACTGTACCATCGAAATAAATATAACGCTCTATAAATATAACCTGAACCACACAAAAAACATAGCGGATGTGCACTCGTCTGTGAGTGTGCGTGTGTGTGTGTGTTTCAGAGAGAGAGAGAAAGAAAAAAGTAAAAAGGTGGTTGAGGTAGTAAGGAATAGAATGCCAGATTGTGGCCCTAACTTGGTGTGTCCCTCCATTTGGTTTTGGGCAGATTGCAGGCCTGGTTCCACATTGGTCACAATGCGTGGGTGGGTTCATGTTCTACCGCACAAAAAAAAGGCACAAACAGAAGCCATGCTTCCGCCCTCATATCTAAGACCGCGGGGCCTGGAAACTAAACCTCCTACTGTTTGACTTATCAGGATAAACACGCCGACCGCGCGATGGCGGCGAGGTGTCCTGAGGATGCGTGGCCATGTGTGCGGCGACCATGTTTTGCCGAGTTCTGGGAAAAAAACGCTGGCCGGGTAGGGAATGAAACCCCAGGTCTGGTTTCATGACTGCCCCCAATCCACACACACAGTCACAGGCGCTCTGCATCTTCCCGTCCGATACGTATATATACGGCATATACAGTATGAACCTCACAGTTAAAATTACACGGTGAGGCAGAAAGTACACCGACGTCGGTCGAGTGAGGAAATAGAAGCAGAGACATTGTCCCTGTAATTTACCTCAGGGATGGCTGGTGATGAATGTAATGATGATGAGAGTTGGAGAACAGCAGTTGGATGGGGGGGTGGGTTAAGATCCTGTTTTAAAACGGTGCTTTTGGCCCTCGCTCTCCTGGTGTGACTTCGATTTACCGACCGGCGGGAGGGAGACGAGACGTTTCGATTGGTCGGCCCACCCCAACGCAAAGTGTAAACAGAGCCGCTTAAATGCTGTACTTATATGAGGAGCATTTTATGCGACAGATTCACGCTGTGATTACAATCAGAAAATGACGACGATCAATTGGACACGTTAGAAAGAAAACACGCCGATGGACACGGTGCAACTCCCGTCGCATACTTGTTGAGAATAGCACACATAGTTGGTCAGCGGTTTGCAGGGAAACCCTCGCCTTTTTCCTCTCTCTGAAATTACCCTCCGTTTAAAGCACATTAATATGTGTTTTTACTGTTTTTCTTTCCATGGAGCTTCTTTTTCTATGTCTCTAATCCACTTTGTGGGTCACTTTCTTGTCATCAAATAGGCCCCTTCCCTTAGCCAAGCCTAAGTAGTAAAATCCTAGAAATTGAGCGCGTTGTGTGGAACTTTAGGCAACACAATCCAACTGGCAGTGGATCATTATTCCGCCGGCGTTGACCACTTTTATGGATGGGACAAGTTTTGTGACACTGTCTCGCTGGGACAGGATGTGTGTGGTGTATGTGTGTGTGTGTGTGTGTGTGTGTGTGTGTGTGTGTGTGTGTGTGTGTGTGTGTGTGTGTGTGTGTGTGTGTGTGTGTGTGTGTGTGTGTGTGTGTGTGTGTGTGTGTGTGTGTGTGTGTGTGCGCGCGCATGTACATGTGCCTGGTAAGGTAAGTTTAGGATTATATGGTGACTATGAAAGAATAGCTGATTAAGTACAGTGCAGCAGGTAGATTAGCAGACATGATTCATAATGCCCTTGATTTCTGTCACAGATGCCCCATTTTCTACATTTCACCGTGAGGTCAGTTGCAGTTGCAGCAGCTGTTGCAGCTGCGCCAATGCAGTTTGCATGGCCGCAGGTTGTCTTTATTCTAATGCGGGTATTTTAGTAGCTCCAAACTTTTTTTAACACATCACATCAAGCCACACACTACAAGATAATTGGACCACTATATGATTTTTAAAAAGTCAGTCGACACCCGTGCAACAAGAGTTTTAACCAGAGTGATTGGAGAGAAGAGTGGCAAAAGGGAGGGGAGGAGAGGAGGAGGGATAGATTACCTCTGGGATGTGTGAAAAAAAAAAAGTTTGGAGTTACAGAAATACCCACATTACAATAAAGACAACCTGCGCCCATGTTGCTTTCGTGCCCCCCCCCCCCCCCCCCCCAATTGGGAAATCCTGAGATAGTAGCATGTCAACATCACGGTCAGTATCAGGTCATTATGATGGTCAGTATCTTGTCATTATTAGTATTATGGTCAGCAATCATGTCAGTATCATCACCAGGGCGTCCTGCAAGTGTATTCTGTGTGTGTGTGCGTGCATGTGTGTGCATGTGTGTGCGTGCGTGTGTGTGTGTGTGTGTGTGTGTGTGTGTGTGTGTGTGTGTGTGTGTGTGTGTGTGTGTGTGTGTTTGGGGGTGTGTGTGTGTGTTTGTATGGTATGCTGCCCTCATATCACACCTCGCTGTCACTCAGTCGTACCGATAGGCAGTCGTGCACGTCTTCTATCCAACATGGAGCCTTTAGATCTGCCTGGGGGTTCTGACACTAGGCAGCAGCCATGTTTGCTTTGTGTCCCAGACAGATTAGCATCCGTGAGGTCAGAGGCACAGACCTCTGACTTAGTCAAAGATAAACGTGTTTTTTTGTTTTGTTTTTTTGTCCCAGGACAACACAATGCATGGCTATAGGGAATTACAAGGGCATAAGCTATAGGGTAAGTGTGATTAACTTAAGAGATGAATGCTTTTCCACAGAGGCTGCTTTGTGCAACATTCCTATGATCTCTCAGAACGAAAGATGTCTAGCATAATGAGCAGCGAAGCCACCATCACCGCAAACATGATTTGTTTTTCTTCATTTTTGTCCACAAAATAATGGAAAGGGTTATATCCCACGCATGTCAGCATGACACATGCCTAATTTTCCTAAGGGAATTAGTGGCTCTTAAGCCATGCATTAGTTTGTTATTGTTGTACGATGGTGTGCGTATGGTGAAAATTGTTAAGGTATAAGCTTGTAGATGGGAAAATGTCTCCTTCTCTTAAAAAAATAGAAGTACATTTTTGCCATACCCAAACATGAAATTGACATGAGGGTGAAAATAGCCTGGAATCCATCCTCCCTTGCCGTTGCAACATTCAACTTCTGAATGTCACCGGCAACTGAGTCTGGCAAGTGCATGCTTGGCTCGAATTTCCTTGACGTCACCTGTTGCGTAGAGGCGTTGTTTCTGATTGGATGTCGTTCCAACGAGCCTAAACTGTTGTTGAGACCAATCAGAAGCCTCGACAGTATTTCGACCTCCATAAGCCACGCCCACTCGTGGAGAAAGGTTCCCTGCCAGACAGAGTTGAATTTGAACTTCAATGTAGCAATGGAGGCTGGTCCCGGCTATGGTGAAAAGGCAAAGAAGAAACCCCCAGCAAATGGGGGCTGCAAAGGTTCAGCGGTGGAGTGACCAGATGAGAACCTCAAGGTTCTCAGTTCAAACCCGGGCTCCCCCAGAGTTGTGTCCCCCACAGAGTGTCAAAGTGTCCTTGAGCAAAACAAGTAACTCCCTAATTGCTCCTGATGTGTACATTTCCTCCGGAGGGACTTTGGTCAATTAGAGATAGAGTTGTTAATATGATCTACAATCTGCTCTCCGCTTCCCAAAATAACAGGAGGAAAGAAATGTATGTCTTAATTTCCTACGTTAGACACGCCGTTTATTCTCTACTGTCCAGCGTTCTCAAAAAGGTTTCATTCTACCACCGCGCGAGAGTCTAATTTAAGCTCTTTTCCAACACCATATAGGCCTGTGTTTATGTGGCCTCCGGTCGAAGTGCATGGAAAATTATATGTGACAGTAAAATGTCTAAAAAGCAGCATGTTGTAGAGTGGCAGCCGTGAGGACACTTTGATGTCTGACCCTGCTATGGCAGCAACACAGCGGCACGCATGTGCGTGTGTGTGTGAGGCAGAGAGAGAGAGAAAGAGACTGTTACCTCCGTTCAGGGGCGGACGTAACATTTCCCAATTGGGGAGCAGGAGAAAATGGCATGGGGGCGGCTTCATCGCCCGTGGTATGAGTGCTGCATGAAGCAGCACCCATACCATTTTCGGTTACAGGACTTTTATTGGGCAAATCAAACATCAATAATAACATCAGTTGTTGTTGAAGTTGCAACAGACACGCAGCATGCATAAAGCTAAAGAGTTTTCTGTTTTCAATGATGAAATGCTGTTGGTTTAGTGGTGACACGACTGTAGCTAGTTAGTAGCAGTAGTAGTGTTTCAAATCATTTTAAATATAAGCATTATAATTTGAAATATCTTGGGTTGTTTTGCATGCCATCATGTCTGGTGGGGCAGACTGGGCATTTAGGGTGCCCAGTCTGCCCCATGCCCATGCCTAGATCTGCCCCTGCTCCATTCAGGAAACACAGTATAGAGGAAACCTGCATTTCCAGGAGGAAGACAGGAGGAGCAATAAGAAAATAACCTGGCACTTATCAAACCAGACTACAGCTGCAGAACCACAATATAACACACACACACACACACACACACACACACACACACACACACACACACACACGCACACACAGACTCATATCCCTGTGTAACACTTCCACAACCATACATACAGTATACTGTAGATGCATGCGCACACGTGTGTGAGAGTACACACAGACACAGACGCACAAGCACACACACACACACACACACACACACACACACACACACACACACACACACACACACACACACACACACACACACACACACACACACACACACACACACACAGGTCCTTTGCGGGCGGACCAGGAGGAAATATGGACTTATTTTTGGGCTCAAATTAAACCCTCCTCTTGGTCCCCTCCCTGACAATTACAACACCTCTGTCTGCATGCAGACTAGCTGCCACCTTGGGAGCTCTGTCCCAAGGTGGTGCTTTAACCAAGCAAAAAGGTCACCCTGAACTCCCAAGTCCTCAAAACAGCTTTCAGCTTTCGTCCAACTACGGGGGATTGACAAAAAAGCCAATGCAGCAAACTGACATCATCTGTACTCAGAGCTTATGCTGCTAAACTCAGTGTTCATTTATCCACATGTCTGTGATATTTTATTTGAGTTACATTAACACCATGCAGGGACCTTTTTTCTCACGCCATACGACGCATTCAAAAATAACCATGAGCGGAGCAGCTAGACAAGCAAATGATGAGCTCCAATTTCAGGGTAATCAGCATGATGAGGGACTACGCCCCATAGGTCCCACCATGCAGGGCCCAGGGGTTCTCATGTCTATACCCAACGGGGTGTGGACACCGCCGGCACAGCTGGAGACCCGACTGGGAACTTTTTTTCAAGGGGGATCAGTGCACTCGCCAGGTTCGCGAGCCCGGATGTAATATTTCCGAATTGGGGGGGGGCTTCCATACCATTTTCCGCACCCATACCATTTTCAGTTACAGGACTTATGTTAGGGAAGTAAGCATCAATAGTATCAGTTGTTGAAGTGCAACAGGCACGCAGCATGCAAGAAGCTAAAGGTCTGACTCAGAAAGCTTTCTGTTTCGAATGATGAAATTGTGTTGGTTGAGTGGTACGACAATAGTAGTTTGTTAGTAGTATATCGTGTTTCTAATAATTTTAGAACTTTAATTTGAAATATCTTTGAAATTTGGGTTGTGTGCGTGCCATCATGTGTGCGTGCCATCATGTTTGCCCCCCCCCCCCCCCACACACACACACACACCCAGCTACCCATGCCTATGTCTAGATCCGGCCCTGCAGATTCGCTGATTAAAAAAAGGAGCTTTTGTGGAAGTTGGTACGATACACGCCTGGTGTGACTTCTTAAGAGTGGCCCCTGTGCCAAAGCAAACCACCACGGCTTACAGCAGGGAGAGAGAGAGAGAGAGAGAGAGAGAGGAGGAGGAGAGAGAGAGAGAGAGAGAGAGAGAGAAGAGAGAGAGAGAGAGAGAGAGAGAGAGGGGTGAGCAGTTCCACTGCGATAGTGAACGGGTGCGTGTGCAAGATGTTTGGGCAGCTGCCGCGGCCGGTCTGGTGGTGGCGCGGCTCGCGGACTGTCTCGCACAGCTGGAGAAGAACACAGGCCGTGCTCTGCCCTCAAAGTAATAGCCGTAGTGCGATCAACACATTTGCAGCTTACACACATGCACGGCGCGCGCACACACACACACACACACACACACACACACACACACACACTTCCCTGTAAAGTCTCTGCCCATTCAGCACCAGACGAGCGCAGCGTCTTAGATAAGCAGAAGACTGGAAAAGTCCCCTCTGAGTCGGTCCTGGAATGTCATGAACCAGCACACAACATTTTCTTTCTCCACACAGTCGTATAAGAGACCAGATCCAACTCAGATTAGATTGAGAATAAGATCCTGAAGCACAACTTTGACCCGTTTAGGACTGTGGCCTGGTTATAAAAACACCTTCTAAGGACCTGACCCAAGTTTTGTGAAAAACTTGACAAAGTTGTTAAAAAAATGACAAAAATGTTACGTTGCTATACAGCAGTGGCTTTCAACCAGTGGTCCCTGAGAGGATTCCAGGTAGCCCCCAGCTAAATGATGGACAGTTGGTAACCAAATGGACCCTTATAGAGCTGTAACTCTTGAGATTGTAAAATAAAACCAAATATCATTTTGCACTCTAGGGTTAAGGGTTAAATTATATTTAAGCATCTGAATTACTTAATTTTCAATAATCTATATGATTAGAAAATGTAGAAGAGTTTTGCCAGTTGTCGCTCCTAAATTGTAGACAAAAACCTGAAAATCCTTGCTTTTGGGTCCGAGAGATTAAACGGGACCGTGTCTATGTTCCCAAACTGGCCAGTATAAAGCTCATCTCACCTTGTCCCATGTAGGCTCCGATCAGGGCGTCCTTGGCGGTACCGAAGCCCAGCTCCCTGCACACCACGCTGGCTGCCGTCCGGTCCCACAGGTGGTCCACGATAGTGCCCCACTTCCCCTCTCTCAGGACCTCCACCCGACCCTCACCCAGCCGGGGTCCTGACTTCAGACGCACGGGCTGCACATAGGAGAGAGGGGGTGAAAGGTTTAGAATGAAGGTTTAGAATGGTGTGTTTTAGCACGGCATGTGATGATTTGATGGGCTCATGATAAGAGCACCCTACGGCCTACACATAAGTGTAATTTTTGAGGATTGATACTTGATATGGCCGAAAAGCTCAGCCATTCTCATATTTTCGGCTGGCTGCTCCGCTGCTCCGCCCACTTTTTCGCCCATTCCGCTACTATCGCCAGAATCAGCGGCTCCCATAGGCAAATAATGGAGTTCAGGAAACATCGTCTGTCCATTGTCCCATTGTCGCCTACTCTTAAAAGGATCCCTGACTAATAAGACAAACATCGCTTAAAACTTTATACTTTCCCTATATAACTAAAATAAACAAATAAAAACGCCATTGGCATCTTATTTCTTTCATAAATATAGAGTATTTCACTCAACAGGATCCTGCTGTCGCAGGATGATGATGTCACATGATCATGTGTGATCTAGCTCTATGGAATATACGGAATGCATATGCATTCATGTGACATCATCATCCTGCGTCAGGAGGAGCACCTCCTATTGAGTGGAAGATTCTCTATTTATAAAAGAAAGAATAGTATTGAAGGTGTTTTTATCATAGATATACTTTATATAAGAAAGCTAGATGGCTGGCTCACGCTGCTGGCCAATGGGGAGTGGTGTTGTTACGTGTCGGCCATCTTGTGAGAGTATAGCATAACATGGTGTCTATTAGCATATACTTTTTAAATGACGATAACTCGCTTATTTTTCAACCGATTTTCAAACGGATTGGTTTGTTGTAAACGTCAAAGACAGCATGATGTATGATGTTTTTAGAAAAAAAAAGCTAAAATCATAGGGCTGCCATAGAGCATTCTGTATTGAGTACTCTCACAAGATGGCTGCCGTGAACGACGTAAGAGGCTCCGCCTCAAGCCATCTAGCCTTCTTATATATATATATATATATATATATATATATATATATATATATATATATATATATATATATATATATAATATATATATATATATATATATATATATTCCAGAGCAGATCTACAAGCTCCCACACTGCGTAGTAGTAGAATGGGTCTCACCACAACCGGGTTAGGGGCCTGGGGTCTCCCCGACGATATGCGGGCAAACTGGGGTCCCGGCACACACTTGGCCACGGCGTGCCTCCCGCTCTTGCAGGGGGAGGGGTTCCGTGGGATGGACAGCTGGGCGTGGCACTCCGACAGGCTGTTCTCCGTGCCCAGGCAGTGCACCTTTTCTACCCAGAAGCCCTTTTTCTTCGCCATGATGCTCAGCCTGGGGGAGGACGAGGTGGTAAATAAATGCTGCATTTATACAGTGCCTTCATCCAAGGCGCTTTAAACATAGCCTGGCTAAAGCCAGACCAAGTCAGCTGTTGGCAGTGGTGGAGACTGGCGAAAAAAATCAGCCCGGACATTTTTAGCGTGATTTGGCCTAGACCGGCCCACCACAACCAGCCGGTATTGGACCTATTCTACTTGGTTAACCGGTTAACCAGTTACATCTGGTTACATCTGGTTAACCTCTTAACACTCTCAAAGAGTTATAAAATATTCATCTAAATTGGCCCAAGTCTAATGAGAAAATGTAGAAAATTAATGCTCATTTTGATCTGTATGTTTGGCTGTTTTGTTTACCAAATCCAGCCTGGAATTGTGGACCAAAAAGCAAAATAAATCTTTAGTTTTGGGGCCTGTTGGGGATAAAATGTCATCAAATGGTGGCCCGTGGCTCAAATGAATGAATAGTGGGCTCTGGGATCAAAAAGGTTGAAAACCAGTGTTTTTATTTAATCATACCGTGATACCACCGGCCCCCTACGGGTCATGGCTCACCGGGAGACCTCCTGTACACCCAATGGTCAATCCGACCCTGGTCTGGAATAGCTCAATTGTACACCCGTTTCCTACTCCAGAAAAGTGGGGTGGCCAATCACGGCACACTAGGCAAGCATATTTGAATAATAAGTCCTGATTGGCCACCCCAGTTCTCTGGAGTTGGAAATGGGTGTGCAATTCCAGACCAATCTGCTGGCAGGCAATGTTTTGCCAACAGCTGATTGGGTCTGGTTTTAGCCAGGCTACTTTAAATATTGCATCCATTCACACAAACATTCGTACACCGATGGTGGCGGAAACCATACCATAAAACACAACCAGGACATTTGGAGCAATTTGGAGTTCTAGTTGTCTTGCACAACGACACTTCAACATGTAGACAAGAGGAGCCGTAATTCGAACAGCCAACCCCCAATCAACCTCAAATTCATTTAATTGAGATTCCCTCAGACGGTGGCGAGCTGACCTCATGAGATTTATGGTTTGTCGCAAGCGAATGGAAAGACTGGTGACCACCAAGGTGACTAGAGTGTCTTTCTTACCTTGTTGAAGGATCTGCAACCTTGGTGTCCCAGATTTTCCTGTGAAAGAACAAAAAAGAAGAAAGGGAAGTAAGTTCCATGAGCTCTGTATATTTGCTGAGGTTTCTGAAGTGCACACACGCGTGCACACACACACACGTACACACACACACACACACACACACACACACACACACACACACACACACACACACACACACACACACACACACGTCTTTCATCCCGAGAGGTGAGCTATACACTGTACATGACCAATTGCCCCAACAAGAACACGGTGCTTACTGTGACTGTGAGATACTGGAACTGTTCTGCCACACAAGACGAATACTTTATCTCAATAAAACCTGGTTTATTTAGCTACTCAATGACCTAACAATGCCCTCTGCTCTCACAGAGACAGAAAAAAAGGTAGCACAAGGACTCCATCCACATAAGTAACGTCACACTAGGCTACATGTGGCTTTGTGGGGAGTATAAAGTTAGGTATACGAGTGGCGATGACTGGTATAGTTTAAGCAAGAATGTAGTACTGTTTCTCCCTGACCAAGTCCACCTCCACCAGTGTATTTCCATCTGGAATGTCTAGGCGGGCTGTCAGTGTGTATGTGGAGAATGAATGGTTAGGTTAGGGTATTGAATATTCCAGACACACAGAGAAACAATGCTGCTTCTGAGAAGTGTTGGGCAGGAACATGAGAAGGAAATCTGCAAGCCACAGTTTGACCACTTCACTTGAGCTCAGGGCGGATCTAGGCATGGGCATGGGGGTCAATGCCCCCCTAAATGCCCAGTCTGCCCCACCAAACAGGATGGCATGCAAAACAACCCAAGATATTTCAAATGCAAGTGCTTATATTATAATAATATGAAAATCATTTATATTATATAATAATATACCTGTAATATAAATGATTTAAAACACTACTACTGCTAACTAACTACAGTTGTGGCACCACTAAACCAACAGCATTTCATCATTGAAAACAGAAAAGTCTCTGAGTCAGACCTTTAGCTTTATGCATGCTGCGTGTCTGTTGCAACTTCAACAACAACTGATGTTATTATTGATGCTTTACTTGCCTAATCAAAGTCCTGTAACTGAAAATGGTGTAGGCGCGGCTTCATCGCCCATGATGCTTTGCACCACGGGCGATGAAGCCACCTCCATGCCCCCCAATTGGGAAATGTTACATCCGCCCCTGCTTGAGCATACTGTATGTAGACTGTACTGTATGTAGAAGAATATATTGCATTTAATATAGCAAAAAAAAGAATCAAGTTGGTGTACCACAGACCCAGTTCGCTGGTGTGTTACTGTTATAGCCCCCTTTCCCCTGTATAACAGCTCATTAACAATACTAGCTTTGACTTGGTTACACCCACTTTTGCACTTGACGTCACAGTCTCACAAAAGCACTTCTCTCTGTGCCTGTCTGTCCTCTTTACCAAGTGGATAGCTTTTTAATCACTATTCTTATTAGTAGCCTTACAAAAAACACTGCTAGTTTAACTCAGACATCAGTTGCAAAATAATTTGTAATTCACATGCTGGGATTACACAAAATGAGAAGTTTCACATGCTCTTGGGTGTACAGCAGCAGGCCGGTCAGGAGAGCTGCTCCCTCATTGGGGAGAAGCCTCCTCCACCCCTGGACGGAATGGAGGCAGGGGCGTTTTTGCCATTAGGCAGACTAGGCAGTTGCCTAGGGCGCCATGAAGGGGGGGGGGGCGACCAAGAGATAAGGGGGGGCGACATGCTTTAAAAGGATCCCAGGCTAATAAGCCTACAGGAGCCCCCCTTACCCCCTTACCGGAGCCCCCTTACCGAATGAACCCGTTAAGGGGGGGTCCAGGGAAAATCTTGCCTAGGACTACAAATTGCTTAGAAACGCCACTGGATGGAGGAGGTTATTTTGAGCACTACAAATACAACCCTGCATGGCATGTGACAAGATGAAGCTTTAAATGCAGTTTTCAACAAGGGCAGCAAAAATATCACAGCAATGCATCTGTGCAACATGCCAACGACTTTTCGGTATTGTACAAGTACTACTAAAGAATCTGTAAAGCTTAAGATGCTCTTCACCAGTAGCAATCCACGCTGGGCGAAACGTCCGCTGTTTGCAGTGTTTTGGTGGAACTACGTCGATGCTAGAAAACCCTATTAAAAATCTGTTTCACATTCTTGCTTACTTTTGTGCTGTGACTGGTCAGGAAAATAGTGTATCCAGCGAAAATATCTGATGGAAGTTCCAACGGACACTTCCCACTGATAGACTCTATGCCTAAAGTCGTACCCAGGGTTTCAGTTTCTCAGGGCAGATGAGGTAAGCCTGGGGACTGAGGCTAGTAGGAGTCTATTGTAGAGATTAGCGATTGGACTGACTCCGTAAAGTGAACAGAGATGTCATAACTCTCCTGACTCTGGTTGGGGACACACTGGACAAGGTGGTGGAGGTGGTATAGATAGAGGAAGCAGGACTCTATCATGGGCAGACACCAGATCTGTTATGTTCTTTGTCAGGTGAAACCTATAACTAATGACGGCCAATGAAATGGAAGCGACGAAGTCCAATGGGAGTCTGACCCCATACCCTGAAATGCTTCCTGAGCCAATGGAAGTCTGACCCCATATCCTGAAATGGCACCTACAGTAAGTCAATGGGAACCTGGCCCATACTTTGAAAAGCCGCCAGCTAATCACGTAGTATGATTGGTTGCCTCCTAAGCTATAGACACACACACTGTGGAAGGGCTGATTTCACCGAACACCCATGTTATAGGCACACCCACACACCGCAGCTGAGCATCTGATAACACCGCCGAAAGATGCACAGTACAGTGGAGACAGCGTCTGTTTCACAAGCCCTGCCCCGCACCGCGGAACTCTGGCAACGCCGCCTGGACCACGACCACTCTATGACCGCAGCTCCAAGCCACAACAGCTGCTAATGTTATGAGCTAACTGCATGGACAGCAGGAAAGCCCACAACAAAACAGTCATTGAACTGTGAACAGAACGTCAAAAACTAATGCAAACTACGGCTGCAAGGCTGTGACCAGAAACATCCACATTATTATTAATGCAATGATGATAATAATAATAATGGGGGACACAAGAGAAGAGACAGCACTTGTATGACACAAAAAGCCACAAGTCAATGTACAATTTGTCCGTCTCCTAGAGAAGCAGAGATGGAGCGCCAATACAAATGCAAGAGTAAACATCCTTGCACATTTGATCCACAACAGTTGCTTTGAGGAATGAAAAAGTATAGTATATAAAACCATGGGCAGTAACTTGTTACAAGTAGCTAAACTACATAGCTTAACTATATTTTCCCGTAACTTGTAGTGTAGCTTACTACACTTTTCTGGGATTAGGTTGTAGTGTAGCTTACTACATTTTTTAAAGAGTAACAAAGAGTGTAGCTTACTACATTTTTTGAAGAGTAACAAGTAATGTAGCTTACTACATTTTCCCATTTCCATTTCCGCAGCAATACACAGGAAAACGAGAGAGGGGGGGGGGGGGTCACTGTGGTGTTGCTCACTATCAGATTTAGCCAAAGACGCCTAAACATGCTGAATCTCTATGGTTTCCATTGTGTTTTGTAAGAGTTATGTATATGGATTCTATCCTGTAGTTACAGTACTGCGCGTATAATATACTGTAAATACAGGATGCTAGATATATAACCGGGTGAAAATAAAAAACATGACATTTTGAAACGGGTCCTCAGCCACCAAAGCCACATGTGTGTAGGCTAAATAAAAATGGTGACATCCAACAAAAGGCAGCGTACGCCATTGCTGGGAAAAGCTAGGTTTCAAACTCAGCAAGCAAACAAACAGTCAGAACTCTGGCTCAGTGCTGGCCAGCACGTCCGAGAAACACCAATGACCGAAAAAAAAAAAGCCTTAAACAGATGTGGTGACCTGACCGGTCAGTGGGGCTTAGAGGAGAGGCATTCCCAAACACACTCCACACAGACATATGCGTGCACCAGGGGCAGATCTAGGCATGGGCATGGGGGGGCAATGCCCCCCTAAATGTGCAGACTGCCCCACCAAACATGATGGCATGCAAAACAACCCACAAAATTTCAAATTAAAATGATTATATTTAAAATTATTTCAAACACTGCTACTAACTAACTACAGCTGTGGCACCGTTAAACCGACAGCATTTCATCATTGAAAACAGAAAACTCTCTGAGTAAGACCTTTAGCTTTATGCATGCTGCGTGTCTGTTGCAACTTCAACAACAACTGATTATTATGGATGCTTTACTTGCCTAATTGAAGTCCTTTAACCAAAAATGGCATAGGTGCGGCCATTATCGCCTGTGGCGTGAAGTGTCACGGCTCACGGGCGATGAAACCACCCCATACCATTTTCTCCTGCCCCCCCCCCCCCCCCCCCCCCCCCCCCCCCCAATTGGAAAATATTACATCCGCCCCTGGCGTGCACGTGAACACACACATGCACATGATGTGTGTGTGATATTCACACATACAGTGTATTCACTCAATGTGCTCCAAATGCACACACACACAAAAACAAATGTGTGCATTAACCACTTACACCCTATTAAGAAAAAAGGATGTTCTTTGAACATTTTTTGAAAACATGCCCAAAATAGGGATGCCAAGTTCAAAGCGTTTAAATGCACGGCACACATGCACGCAGGCACACACACATACGCGCACGCACACACACCTGCTCATAGCAACAACTTCCCATTCTTAAAAATACACCTTGCAAATTAGCTACCATGTTTGCTCTGCCTGTGAAAGTGTTTCTGGTTCTGTTTACTATATGTCATATGAGTGAATGCAGCTACTGTACTCTGTCTGGACGTTTGCACTCAAATGGAATCTGTTTCATATCAACTATGATGAAGGTGGAAGGTATCTGAATGAGCACAACCGCCAGGGTTGGAGGTGATCTCCATAGTCTTCCATTGAGAACATTTTCTTCCATTTTCGTTACATGATAAACCCCTTATCCCAAAGCCCTTATCCCTTTTTTACTATTTTTAGAAACTTTTGGGAATAGTTCAATGTGCCAATCTATTGACACGTTGTGAGCATGTAGACTGGCTATTTGAACTATTGAAAAATGTTTTTTTAATGGTTAAAAATAGTTAATAAAAAGGCAAAGAAGTTAAGGGATAAGGGGTTTAGCTGTGAGGAAAATCTAGGCCAAAGGCTTTAAGTCACTGATGTCAAACATACGGCCCGCGGGCCGGATCCGGCCCGCGCAATGATTTAATCCGGCCCCAGGCTTGTAGAGCAAAAGTCTCTGAGTCTATCAAAAAAAAGTAAGTCTCTAGCACGTTCCTGTCAAAAGTTATGATCGTTTAAAGAAATGCTTCCAGGTTCTCTTCTCTGAGCACTAGTCCGGTAGCAGTAACCTGAGTCCGCCAGATGGGGCAGCAGAGAGGAGTATTCCCTCCTCCTCTCTCTGCTGCCCTATCTGGCGGAGTCAGGTTACTTCACCAGTATGATGGTATATAACTGAGGGATTATTCAGATCACAGCTTGTCTATTTAAGGTAGGGGAAGTGATTTCACTTTTGTCAGATATCACCCAAAAAATATTTTTTTCTGTTAAAATGCTCTATTATAAGGTGTGGAAACCATATATGGAGTTTCCCCCTCCCCCACGTTAGCAGAGGAGCTAATAAAAGTTCCCCAGGTGGTGGCGAATTCTCCTCCAATCAGAGCCTTTCAACCTTTCAGTTGCTGCTCCATTGCTTGAACAGCAGCAGGTTTTGGGCATAGCAGGCAAACATTTAGTGACAGTAGGGAAAACAGGCGATGTGGAAGTTTGAAACATGTCGTGCCCTTGCTGTATACAACAACAAGTGTATTAACGGTATTAACAGTAGCTGTGGTCAGTTTTGTATATTTTTTGAAAAAGTAAATTAGGTTCACAGTCATTTAATACACTTATACCTTTCAAGATTAAACGTCTATACATTCAACATTTTGTCTATGTAGGCATAAATGTGGCGTAACGGCACCATTTAAATCACGTTGCATGACAAATTAAAGCCACATGCAATGTCACAGAGTCTGTGGTGAACTCAGACTGACGTACTGTATAGAATTTAACACTTATTCTTAACAGAGGCTTGAATTACTCTCATAAAATAGGTTGAATGTGTCTGCCATGTGGCTCTGTAGTAACATGTCGAGAATAGACAGGGCTGCCTAAACAAGAGAGTGCACGCACACACACAAACACATGTGTGTGCACAGACCGTGCATATGCACTTGCAGACAATTTCCCACGAGTCAAACACGTCTGTCACTTGATTATGAACCTCACCACAGACCCATCACTTTTTAGTGTCCTCAGAAGCCCACACTGCCTGCAGTTCTCCACGAGACTAATGTACAGACAATTGAGGGACACCCGCACCTCTTTTATTTGCCTCCATTACATCACTGTTAGTACAATTTGTAACCATGGCAAATGTCACACTCTCTCTCTCTCTTCCTTATTTTTCTAAGGTATGAACCTCAACTTTCTTCGGTGTTATATGATGGATACCAGTAGCTCTGTACGAACAGACCAGACTAGACGAACACAAACATGTGGTCGGAGCAGCAACAGCTTCTAATTCAACCACATAAACCCTCGCATCACTGTTCTGTGCACGAGGAGAATACAGGCCAACATTCTGCAAAGAAGTAGCATATTTACAAGCTTCTGGTTGAAATGAACAGTGGGCAATCTGGGCATGCATAGCTCAGCTATTTTGTGGAACATGTATAGATTCCTGGGGGACCCATGTCAATGACTTTATATTAAATTGTGTTCATGTAACTAAAGGACACTTACATCTCCACCTGGTTTCATCCGTAACAAACTAATGAATGAGATTTTACAGTGTAACTGAGAGGTATACCTAGTGTACAGCATGTGGTTCTCACATTTTTTTTAATTCCAAGGAAACGCCATAACTCTGGGAGTGCACAAAGTATACAAATGGAGCCAAATGGACACAGGGCATCCCTCAGAGTCACACACCTGCGCAGGGCCATTTGTAACCCACTCAGGGGCACTTTGAGATCCACTGGTGCAGCACAATGTTTCCAGTGAGCCCAATGTTGTGTCTAGAGAATCCATATTATCCATGTATTTTGGCTTTGAAATGAGTGTGTTTTTGGGTTCCTGGCCAGCAGGTCAGGTGCCTTTGCTCCTCCGTGGGGCCTTATGGCCACACGGGGAATCCATCTTCAACTTCAATAAATGCTACGAGAAGACCAACCATCATCTCTGCTCTTTTTCATCCATTCATCATCAACTTTTTCACTGTTGTCTGGTTTAACTTGGGAACAATTCTCAGTTCTCATTTTCATGCACAATAGAAGCACCCCGACTCTGTCTGACTAGAATGGAAGGACAGAGCCTTCGTTAGTACCATTGGTAAGATCTTTGAAGGCAGGTTTGTGCATACAGCCCGTTGGAAGTGTTGAAAGTTCTAGCTCCGCCGCCTTCGTCAGACTGATTAATTAAAGGGGAGGCTCCACCCCTCGTTGGGGTGAACATGGGAGACTTGAGCGAGGCTAATGACAGAGTCACACCCGCCTCTTAAAGGCCAACAATCACAGCGCTGTTCGTTTTTTGCGGCAGCCTCACACTCCCTAACCCTGGCATGCTCCTCCTTAGACCAGGGGTGTCGTAAGAGCTCGCCACAACTGCTAGGGTAGCTATATATTATTGTTCAAGACGCCGTAGGACATTTCAAAGTGAGGTCGCACGATAAGAGTTTTCCCAATCCGTTGCATTTCGTCAAGATGTTTATACACGGGATATACAACCCTGTGTGAAAATGCCACTTAAGGTGAACCTAGGTTGCAGAAAGACTCTCAAAATAAAATATGCTATAAATTGCCAAAGAGTCCCAAAATAAAACACACTATAGCTGTTATTATGAAACCTAAAGAAGGCAAACGGAGCCGATGGCTCCTCTATTGCAAGATAAATGTACCCTGCGCTGAGGCAGCTTGAACTGTTAGATGTTGCTACATTTCAGCTTTGGCTTAGAAGTCCAGGTTCCACACTCGGTTCCAAACCGCGAAAAGATGGCACTGGCATGCATAGGGAAATTAAAAGATGGCCCAATAAATTAGAGAGAAGCTCATTGAGGAAGATCACACAGGCTCGGGACACCAGGCCCGACTCGGTTTGCGCAAAATGTCATCCTGAAGACTGAAAATGATACCCCCCATCTTAAAGAAAGTTTGGCAGAAGCATAATTAAACATAAAATGGTGGTTAAGTCTCCAAATGGCCGCAGAGACAGACGAGACGGTGGAGCGACAGACAGCTGCTGACACAGCGACCTATTGCCAGCAGCAGCTGTAATTGGGACATATTTTACACCAGCATGCGAGAGAGAGAGAGATCCTGGGACTACATGGCTCTCTGCCTCCCTCTCTATCCATGTGCTTTGCTTCCACCCCATTTCTTGGTCTCACCCTTCTTTAACTCTCTCTCTCACACACACACAGCTATAATTGAGGCATTTTTTTCACTCTCAGCAGAAACCCTGGACAGCCTCAGTCCTACCCAACCTGTAATTACAGCATCTTCAGAGTCCCGTCCAAGAGACACAGCCAGCACCGGGTCGACGTGTTGGTCTGGGCTTTCTAAGAATGGACCAGATGGACAAAGAGGCAAGGTATTGTACAGGAATACTGTATGCAGAGGGCGGGAGGAATGCCACTCGGCTAACTCTACAGTAAACACTACCTGCAGGCTCGTCTCAAAATTGACCCGGGGCGCTCTATAGTTCCTACCCTACCCACCACTGTGGAGACTGGTGTTCAATTCCTCCAAGGTAGTCTCCGGCCTGTCCGCGGCAATCCAACAGACTCAATTGGCTGTTCACGGGTATGAGTCCAGGAGGGAAGAGCAGGCACTTCATCACCGAAGAAGGCTTAACGGCCGAAACATTGGTACTCTGAGCACAGAATAAAATATTTGGCACTTTAGCTATCAGTGTGTGCTGCCACCATTTTCTTGTTCCTGTAAGATCCTATTTTGTGGACAGGCATCACTACAAGGGCTTATTGGTATCTAATATCCCCTTTTCGTTTTTGTAATCATTAGACCCTCAGAGATACTTTCCTAGGCATGGGGAGAACCGTGAGTTGGACATAAATTGAACTGATTGATCAGATAAAATATAAGTGACAGACTATCACAAACGATGCAGAACCACCACCCTGACAATAGCGCCAGGACTTCTGGTACTAAATAACACCTGGACTTCGGTACTAAATAACAATACAAAATACATACAGATTTGTAAACTAACATCAGCGGAAAGAAAATCAAATCCAGGGCGCAATAACCAAACCAAACGAAGACACAACCACTTCCATAGCAGAGCCTTTAATTTACAGAAGAGAAAAAAAAAACAAATCAACATAATGACATGCAAATCTAGCAGCTTGAATTTAAGTCTGCACGAGAGACTTTGCCATGCACTTAGAGGCGGATATGCTGGATGTATTATCCACTTTGTAGTGGCTGTGCTCTATTCCTCAACTTCCTTTCACTTGACCTTAGAAGACGGTTTACATGCAACGCCCTAAAAGCGCCAGCGAGCGACGCCTCCCTATGGGGCTCGACTCCAAGTCCTTCAGGCTACAGCAGTCCTGTCCTCCCTTCTTGGTGGGCCGCCAAGCCCCTTAAGGGTTTCGCCCATATACATATCAAGCTATACCATCCACCCCGCAAAGCCATTACTTATATATACCCCTCATCTCCCCTTGTCTTCATCAACTGCACTGTGACGGAAATCAAAGACGAGCAGCGTAAACCGCAATGTGGGAAACCTCCGGCAGGATGACATACGATCCAGATCCGACCGCGCCGTTTTAGTCGAGATCATCCCTGAGCGTTGCTTCTCATTAAAAGTTGTGATGCCTAATGCATGCCCACCTCCGCTGGAGGAACCATTTTATAGCCCCGCTTTTGTGTTCCCCTTTTTAAACCTGGCAGCACCACAGAACTCGGCACAGACCTCGTTTCTTTCAAGGGCAATGCTGGGAATACTTTCAGGGGGGGGTGTGATTCATACTTCAATATGGGTAGTTTTAGAAACCCCATAAAGGACTTAGAGAAGTCTATAAAGTAAATGAATTGCCCCCAAACAGTAGCAGCCTTTTTTTCGGCGACAAGTGGAATCTAGCACCTAGAGTGCACAGACCAGATTCTATGGCCGATCACCAGTCAGCGTGCGTCGGGCCCCGGGGCGAACACAACCACGTGAGAGGAGCCGTGAGTCACCCAGAAAACCCTCCAGGAGTGTGCTCCAGCTGAGGGGTGCCTCACACCCGTCCAAGTCAGGCCGAGTGAATGGACGGCGGACCGTCGTAATGCCACTGGTGTAATTCTCTGCTAATATGTGGTCCTTCTCCGCGGTCACGTCTCCCCAAACCGCTCTGTCTGTTTTCTCTTCAGGAGGAGAGAGGAAGTGCAGCCGCGTGTCGGAAAGGGCCAAAGGAAACGCTCGCCCATGTTCACACACACACACACACACACACACACACACACACACACACACACACACACACACACACACACACACACACACACACACACACACACTGTACAGCACCCTACACCAACAACCACAACACCCAACCCAACATGTATAGCACCCAACCCTACATGTCTGCCCATGTTTACACATCTAATGCACCCTATACCAACACCCACATCACCCTAACCAACACCAAGTGTCAGATTTGCACCCACACATGCCTACACACACACACACACACACACACACACACACACACACATACACGTTGGCAGGCAACTCAGTGAAGGTGCTATTTTAAGAGCAGCTGAGAGCGAGGGGGATAAATGGCTGAGTTAAGTCCACAGAGGGAACCCTGTCCATAAAACAAAGAGGTGCGCCCATGCTCTCCATTCCAGTGATGCAGCATATTGACAGCAGAGTTAAAGACCAATCAGCGCCGATATTACTCCTCTTCGCACCACCAATCTAAAAGTTAAAGTGGGGCCGTTTGTCTGGGACCCGTTCCTTGAAGATAAACATCGGAGAGCGGTGCGTGACGCGTGTGTGCGTGCTTGTCTGTACGGTGAAAGATGAGAGGAGAGGAGGTTGAACAGAGGGGATTGGCCTAGTCAAAGGTGTAAAAGTGAGTGCACATAGTGACGGAGTGGGATCTCTTCATCATCACCCGAGAGAGGAGGGGAGGTGGGGCTGAAGAGGAGAGGAGGCGGTGGCAGGAGCTGGGAGAGGAAGATAAGCCCAGAAAGGGGGCTTTTACTCAAAGTTGCTAACTTGCTGCATTAGCGGGGATGCCTCTGGCATATGTGTGTGTGCGTGTGTGTGTGTGTGTGTGTGTGTGTGTGTGTGTGTGTGTGTGTGTGTGTGTGTGTGTGTGTGTGTGTACGTGTGTGTGTGTGTGTGTGTGTGTGTGTGTGTGTGTGTGTGTGTGTGTGTGTGTGTGTGTGCGTGTGTGTGTGTGTGTGTGTGTGTGTGTACGTGTGTGTGTGTGTGTGTGTGTGTGTGTGTGTGTGTGTGTGTGTGTGTGTGTGCGTGTGTGTGTGTGTGTGTGTGTGTGTGTGTGTGTGTGTGTGTGTGTGTGTGTGTGTGTGTGTGTGTGTGTGTGTGAGTGGGTATGAGAGAGCTTTACTCTCTCCTCCAGAAGTGTGTTTATTCATTTAACAATGGGATGAATGGCTGAGGTCATCGCCGCCAGAGTTGAGGGCAGTGGCGCAGCACCGGCACTCTGAAGGGTGATTTATACTTCAAACATAGGCCTAAAACCTGAGATATACTTGGTTGCACGACACTGGAAACAGACGATCTACAAGCTCACACAACGCCTTGCTTACCGACATGTTGTGAGCTTGTCGGTTGGCTATCCTCAAAGCGAGAGTAACCGCAGACTCCGGTTCAACAGTGTCACCGGAATGTTTACGCTTACGAGGTTCAAGGAGAGGACAACCTTACTTACTTGTATGTCTTGGCATTGTGCTGGGTGGCCTCTGGGAAGCCCAGCATCCCGCACACCACTCTGCTGCTGTTCAGAGTCCAGCCCAGGTCACACACCTGCCTCCACCTCCCAGCATGCTTCACTTCCACCACGCCTTCCGTGGTCAGGCTCTTCCTCTTGGTGTGCATGAGGATGGGCCGAAGGCGCACCTCCTCGATGCGCACCTTGCTTTGACCCTGTGCGGAAGAACATGAAACATGGCGGTGAGTGTCTCTCATGGCTGATATGTCCATCAGAATGGGCTCCATGAACACACATCATTTTGGAAAGAACTTGAGCCCCTTCCCTAGTTCCTTCACAGTTGTTACTGCCGGTAATGAAGGCTCTGTTTTATTCTGGTCAAAGTGCTGATTTTACATGTTGGCTGAGGCTCACTTTAAAACACTACACAGGTGGATCTCAGGGCGTCCATGGGCGGGTTATTAATGTTCCGCCTACAGTAGCTCAAAGAGTATACAAATTGAGCCAAACAGACACAGATCGAGTTGGTTCCATTTGTACACTCTCAGAGTAACAGGGGTCCTTGAAATGAAAACATTTACGAAACACTGCACAGTGCACACACAAAAAAAACAGCAAGAGCCTTAATTATCATGATTGGAAACACCTGTGAATGAAGTAGGGAAGTGGCCTGGAAATAGAAAGTTATTCTGTGTGCATTATAGAGCCCGTAAAAGCTGCAATGTGGAACTTAAGCTGATAATGAATAGAATGCAACACTGTAAACTCCATTGCATTCTATTCATTATCAGCTGAAGTTTTGATTTGATTTGGCCCTAGAGCATATATGTCAAACTCAAGGCCTGTGGGCCAGATCGGGCCTGTGAATGAATTATTAATGGCCCATGGGATGATATTTAATTACACTATGGCATATATATTGCACACACAATGATAAGAAATCAATTCAACTCTTGTTTTACTTTACCAACTAAATACAATTAATTACTTATGTTACAATTAAAGCAGTGACCGATGGATATTATAGAATAGGACACCTAGCTTTAATAATACGTTTTTCATTTTTGAATGCATGCAGTTTACCTGGTGTTTGAAGCCTATAAGCCTACAATCTCCCTACATCAGGGGTTTTCAACCAGTGGTCCGGGGACCACCAGTGGTCCTTGAGAGGGGTCCAGGTGGCCCTCAGCCAAGTTGGTTAACCAGATGTAACTCTTGAGAACGTAAAAATGAAATCAAAACCACTCTCAAGAGTTAAAATATTCATCATCTGAATTAGGCCAAGTCTACACAACTAGAAGATTATAGGTCATTTTCATCTGTATGTTTTGTCTGTTTTGTTTCCAAAATCCAGCCTGGTATTGCGGATAAAAGCAAAATAAATCTTTAGTTTTAGGGTCTGCGCGGTAAAAATGTCATCAAACGGTGGTCTGTGGCTCAAATGCTGAATAAACGGTGGGCCCTGGTATCAAAAAGGTTGAAAACCCCTTCCCTACATCCATTACACTTGAAGGTGTACATTGAGGATCCGGCTGTACGTGCTGCTGCCGCTGTGTGTAATGTACTGTATATACCTGGTAGTGGTTGTTCTCTCTGTAGAACCTGGGGACCTCCGGGGCATGGCCGTTGCCGCGGTAGCCCTGTGGCGAGTTGGTGGTCCGGCGGCTGGCCAGGATGCTCTGCCACTGCGGCGAGGGGCTGACGTCGGGCCGCAGGGCGATGGAGTGGGCCCTGCGCGACGTCTGGTCCAGCCTGCGCTCCGGGCTGCACACCACGCCCAGGTCCTCCGAGTGCTTGCAGTCGTTCACGCCCCAGCCGTTGTGCTTGCAGTCCTTCAGCGACTTCTCTGTGCCGTCGCAGCGCACGTTGTCCATCCATATGGGCCCTGCGTCAAACACCAGCAAAACAGGATTCTACTTTCAAAATGTTGACAAATCTACTCGCTCATAAGCTTCAAAGTCTGCTATTTTTTTATATAAATTTCTGAAAACCTATAGTTGTCACTTAAGGGTTTTGTCATGTTTGCTGCTTCTAATTTTCTTTTATTTATTTTTTTAGGTTTTATAATCTCAATTACAATTACAACCAACATCACATTCAGCAGGAAAATCAGAGCACTTGTTTGAGCCAGAAACACCCAGAGTGAAAAGGTCAGGTTTTTTGGGTGTAGTTGAGTGCAGAAAACCTAACGATAAAAGAAAGATTACAAAAATGTATTTCTAATGTCACAATACCTCTAAATAATATTATTGTGACAATAATGGTAACCAGCCTGATTTAATCAGACATTTAAAAATTAACTAAAAAGCTGTGATGTATTTTCATCCATGTCACCCAGCCCTACTGTATAAGACAGGGGTGTTTTGCCATTAGGCAGACTAGGTAGTTGCCTAGGGCGCCATGAGGGGAGGGGGGCGACCATGAGTGGAGGGGGTGACCACCAGACATGCTTTAAAAGGATACCAGGCTAATAAGCCTAATATGGATAAATGCATTATACTGGCATAAGACATTGTTTGCACTACATACCGATTACTGTACACATAGGATCCTCACCTCACCCCACCTAGTATTTGACTTTTATTGGTGTATGCTGATTTAGGGCTGTACAGTTGGTTTGGTAAACAGATACACAACACAGCCTTTCACGACATCATGCGTCCGAGGCCAGGGTGTCGCACTCGCACGCACCTCCATGCTGTTTGAAACCACTCAGCCCTCCTCTTTCATTTAGATTTAAAAGGCAGCAATAAAAGAATGTCCATAAACCACAGCAAGTGTAGCTCAAGTCATTATTCTGAAACAAATGCCCCTCTCAGGGCATGTCTTTACCCCGCCAGTCTGCTAGGCGACCTTAATGAGGACTACGTTGGAATCACTGGGGTTATCTTTGTCACTTTATGATGGCTCTTAGGCGCTCCTTGAGTTATTTTAAAAGTCTTAATTGATGGTCTTTGACTCTTTTCACGAAAGCTTGTTGTTAGGGTGCTGTTGGGCACAGCAATCGGGAGACTATACTGAAACTGCGTTGATTTTTGACAAAACATTTTTATTTTAGTTTTAATCATAGTTGATTGAATAGTTTCAATTCAGTTTGTATCAAATGTCACTCACCTGGAATGCTTTATTGTTAATCTACAAAAAAAACATCTACAATTATATATACTACATAATATTGTAATGACATTTGATGTTTTTAAAAAGTTGATTTTACATGATGATTTGGCCTACTGACATTTGGTATGTTGTTTTATTGCCAGCAATTTGCAGTGGCTGGACATGTTGATCTACATCTTGTCTGTACTAGAGTTCTATAACCAAACTCTAATCTCTACCAGCAACCATAGTAGAGAACTTGTCATTGGCTGCCTCTAAGCCAATGGGAGACTTAGCCTGATTGTACCCCAAAGATTTACCCAAAGATATAAATGGATTTACATCAGAGTATGGATTTACCACTGATAAAACCCCAAAACCCATACTCTGAACGGCGCAACGTGAAGCCATGAGCTGAGGCAGAGGCTGATGCTTATGCAACTATGTTTTTTTTTTCCTAAGCGTAATCTGTAGCTATCATTTTTTCCTACTGCACCCTAGAATTCCTTGTTCCAGGACAGGTAACAGGTGTTTGACTAAAATGCACCTCCTAGCTCAATCCATGTAGGCTACTTGCTGTCCTTATTAAAGCATAACATTATGAAAACGCCACAGATATATCAACCCATCATCATTCACCACAGTCCCTCACCGTCTCCCTCTCCGTACTTGGCGCTGTGTGCCCATGTGATGCTGCTCTGGAAGCCCAGCTCACGGCACACCACGTTGGCCAGTTTGATGTCCACCTCGTCGTCGCACACCGTGCCCCACGTGTTGTTGTGCAGCACCTCCACGCGGCCCTCGTTGGGGTCCCGCGCATAGTTCCCTGCAAGGCGGACCTTGGCGGCTGGAGCGCGTGCTGAGCGGCCGGGCTGGGCCGACGTGGGCCGGTGCTGTTGGCGTGGACGGGGCTCAGCGTGGCAGAGGCAGAGGCAGAGGAGGAGCAGGGGGATGCACAGAGAACTCAAACACAAGGTGGAGGAGGCGCGCGTCATTGTGCGTCAGTAGTAGACCTGCAGGAGGAAGGTTACATTTTCGTTGATCTAGAAGTGGACCACCGAGAAGTAGGTCCATGTTTCTAACATTTCTGTCCTCACATTTTTCCTTCACTTTTTAAGACCTCAGCCAATCATATCATCGCGTCATTATCCATATAGGCACGGACACACTACACTGGTCATAGGAGGGGCTGCAGCCTCAAAAATAGTAGCTAATGGCAATTTGGTGGCAATTACATACCGGTGAGATTGTCGAGCTGCTATTTTCACTATGCAAAACTAACATACTCATGCAGGGATTAAGGGGTGAATTTGTCAATCTTATGCCCCATTGCACGTGATTTAACAACTTCTAAATCCTACATCTTCAGCAATACATAACTGTCTAGTGGTTAAGTGTAGTTTCAACAAGCCAGCCTCTACTCTATTCAGGCTAATTGCATACAGCACAAAGCAGGTTGAGGAGAGTGATGTCTATGCTGTAGTATAGACTACAACAGACCAATGGTGACATCATCTGGACAGAAGAGCACAACAGGTAGCCAACTCTTACCCACAGAAACCCTAGTGTGCCCATTCTAGGGGAAAACACACAGATATCTAGATCTACAAAGTTATAGCACATCTCAAAGCATGCAACATGTTGGTGTAGACTAGAGGGGGAAAGTAAGCTGTAGGCAGTAGGCACATGGATAACTCCAGAGAACGAAGTAGTATAGGCCTCGGAATAAGTGGGTAAAAGATGTCATGGTAATAACTGTTACAAGTCATTATATAATCATGTCACAACGACCCTCGCTAGTATTGGATGGAGATTTTGACAATCTGAGATTCAGCAGAAAACTATTTTACTTGCAGTCTAATCTCTAATGGATATGTCATTAGACAACCTACATTCCAGTCTTTGCTGAAACATTCGTCTCAGAGTAAGCTAAAGGGACCCAAGAAGAAACCAACCCACCTGAAGTTACATTTTAGCCCTATCAAACATAGACGTATAATTACCGATTATGCACTACTGAAGTGCTTAAATTGAACCTTTGCGTTGATAAACATTCCTTCAGGCTACCAAACCATAATATTTCAGACATAACGTTATAAGCAGGGGGAATAACCAGAGGTTAACAAAGTGTCACGGTCCCACAGAAACACGCTATAGTCAAGCTTTCAGTTATCAGTATAGACATGGAAGCCACTTAACCTCTGAGACACCTGGGGGTGAGTGGGTTCACCTTGTGTCAGGAATGATGGGCTACACTATAGGCCTCGAAATGTTGGACATTTGTCTTCCTTACAGCGTGTCTGTCAACCTTTAAAAATCGCAGAATGCGGCTGAAACCAACCAAGCAACCAGCCAAGAACCCACATGAATGAAAAGCGCCCAACACTATTTTGAAGTCATCCTATAAACACCTGTTATACATGCACCAAGATGTAATGCGCGCGCACACACACACACACACACACACACATATATATATATATAATGAGTTGTCAACTGAGTTGACAAAAAGTTGTAAGTTTACTCACCTGGCACACAGCTACAGCTTGTACTCCTGAATGTCAGGCACTACGTAGGGGAGAGTGACTGTGTGAAGGAGTGAGCCTACTAGATGTTCTCCAAAGTCAATCCACCCTTCATCCCTCTTTCCCTCCCTCTCTCCCTCCCTCCCCCTGCCCCCCTCCTCCCCCCATCACTTCTCCCTCCCACTTGTCTCTCTCTCTCTCTTCACACACGCTCAAGCCTGAATTAGGTATAATTCATTGTTCTATGAAGCATACATTTTGCATCCCTCACTTGTCGAGATGTTTATCATTATCACCGTTGCCCTCTTACTTATTGTTTTGAATAATGCCATTACTCAAAACCATTGAGTCAACACCTTAACTAATGGTGTTGAGTTATAGTAGTTACAATAGTGTTTTCTGTTTGTCACTAGACCAGCAACTGTTAAATTCTACAGTCTTGGTATAAGCTAATGCAAGAAAGGGATGTCATTTTCACAATTTTGGGGACACACACCTACACATCTTTGATAATCTACTAGCAGTGGCGTTTCTAAGCAATTTGGAGCCCTAGGCACAGTAGGCAGGATTTTCCCTGGAGCCCTATTGGTAAGGGGGGGGGGGGGGTCCAGGGAAAAACTCATATTATAGAACATTATTATGGAACATATTATATGTGTTTTAAATGTTATAGAGGACAAGTATAATGTATTTATCCATATTAGCCTTATTAGCCTGGGATCCTTTTAAAGCATGTCTGGTGGTCACCCCCCTGCCCTCATGTCGCCCCCTCCCCTCTTGGTGCCCTAGGCAACTGCCTAGTCTGCCTAATGGAAAAAAACACCCCTGGCTACTGGGCTCCTTTTCTCTCTTTTTAACACAACCTCGCCCACCCGCATAGGGCTTTACACAACATGCACTGGGGCAACGTGTGTAAAATGCGACCAACAGGAAGGACCTGGTCCAAAATAGTTTCAAACGTCAAGTTCCAAGTATCCAAAAGAAGCTCCTTAGAACCACAGGGTAGATATTTCCTTGTTGAGATGGCCACAAACCACCACTCTAAAAAGAAAAAAAAAAGGCCAGGCCTCCTCCTCCTCGTCCCTCTGTACGCCCATAGAGATGGTCGCCATGGTGAAAACGAGAGGAACGTGATCGGTGACACATCCCTGCCCTGAAGCATTTACTATATACACCGATGGTCATACCTGCCACCGTGGAACATGGTTACAGTTGTTACAAAGATATTCAAAGTGGTTCTTTCAAAGTGTGGTCTGGGGACTCCCAGGGGTCCTTGAGGGAGTTCTAGGGGATCCCCAGGTAATTGATAGTTTGTATCGAAACTATCACTCCCACATTGATTTTACAATATCAGGGTCTCATAAATGCCATTCAATGGAGGTACTAATCCATGTCAAATATTAATGATTCTCAACCCATTTTACAAGTTGAGATTAAGAATTACTGCTATAACTGTGCAAATCTACTCTTATTGAGAAGAAAACACAATGGAATATGATGTCAGACTCGCCCCCCTGCAATTCTTCCAGCCCACCCTAGTGAGACTGGTTAAATCGGCCTTGAAACTAATGCTATAGGCTATAAGGTGCCCATCTAAACCTGAGATTAGTACAATTTCTAAACGTGAGTAGAGGAGGATGGGGATCAGTTAGTTTGACAGCCTCGGAGCAGCTCGGGGTCAACTCAGTCCTCCGCATTGATTCGATTTGTTCTCTCTCTGGCCGTTTGTTTATTTTGAAAGAATGTTTTTTTCCTCAGAGGGAGCATGACCAAATTAGCTGCGTGGAAAAGTTCTGGGTTCCGCAGGTTGTTTTGTTGATGAAATGTATTTCAGGCTTAAGGCAAACCTCAGGGGTTCCATTTTAGGACTGCAATGTATATTCATAGACAAATAATTTATATCGTGACAGGGGAGGTGAGCAGATGAAAAACCCAACATGTTGAGCCACATGCTGCATTGCTCACATACTTTGCATTACCTTCTAATTCTTCTGGAGATTTATCATATCCATCACACTGTAGGCTTGGTAGATACTGGGCTAGGCTATAAATTGAATTTTTAGGGGAACCTGATCAGGGGTTTCCGAGGCTGGTGGCCTTGTTCCAGCAGCCGACCCACATCTGAAAGGGCAGAGAAATGAGGGTTAGCAGTACCTGGAACATTCAGAACCCCAAGAATGCATTCAGGTGGCCAGGCTGATTCTGACAAGCCGCCCCGTATCAGAAATGGTTGAGTAATGACACTGTTACCGTGTGTGTGTGTGTGTGTGTGTGTGTGTGTGTGTGCGTGTGCGCGTGTGTGCGCGTGTGTTAGGCTGCACAACTGTGACACTTGTTTGTCAAAACCAAACAAATGCAATTTCCCAGCTAGGGACGTATACAGCCAGTCAGCCAGGGACAGACAAACATAGTTACTTAATGGAGTGGTTGCACCAGTAAAAAATAGCAGATCTACAAGGTAACAGTGTAACAGCCCCTTGGCCTGGTAGATTGACTAATGATGACAATAGACAGTAGGAGCACCATCAGGTACCAAATAAGCACTGTGAAAGCTGTGGAAATATGACAAGAGAAATATTATCGCTATCACTATCAACAATAGTTATAAACCTTACCAATATGTTTCATAATGGAATAAGTAAATGGCAATAACTAAATCATACCCCTTTAACAGTACAAATCCCATCATTAGCACTATGAATTGGCATTAGACCATGAAAATTAACCTTGAAACCCAAACATGCCTTAGAAGACAAAAACACTTTTGTTGCATTCCCTTTGTTATCACATTAAAGTGTTTACAAGACATTCCTTGTAACTACATTTAATTAATATCCCCCCACACTTAATACTATGAAATCTTATTCTCACAAACCTCATTTCGCCTTCCAAGGAGTGTTAACACATGGATTAAACTTATTTATGCCTGACAAAAGTTTGTTTAGAACTGGCTGACGTCTTGCCTTTTGAATGAACTCTCACCTCTCCCACAACACCTTCTGAATGAAAGAATACCCTGAGGAGTGAGGACAGCACACTGCTTAAAATGTATAAACCACATTAAGCATGGAAATATTACAATTGGAAAGACTGAAAATCGACAAACAATAACGATAAACAACCGTAAAGTCTTGGAGTAGCAATAACTGTCCCTTGTTGGTGGTCATTTACATTGCAACGTGACACATTGTGACATGACATGTTCTCTTGTGCTGTGTTTCATATGAGATACAAGGATGTCCCTCAATAAAAAAATCTTGCGTTGACTCAAAAATGACAACGACAATGTCATTTAAGATTATTTCAGTAACAAATGTATATTGACTTTGCTGCCTACTGATTATAGCTGCATATTGATCTGCATCATGCAGATCAATAGCATGTCCCAGGTTAAATCCGGCAACCTCAGAGCAGTCGCCACACACCACCAGGTAATACTAAACTTAGCCTCAATAAAACTAGACCTAAACATATTGTCCTTATGCCTTAACATAACCACAGTAAAACTATGCCAAAAGCTAACCTTATTCCTAAACGCTACCTCCGTAAAACTATGATTAAGCTTATTTCTAAGAGAGTACTCAGTCACAGCGGCAGATTAAGAAAACACTGTACTCACTGTGTTTTGGTGCGTGTGTAACGGTTACTTTCAGATTAGTGAGGTTAACAACTCAACATTCTAGTGTTGACATTCTATTGTTGCAATTAAAGGGTTACACATACACACACTAGGAAAAATGTTGGGTGAGGGAGCATTGGATTATTATTAACAATAAACAACTAACAAAGTCTTGGTTGATGAAGACCGAAACTGATGAAAAGGTGATGAATGAGGGGTCAAAACTATTAGATACTGCTTGGCAGTCTCACACAGAACCGGTGTCATCTGCATGTGTGCTGACACTTAACAGAGGGTTGTGTGTGTGCTAGTGAGAGTGCATTAGAAGGCCCTTGGAAGGCCCCAGGGCTGAGCCTCTGAGCCCTGCAGCAGCTCTCTGTGGCAGAGCCTTCTCTCTCTCTCTCTAATTACGCCACCGAGCGGCTCTGCCCTTAGCCACAATCTGTGAAGGCATGAAATAAATACATGCTCTCCAACAATAAACAAGTGCCTTTTCAAAATGACAGCACCTCCTTGTTCTCACCCCCCACTGCTGCTGCTCTAGGCTTTCCATACGGATTATTTTGCTTCCATGATGGGCTCTCACGTGCACGCACACACACACGCACGGCAGGCACCTTCTTTAGAAGCGACAGGAGGGCATCTAAAGGCTTCAAGCTCAAGTAGAAGGGAACAAGATGTGACAATTGGGTGTAACGGCTTTCTGTGATGTGGTAACTGAACATAAGTGAAATAGCACTAAGCATACTGGCGGTGTTCTATTGTTTTGCTTCTATTGTATTGGTCTTTCTTTCTTTGGAACAAAAGGCAGCATATCTTTCAACATTAATCCACATTTTTGTGATTGAAAAGTCACAGCCACAGGAACAGGCCTTAGTCTCTGTGCAACTCAACATCAAAAGTACATTATAGAAATAAAAAAGGCCCACTGCAGCAACACAAAAGTGTGCATAATCTGTAATATGGAGTTTCCCTTTTAAGACAGACACGTGTATTAATTGTGCAAGCATCCAGTACACAAAAAATAGCCTGTGTTTGCGATAGCAACTAAATGAACCCGCAAGTGGGCCCACAGGTAATTGAATGATATTACCGGATCTTCCAGCTCTATAACTCAAGTGTGCACAACTGAATTGTACCAAATGGCTGCACTTGTAGTGGAGTGAAATGTAGCACTCAGGATATTACAGTGCAGGTGCTATCGGGTCCCTGCGGTTAAAAAAAGGCTTCTCCGTAACGGTGGCTGCATTTCCCACACATTCTCTGCGCCGTTATCCCAAGGGCTTTGAGTGGTAACAGATTCCCTGGTGCATCCTTAACGCCAGCCGCACAACTGTCTCACACAAAGTGATGACAGGGTTCCCATGTGTTCCGCATCGGCCCCACATGCTTTGATGAACCTCTTCAATCATGGAGAAGTGTCACAGCATCAGGAATGACTTAAAGCAGCCTCTCAATGCTTTATTACTGGTAGTTAAAGTAAGCCCCATACAATATCACATACCGACTTTCAAATTGGTGCTGAACTACTTCTTCAATGGGAGCTATTAATAGAGGCAATACTGCCGCCTTGTGGAAAGAGAACCACATCCTGCTTTTGTTGTCTGTAAGATAAATCACACTAAAATACTGAATGCAAACTGTATATTATTGTCCATAGGCTGTTAAGGCTAGAATGATAAGGCAGATTGTGTAATTCAAATAAATTTATTAAATACAAAAGACTCTTTGGCAGTGCAGCACAGAAAAAATGAATACACATATTTGGTAGATGAATTAATAAAAAATAAACGTTTGCAGCTCTCATGTTAAAACAAAGGGTATATGTATTAATTAAAACACATTTTTCCGTAATGCTCGAGTGTGAAAGAAAATATAATATATATTTATATATATATATATAAAAGTACTAAAATTGCATGCCAATATGGAATAATGTGCATTTCTTTCTTTCTTTTTTTACAATTAAAAAATGCTTTTTGAAAATAATAAAAACCAAGAACAACTTTGTAAGTTTTAAGAATAGAATACTATATAAATTGTAACACACTTAAACCAAAGTTACCGACTACAAGACAGATTGGGATCTAGTCTAGTTTGTTTCATCAACAGGCGCTGTCCTTTTATCCTCTATGTTCTTTTGACAATCCACACAACGAGGCAAACGGGGAAGACACCCATACCCACAGGAAAGCAGAACTGCAGCATGTGACAGTGTTTTCACTAAATCCTTAAGACATCACCATCTCTCTCCTTTAGGCCAGGTCCAAGGCATAAAAACAAATAACAAAAATCTGCCTCTCTTACTAGCTAACCCGATAATTCATGATGAGAAAATCTCTTGTTATCTGACCCAATGTGATGAGAAAAAAAAGAAAGTAAGAGCTGAATACAGCTTCCAAGGTACATGGTTTGAGTCAATATAAATAGGACAATAAATATTTCCTCCATTGTGTATATAGTTTGAGCTACAACGCACTGTAGTGTGGACTAAGGTGTAAAGATAGCCCTACGTGTTTCCAACAGTTCCAGGTTTAAGTTTCAATGCACTCTAGTGTTTCATAGCGTTATTGTGACCCAAAACAACAGCATTAATGGTTCAGTGGAATACTGAAATGGAGGTCTCTAAAAAAAACACTGCTTTGAAAAATATCAGTGTGCGTGCGCACTTCTTTATGTAAAGTATGGTGCAATATGAGTGGCCATGTGATGACGTTAAAAGATTCACAGACGGGTCGACACCCTACAAAACGAAAATGTGTGCATGTGTGTGTTAAAGAGAAACAGTACTGACCACCATATTTAGTTTACACACTTCTCTATAAGATTTACAGGTTGTACTGGGATGCCTTGCTGTGCAAAAGTCATCCCAATAAAGCCATAGGCACAATATATGTGATGAGAATTATGTATAAAGCATTAACTAATGAAGAAGATAATAACGTAGCTATTCTGCTGCGACACGCATCACGCTATCGTCTGCTCTAAGCCCCAAAGCAGGGTGCTAATCAATGTACAAAAGAAGTGATATATCATTATTAATTAAGAAAGCTTATTACTTATTGTTCTTCTGTTACTGAAGCAAACCGAGCAGCACTCCAATCACGGAAAGATGCAATACATGGATATTTATCTAGTGTGTATAACTGTGTTATGTTTGACTACCTAACAGACGGGGAGTGTGCATATATCAAATCCTAAAATTCTAAAATAACAGACTTTCCCATGCTTTGAGACAACAAAGAAACTTTACATTCCCTCCATAAATTGTTTTACGTGTCGGGGCTGGGCAATATATCAACATATTATATCGATATCATTTGTGATACAGAAATAGATTGGATACGATTGTAAACTTTCAAAAATGGAGGAAAATATCCCGTCTACAAGCGCATCGTGAGCTCATAGATGTGCATCAGCTACTTTCGACCATTTTTATACAAAAGAAAAAAAGACAATGCACATTTGCGCCCCGATATGACATCAACAATCACAATGATATCCGATTCCTCTTTACTGCCCAGCTCTATTTACTGACCTCTCCGGGTCTCCTACAGTCTGGTGACCAAACCAAAATCCCCTTCTGACAATGAGAGGACTAAAATTTACAAAGTGAGTCTGCAAGTTGGTCTTTGGTCTGTTGTCCTGATACTTATTGAGCACAGGTAAACAGACCGAGGAGCAGGCTGGGATGAGAGCCCCGTCTCAGCCACAAGTCAAAAGACATCCATGACTGGCTGTGGTCAAGCCCAGACCAGAGCTTCACAGATCATATCCTGAGGACTGCACTGTATATGCGGGTCAGTTGTTCATTTCAAATAGCTATTATGAGATCACTTAATAACAAAAAAAGAAGAAAAGAAATAAAGCTAACTTATGCCACACTGTGACAATATATCAACTAGACCCAAATGCACAAGTGATGCTCATTTCAAGGGAAGTTATACATTTCCTTTGGAACGCATAGATGCACCAAGATGTGCTTGAGTCATAGTTTATATACAGATCTAATCCCCAGGATAATCACCAAGAAGTTTTGGCCTGGAAAATAAATACCCAACTCTTTCCATGTCAAGGCCAGAGCCTGTAACTCTTTCAACAGAATCCAGGCCAGGTCAGTTTCGTTTCCTCAGCGGAGGGGAAATCCAACAGTGAAGAGAGGTTGAGGCTGTAGGCCTGCGAGGTTACTTTGTATCCCTTAGAGCCTGAGTGTTTGGTGTGGTCCTTGTTTGACTTGGTCCATTATGCCTAAAAGAATCTGGTCCATTCAGTACCGCTTCTCTTGGCTCCAGTCTGTGTGGTCCGGTCTCCTTTGAACCCTTTACATGGCCTCACGGCTGCCAGGGTTTCCTGTCCTTACCCTTCTGATCGGGAATGTGCTTATAGCGGCATTTGTCCCCGAAATGGCACCCAGTGGTTCTCCAGAAGTAACACTCATCTCCGTTCACCGGGCCACGGCGTCTGGGTCTAAGCACAGTAGCATTAGAAACTTGCCTAACATCACCAGGGCAGCATTTAAAACAATCCCCCTAAAGTAAGACGCTTCATGTTTCCATCTGATACGTCATCTTAAGAACAAGCAAAGGCTTGATATAGTTATAGAGAACGTGATATACTACCGCCCATCTCTGAATCTAGTCACAGATTTTAACTTTGATCAAAACAAGTCCTGGTAAAATAGTTCATGCCTCCGCCACCGTCCCGCAATAAGATTGCTTATGATTGAGCTAATTTCCGTTTAAGGCCCATGTGAAAGAGCGCCTGGTGGTCAGGCATCGCACAACAAATATGACGCCCTGGGGAGAGAAACTGAGTATGCACCGTTACGTTTGGGGCTATTTGTCTGTCTTTATTGATAGGTGAAAGCCCTTTGAAATGGGATCGGGACTTGAACCTCCAACACGTTGTCAAGCTGGATTTCCAGCCTCTGGGCCGAGAATGTAACGTTAAGGTGTCATCTGCAACAGTAATTGCAATCCTTTTGCAATATGAATGCGTCTGATTTCAGATTCATTAATACTTTTAAAGTCACCAAGAAATCGACCATCGAGCACCAGTAAAAAGTTTAATCGTGTATGAACCCGTGAGAGAGAGAGAGAGAGAGAGAGAGAGAGAGAGCGTTAGTTAGTTTTGTTATCCTTACCCAGCAGCTGCCCCCGTCTGCTGTGTGATGGACAAACTGGTCTTCAGTGCGATGGGAAGGACCCTCTGGGTGCGACGGTCTGGATAACGCACCACCAGCCGTGTGTTCTCAATATTATAACCCTAGGAGCATTAACACAGGTTACAATCACAGGTCAACACTACTGGGTGAGAGTACGGTTAAAGGCGCACTGACATACCCAGGATTTAACACCATATCACATGGTCTGAATCAAAACGGTTTGATGCGCGAGACAAGTGGTGGTGGTGTATGGAAGTCTGAATGGGACAAAAATACCACAAGCGCAATGCTTGTCATATTTTTGTCCCATCCAGACTTCCAAACTACAGCACTGATGCAAGCTGGTCTCACATGCTACATGTAAATTGCAATTATGAAAGAGTTACTGTAAACAACAACACCTCAACCCATTGTCATTGTAACTAAGATATTCAAGAGAAAATAATAATTTTCAAACTACTAATATTTGACCCAGTGTGAAGCCAAAAGTAACACCAAAACGACTAGCATGTTGCTATAAATAAATAATCTACATGCTACCACCTGACACAATTTTCATCTTTTGGGAGTATATACTAAAAATCTAAATTTGTATAACACTTTTAAGTGTTACAGAGCCAGTACGGGTGCATTTGGTTCATATCTATCAACCAGCTAGTCATCCTCTGGGAGGCCGCCATTACATTGAAGGAACAAATGCAATCACTCACGTTAAGTTTATCCATAGCGTGAGCTGCCATGTTGGCATTCTTGTAGTTAACAAAGGCACAGAATCGCTCGTGCAGCACCCGAATGCTCTCTATCTCCCCGTACCTGCCGAACAAGACAAAAACAAGTCAGATTATCCAGTGGCAACCAAGGAGTTCACTAAGTCTCAAAGGTCATGTTGTGAAAATGTAAAATGTTCTAAAAGCATTAATGTGGACTGTGATTTGGACTATCATGGCTGCAACAATCAATACCTTTTCCATTAAGCAAATAATCAAAAACACTTTCTATGTACCGGTACAGTATGCATACACACAAGCAAGAAATGTTTTGAGAAAAAAAGGTTTGCCTATTACTAAATGCCCAAAATGAAGATCAATTAGTAATAATAACAATATTATATTCAATTATTTTGTAGATGTATAATATATGTATATATAAGGCTGTTGAAAATAGTTAATTAATGGATCAAATTAATTTTGTTGATTAATCTGATTAAAAATTTTAACGCAATTAACTCATGTGCAAACTCACTCAACCCACTGAGCATTTTCTCATTGAAAGAAATGGGTAGAGCACAGATTTACGGAGACATATAGCCGTGTGTCTCCCTGTAACCGGAGCCATAGAGTATAGCTGGAGGATCTACAAGCATTGAGGGCTTGTAGATCACCTATTTTGATAAATATTTTAAAGATAAATGGTTATTTTTTTTACAGATTCGGTTTCTTTTTTAAATGTTGAAATCCTGTACAGGAAAACATGCATATTTTGTACATAGTTCGAATAGTGATTAATCATGATTAAATAAATTTTGAAGCTGTGATTAATTAGATTAAAATTTTTAATCATTCAACATCCCTAATTTAATATATGTATACTGTAAGAGGCTCTTACATTTTAAAAAGGTCCCATAGATGCTTCTCAGTCAGTTCTGTTGTCACGTTTCCCACCCACAGAGACGGACATGGACTTCTGAGAGAGGGAGAGGGGGAGAGAGAGAGAGAGAACAAGAAATGATAACAGTACCTTTCACATCATGGCTGATAATGTATCAATTCTTACAGAAAAGGCAGAGCAGTGTTTGGCTTCAGTCTTTTTCCGGACAGACAAGTGGTCCACGTACCCTGCCTGACCCATGAACGAATCCTGGCTCCCGACTGCAAACAGAGAAAATGAGAACACACACACACAGGGTCGTTAGGGTTCATGTGGTTACATAGATATACGTCCATACCTTGCTTTGTCTTGGTGCCAGGGTTAGAGCAACCAAACCAAAGGTTTTTAAATTAACATTTGAAAAGCACTGCGATTTCTTTCTAAACATTACTGCCCTCCAGTGTTGTAAATACGAACTGCAGGTCCTTCTGACCTGCTAAGTGTAATTGCCCTATCTTTGATGCACCTTCATTTGATGCACTTTCATTGCTGGTCCTGCCATACCTGTATGTATGGCTCAGGTTCACTCAACATTGAAAATACCATTAAAACACTGAAAAGTACTTTCTCAAGAGCTCTCAGAAGTGCGTTTGAGCCTTCTTTGCCATGTTTTACAACATAAAAACTAGCTGATCTATTCTACATTGTTGTGAGCTTATAGACTGCCTATTTGAATGATTTTATTTATTTATTCAAAATAGTAAAAACAAAAAAGGGGTAACGCAAGAGCGTTAACCCAAACCACACCAATGATTTGACATGCAAGCCCTCGCAACGTGCAACTACTTTCAACAAAATGCCGTTTGGTTTCCACAGCAAGGTTTTTTTGCATTACGTAAACAACTGAAAGCTCATTCAGAGTTTAGATTTTCAGTGACCACCACTATTCATAGACCGCCTCCACCACCTCGCCCCCCCCCCCACCCCCATCTCTCGTACACATCGAGCATTTTGTTTATTTCCTCTTCCAATTGTCATCGTCTATCATTGAAATTACTTCCTTCGTTCTCCTCCAGCCTGTCATGCTGTTTTGTGTTTACTTCTTGTCTCGAGCTGTCAAAAACAAGCATCCTGCTCCCTGCTCCAAACCTCTAGAGTAGACCAATCAACATTGCCTGGTGGCTCCCGGCCAATGTGATTGGTTTAGCTCTGTTTGGTGAGTGTTCCTGGTAAGCACCGCTGCAATGGTGAGTGAAATCAGAGAGGAGGGCTGGAAAGAGCGTTGTTTGCAGTGGTATGACATCAAATTGTAGGCAACAGTGGTCGTGGTGATCACCCAAAATCAAACTCTGAATAGGCCTCAAGTCTTGACAGCAAGAACTATTTTTGTGAATTGATGTAAAGATATACATTGAGATGACACAGCTCCATTACATCTGTGTGCAATCAATCTCACACGTTAGCGATTGCACGTATTGTATAAACTGAACTGTTTTTTTTAGATATTTTAATTTTTTGGTTGGTTTTTGGATTTTTGGTATACCCTATTGGCCTGAATATAAGACTGTTTTTTTCCCAATGGAAATATCCCAAAAATGGAGTCGTCTTATATTCAGGGGCTATACTATTTGATATTCAATGTTTTTTTCTGTAAATGGGTCTTGAAAAATGTGGGTCGTCTTATAAACGAGTCGTCTTATATTCGGGACAATACGGTACTATTTAAATACCCTTGCTGCTTGTCCAGATACAAATGTGTTTCCAAAAGCGTTACACCCTGTATAAGCCATATATACAGTGAGGAAAATAATTATTTGACCCCTTGATGATTTTGTAAGTTTTCATGATTAGAAAGAAATGAGCACTCTGTCATTTTTATGGTACTTTTATTTAAACAAGTAGAGACAGAATATGAACAAAAATGTCCATAAGAAAATAATATTTAAAGGTTATAAATTAATTTGCGTTAGAGCTCGTGAAATAAGTATTTGATCCCTAAGCACAAACTGACTTAGTACTTGGTGGAGAAACCCTTGTTGGCAAGCATGGAAGTCAGACGTTTCTTGTAGTTAGTCACCAAGTTTGCGCACATCTCAGGAGGGATTTTAGCCCACTCCTGGTTAGATCTTCTCTCCAAATCCTGAATGTTTCGAGGCTGTTGCTTGCCAATTCGAAGCTCGAGCTCCCTCCATAGATTTTCTATAGGATTAAGGTCTGGAGACTGGCTAGGCCACTCCATGAGCTTAATGTGCTTCTTCGTGAGCCACTCCTTTTTTGCCTTGGCCGTATGTTTTGGGTCGTTGTCATGCTGGAAGACCCAGCCACGACCCATCTTCAGTGCTCTAGCTGAGGGAAGGAGGTTCTTCTCCAAGATCCTGTGGTACATGGCCACATCCATCAGCCACACAATGCGGTGAAGTTGCCCTGTACCCTTAGCAGAGAAACAGACCCAAAGCATAATGTCTCCACCTCCATGCTTGACGGTGGGGATGGTGATGTTGGGTTTGTATTCAGCATTTCTCTCCCTCCAAACACGGCAAGTCAAATGGATGCCAAAGAGTTGAGTTTTGGTCTCTTCTGACCACATCACCTTCCCCGCAGCCTGGTCTGAATCATTTAGGTGTTCATTGGTGAACTTTAGACGGGCCTCTATGCGCCTTCTTGAGCAGAGGGACATGGCTGGGCACTGCAGGATTTCAATCAGTTATGGTGTACTGTGTTACCAATGGTTTTCTTGGTGACTGTGGTCCCAGCTGCCTTCAAATCAATCAACAACACCATCCCCATCGTCAGGCATGGAGGTGGACGCATTATGCTTTGGTGCTATTTCTCTGCTAAGGGTACAGGGCAACTTCACTGCATTGTGTGGCCAATGGATGGAGACATGCACTGCAACATCTTGGACAAGAACCTCCTTCACTCAGCCAGAGCACTAAAGATGGGTCTTGAAGAAGCACATTAAGCTCATGGAGTGGCCTAGCCAGTCTCTAGACCTTAATCCTATAGAAAATCTATGGAGAGAGATTGAGCTTTGAGTTGGCAAGCAACAGCCTCGAAACCTTGAGGATTTAGGTAGGATATCTAAACAGGAGTGGGCTAAAAACCCTCCTGAGATGTGCACAAACTTGGTGACTAACTACAAGAAACGTCTGACTTCCATGCTTGCCAACAAGGGTTTCTCCACCAAGTACTAAGTCAGATTGTGCTTAGGGATCAAATACTTATTTCACAAGCTCTAACGCAAATTAATTTATAACCTTTAAATATTATTTTCTTATGGATATTTTTGTTCATATTCTGTCTCTATTTGTTTAAATAAAAGTACCATAAAAATGACAGAGTGCTCATTTCTTTCTAATCATGAAAACTTACAAAATCATCAAGGGGTCAAATAATTATTTTCCTCACTGTATCAACCCAAGGTGACATAGCTGTTATTAGCCCATCTTATTATGTTTGACCGTTGCTTTGACAATGTTAATGTTTTCACAGAGCAATAAATCTCTGAATTGGCTCACAACGCATTGACATGAGCCTGCATGCACCCACATGTAACGGGACATCAGACCACTGCAACAAACTGACGTGGAGTGGTTTATTTGCATGGGATTAACTGTGTGTTTGGTAGACGATTACTTACTCCTGGCGGTCTCTGGATAAGATGCTAGAACAGCCTGTACAGTGGAAAATTTCTCCAAGAGGACGACACTTTGCATCTCTTCAAAGCCATACTCCTGGTGAAACAAGAACACATGTAGAGATTGCAGACAAATACCGGAAAACCACCATGGCAACAAAATCTCTTCGTTTCCAAATTACTGTAGGCTATCACTCAATTGCAAGTTTATTTTTGTTTGCTTAGAAGTTACATCTTCTCAAATAGAGACTGTTGATTTAAAAAAAAAAAAAAAAAAAAAACTTTTATAAATTGTACAATTTCAAACCACCAAATGCATAATTAACCACACACCTTATGACGAAATGAAAAGAAACTTTTTATTTTACCATTAACTGCAGCACTTTGCAATTGAAGAGATCATTGACTGCTTCCTCACAGTCCTTGTCCAGCTTCAGCACCTGCTCCATGGCCTTCTCTGCCTCACTGTATCTCTACCACACCAACACACAAAGACACCTTAATGCCATCACATGCCCGGCCTTTATTTGCCCAGGCTGAGGCAGGGAATGATAAAAGGGCTGACCGTAATAACCTATAGAACGGTTAGAAGCTGACACAGCAGTGTTTGCTGATCACTGCAAGCTAAAGCGCCCCATACGCTGAGCAAACTATCTTCTCGTAGTGACAAACTCAGGCAATTATGAATGGCCCAAGTGATGATCATCACAGACAAAGCCTCTTTTGAGGCAGACAGGGAGTAGCGATCCAACGCCACATTCAAGCCCTGATTTATTTATTAATTTTATTTTTCCCCCCTGTGAATGATTCCTACTTGACTCTGGCATATTTACACACAGACTGCTGAGATGTACTCCTCAGATGCCTGTTAAGGATAATAACTGCTGTAAACATTTTATTATAGACCAAGGGTGTGTTCACACCGTCTGCATGTTATGGGAAAAGAAAACAAGTTTGTTGTGGATGGTTGGGCCAGCAACCTTGGGATATGCACATTTCTGAGGGGTGCTAGCTCCTCCTAGTTCAGCTTTGAGGGTGAGTGTGAAAACAAACACAAATTGCACAAATATTAAATGCAATTAGATAATGAATGGCCAAGTGTGCCCCTCACTTCACAGAGGTGAGATGATTTTATTAATTATTTAAAGTGATCCTCAGAAAAATAGTAGAAAAATATACCATGTATATATATATACTGTAAAACTTAATTATGTTGACCAGTGCTTTTAAAGGCTGATTTCTGACTCGCATTTTAATGCAAAAAGGAAGCAACATGATCATAGTATGATCATAAAATTAAATTAATTTAATAATGATTAATGGTGATTTATCACGATTCAAACTATGTCCAACATATGCCATGTTTTCCTGTAGAGGATTTAGAAATGAATCGTCAAAATAGGTGATCTCCATGCCTCCAATGCTTGTAGATCCCTCCAGCTATCTCTATGGCCCCCCGTAAAACTGTGCCATACCGATTTTTTCAATGAGAAAATGCTCAGGTGGTTGAGTCAGTGTGCACATGTGTTAATTTAAAAAAACAATCAGATTAATAAACAAAATTAATTAATGCCATTAACTTGTTATTTTCAACAGCTTTAGTCCATACACTATCTTTTAACTTCTAATCTTATTTGTATATCCCACTCAATAAAGGGGATACTATATAGAGTTCATAGGTTATGGGTGTATTTCAAAAACATACATGTCAAAGGCATGACATGGCACAAAAGCTCTGCGACAGGGGCTAGTAAAGGTGGAACTTTCAGTGCATTGTTATATGTGCCACAGCATCCATTGCCTAACCTTCATGCCCATGAGAGCACTGCCCTTGCGGAAGTGTCCTTTGGCCCAGTCCGGTGCCAGCTGGATGGAGCGCTCTGCGTCACCCAGGGCCTGAGGGTACTGCTCCAAACAGATGTAGCAGTAGGAGCGGTTCCCGAAAAACCTTGTTGGCAAGACACAAAGACAAAGTCACACGCCTGCTCCAGCGACCCATGTGCATGTGCATGTGTTGGTCATAAACATGTCATGACCTGACCGCCCAGTTGATGTAGTCGGCGTGTTTGTCATAAACATGCCATGAACTGGGTGTTCATTGATGTTGATGTACCTGTAATCTTTGGGGTCATATTTGATGGCCTCTGTAAACATGCTGACTGCCTGGGAGTACTGGCCCTCCTGCACCAGCTTTATCCCTTTTTCTGCACAAAAACATACAAAGAAAATCGTTTACTTGCCAACTGCACAACCACACAACGCATTTGCGTTTGTAAGCACGCACTGCTGTCGCTACTATAAAGTAAATATAAGCCTGATGCATACTTGGTTGCGAGCAAGTGTCTTGCACCGAAATGAGCAAATGTTGTGAGCTTGTAAAACAGCAATTTAGAATAACGAAATAAAGTATAATTAAGTATACTGTAACTCAGGCTTAATTTTGCCAGGTTGTCAGGAATGATGTCTTAACTGTTATAAACAGTTAAGACATCATTCCTCAACATTTCCGTCAATTCTAATCAATCACTTATTATTGGCTGGTAGTTCTGTGCCGTCCTCACCTGTCAATGAGGCACTTCTCTTACTCACAGTGTCTGATCCATTCATCTGGAAGAGAATTGTGACCATTGTTATCAGCTCGTATTCACAGCCACACTAATGCCTTTGATAAATTACTTCTCTCTCAACATTATCCCGCTTTGCCCAGATTTTTTTTTTAAAAAGGAAAAAGGGGGAAAACAGTAAACTCCTGTCTCAGTGATGAATTGATTATTACCAAATGAACAATGAAACATTAACCTGACTACATAGTTCAAAAACTGTCCCGAGTGTTATCAGAACAGCGCTTGGCATATCCAGCACATGCTGCCATTTTGTTTTTCTGGGCAGTGGATGTCTTCTTTGTCATATTGGCAAAGGACATATGGCATACAAACAAACTTGACGTCTTTCCATGAATCAAGCAGTTCACTGGCCTTAGGTAATGCATGCATAAGGTCCAAGCTATACTGTACAACTGAGATAAAAGTGTGCCAATGAGGACAAGAATTGGAACAAGTATTTTTCATGCCTCTGCAGTGCAGAGTCCATCTTTGCCTGTATTAGACTTTGCACCTCTGCTAGAGGAGCCAACAGAGGACATGATTCAGCCTGAAGGATCACTCTCAGCTCTCGGCTCAATAGGAATGCAATAGTTATGCATTTTGTACAAAAGATCCTTTGTTAGACTGATCAAATGTGATATTCACTTTTGTGTATTCATTTGTAATTGAATCACTATTGTAGATAAGGTTTTGGCAATCGCACACATGCAGTTAGATTTTGATTAGTAAACCATAACACACAGAGAGAAAGTGGGAAAAAAAGAAATCCCAGACTAAAGGGTCAACACTGAAGGGCAACTTCATGACAAAAAATGTCCGTTTGTCATAGTCCAGTCCAGTCATCTCAATTAATTAATAAAAATGCCATTAAAAAAGTAAACATCGCAAAGTAAGTAGATAAAATAAAAATGGGGCTAAAAAAATATAGTTTGATGTTCATGTGCAAATTCATCTATAAACCTAAAAGAGCAGAGTTCAGAGTTCATGTGCGAATTCATCATCATATGTGGAATTATAATAGGATATGATGTACTGTTACACTTGCCCATGGCCTATATTACACCTGCCAGATAAACAGAATTGAAATTCCATGTGCAAATTCATCAAAAGGTGACCCACAGGGACATACTATTGCACTTGTCCATGACCTATATTGCACTTGCCATTAAATTCTGTTTCATCTATCCCACAATATTAGATCAAGGTGTATTCACCTCTCTCCTTGCCTCATTCTCCTTGTTCTCTTTGGACCGGCGACTTGAGCCTTTGGGTTTGATATGACTAGCAGCATTAGCAAAGAAGGCACTGCTTATGTCCCACTCTGGTTCCTGGTAACATAGAAAAAAATATATTATTATTCACGTTAAACATGACTTCCAGATTTGGAATATATACTGTAGGTGAACATAAATAAATAATTCTAAAACTTTTAATGGTGATAAACATGACATTGGCTGGCATATTGCATGGTTGAGGTCTGATGTCACACACAGCCTGCCTCCTGCTCATGGAGCACAGTTCTGATGTAACAGACATTCCTTTAACTTGTTTGTGGCGACTGTCACCGACATAAGCCATTTACCGCAATGACAATTTGTGCTAACTTCGGGTGGTCCATAGTCCAGGGCACAATGTTCAAAACTACAAGCTCACAAAGCCTTGCAGACTGACACCATTGTATGATTATGCATGAAACAGATCAGAAATGGTTGACCACTTGCACCCCATTAATCCACAAAACTAGTATCATTTGCATTATTGACTTATTTCTACCATATAGAGCAACTTTCAACCTTCAACTTTGACCCAACAGCACAAAAATGGGTCCATGTGCAGAAGCATGAACGTTGAACTATACTATAAGCTAGAAATAGGTCAACAATACAAACCTTTTGTGAAGTGGTTTATTTTCTAAAAAATGGCCTCCAGTACTCCCATAGCGGGACTCAGGCAATAACATTGGCAACTTCTATATTAATGGGAAGTATAGAGTGTATTCACGTGACATCAATGCACCCATAGGTTATGCGGAAACGCCACTAACAAAAGTAAGAGTAACAAAACAAGAGTAACAAAAATGACTTTCTGGCCTTGACAGTGAAATCAGCCAAACAGAAAAGTCCTAAAGTTTTGTTTCATAAAAATCCATCAAAGAAACTTTATGAGCTATGGTACCTAGTGCCAAGAAATACCCTACACTTGACTATATCTCATAGTTTGGAAATGCTTGTTTTCAATCCATTACGTGACTGTCCAAAAATGTATGCCCTTTAAGAACATACAAACCTCTTCAGTGTGTCGTCTCGCTTGGGTCTTCTGGGGCCCTCTTGCAGCTGGGGGAGCTATGGCTGGAGTAGGGACACATTTCATGGCTGGTCGCTGAACCTTTTGGACCAATTTCACCGGTTCTATGGTGGCTTCCGCCTCCGAGTCACTCCCATCCAGTTCAGAGTCCGCACCACCATCCTCCTCGTCATCACTATCGTCGTCATCTTCCTCCTGTTGTGCAGGCCCATGTAAAGAGAACACATTCTGATCAGAGACCAGAGGGAAGTGCAGTCTGTGGGTGGGTAGCACTGGGGTACAGCATTGTCAATGACTTCAAATCCCAGTTGGGAAACCAAGCGTCGCCATCTACGTTTACTATAGGGTTTAGGCATAACTACCGTACATGTCAAACAGTAGTGGCCCTATTTTCGGCTAAGCACTACCCCTTATCCAAATACTATTGAAAAATGTTTTTCAAAATAATAAAAAGGTTTGGGGAGACGGGATAAGGCACTCATGAAAATAGAGCCCTAGGTTCCCTACCCAACCCCACAGTCGGGTTTCCTCAGTAGAAGAATAGAGAGATCACCTCCAACCACTGCAGACATATTAGTAATATTGTATTAACATACTCTACCATGCAGACTGGCTAATATAATCTTTTTTGCATTAGAAAGTTCCAGGATGCAATTTTATAAGCAGGATCACAGCGGAAATGTGAATTATATGTGGGCAAGTCTACATCTCAGGCAAGTATACATCTCTCACAGTTTGTCTTTCAACTTCCTTAATTCGACAGTTGCACAGGCTCATGTTGAAAAAGGGGAAGCAGCCACAGACAGAGGAATAAACAGGACATGATTTACCTAATCATCAGAAAACTTTAATATGATGATCCCCAAAAGGCCATGCTGTGCTTTTTTAATTACCTGATCAGCATTCCCTCTCTGTTTAACCTGCTCCTGCTTCTTACGAGCCCGGCGCCGCTGAAACACACACGCGCATGCACACACGTGCGCACACGCACCCACACCCACACGCACACGCACACACACACACACACACACACACACACACACACACAGATGTAACATCTCTAATGCAAACACAGATTATATCCTTTACCTCTGTGAACTCAACTCTCTGTATGCAAATTGAAAATAAACTATGGAGGCTGTAAGTGTGTGTGTGTGTGTGTGTGTGTACCTTTCTCTTGGCTCTGCGCCGCTCAGCTCGCCGTTTCACCTTCTCCTCCTCACTCAGACCCTCCTCCCCGTTCAGTGTGTCCTGCAAGTGCGCACAAGCACACAGACACACACACACCCCCCACAAACACCCGTTTGTATTGTATATTCTCAGTGCAATATGACAATTCTTACACTAATATGGTTACTGTAAATTCAGTCGCATTGTATGTAAAAATAATAATAATAATAGATTTTATTTCAAGTCCACTTGTGTGATATCAAGTGTTTACCCACTTGTGACAGAGTGGCATCGTGAACAGATTTATGGGTGGCAGGGCTGCAGTCCATCTCCTGTTGTTGCTGGACAGGGGGGCCTGTTGGATACAACGCAATGTGTTTGAGTGCACAAATGGAACCAGAACTTGTACACTCTCACACCAACCATGGTTTGAATTAACCATTCAAATTAAAAAATAATCCAAAAAATATTCAAGATTTTAATTAAAATATAGGGCAAATAGACAATCTACAAGCTCTGCTCAAATCAACAGTGACACTATGTTGTTGCCGTACTAATTTGTACATGCATACATGGGGACAGGCAGACACATACTCACACACAAAGTTGATTACTTGGACTGGCCTATCACTAAAAACAATAAGGAAAATATTCAAGAATGAATTAAAGCAAATGAGATTCAAAGCTTAACCAATGAAATTCTGTATCCTACCATAATCTTAACCACTTGAAGTGGCTAAGAATGCCAAGTATACAGGATTTAAGTGTTCAACTGTCTTTCAAGTCTTTCTTTCCATACTATTTTACAAAACAATGCCTGCAAGCTATATTCTTTTACTAATTATTTGACTTGTAGTTAAACGCTCACAACGCATCATACGAGCCGAAAGTAACTGCTGCTAGCCCACAGAATAGGGGTGGTTCAAGTGGTTAAAGAGGAACAGATTACAACCTAGTTCCTATAATGGGAAAGGAAAGTAGAGTAGAGGGGATCAGGAATGAGATGTGATACTGTAGGTACATGCGATCCGCAATAGCACAAGCAACTCCTCTTTTGCCTGTACCTAGCGAAACCTTTCAGTGCTCGCCAGCTGAATCAGGTGATCACAAAGGAACCATATCTCCCTACAAAAGAGGCAGCAAAGAACGAAAGTAGGCTACGGCTTAAGAAAAGGCCTGTTCTATTCAATTCAATAGTGCATGTCCTTGAAGTGAACATGTGTAGCCCCTGCACTGAGACCAGGCAGTAACCTCTGAAAGTCCAGTTCTGTGACAACTGTATTTTAGTTTATGTACTAGGAATAACTGGCACATGAACCACTGGCGTACTTATTCTGGGGTGAACATTTGCCAAAAAATAAACAATCTAGCCCACACTATGCGGCAAAGAGGTTTGTTGAAGAGGGCAAAAAGGAACACAGAGAACATATAGCCCTCGTGGGGAACTTCAACCAAAGGTTTTGGTTTGGGGCAAAACGTGAAGAGTAAACACATAAAACAGATATTTTCTAGATGCACAAAAGTGACAAAACTGATCTGAAGGAGGTGATATTACACTATTACTGGCTTAGTCTACGGGGTAGAAAAATGCAGACAAAAAATACCAATTGACTGTTCGTAATGGCAAAGAGCCAAAGACCACTTCTATTCATATATTTTTGTTACTTTTAATTCTGTAGTGATCTATCGGATCACAAGCATATCATGTCATATGATCCATAATTGGGTGGATCCAGGAAAAGATGATGTAATGGTTTCTTCATTGCGAAAGCACGATGTGAAGAACAACACAAACGCACAAAAAGAACAGAAACTACTTGGGTCAGATGAGCATGAACTCTATGCCACTCTTTGGAGTGTTTACTCTGCTGATTTTTCTACTGCAGTAACCCTGATGTCTGGTCTGACCATCTCATATCTGAATTAAAGGGATATTTACTTATAGCTTCCAAAAAGCTTTGGCATTATATCATCTACTGTAGCTCATGTGAACTCCCCAGACAGTTTTTAATTCACTTGATTCAGTATTTAGATATTTGACATTAATTTAGCTGCCCCGCCCCCTTCCTATACAAACCCATCATAACTCTATTTTAACCATGATACATTCATAAAAAAATGTTTGTTTGTTTTTTATTATTGTCCTTCTAATACATGATGGGGTTGTTCTTTTTCCATATACTGTTTTCATTTTTTTTTTTAATACTGTTTTACTTTTTTGGCTGCAATCAGTGTGACACAGGGGATGCTGCATTTTCCAAGTGCAATTCCATGCCCCCCTCATAAGTCACCAGAAAAAAGGATTGTGTTTTTGATTAATCTATCATGGTTAAAATTGAGTTATTTACTTACTCATTTAGTTATTTAGTTACTGAATTACTGTCTGGTGTTTTTTTTTTTTTTTGTTTTTTTTTTGTTTTTTTTTTACATAAGGCTGACTAGGCGTGGGGGGGGGGGGGGTCACAAAATGTTTTTTGAAATATCCTTTTAACAGTAGTGCGAAGTAACCAAGTGCATTTCCTTAAGTACTGTACGTTTATTCTACTAATCTTGATCTATAAGCTCAGAGGTTTTAGATCTGCTATTTTCAAAAGAAAACTTTAAACAGGATATTGCTGATCATGAGTACTGATTTTGCTGTAACAGGGTACTTCTATATTAAATAATTGGTGCTTTTACTTTGTTTGTGTGTGAGCACATTTTCCATCAGAGCACACCATGTCTTGTCTCAGCCATTTCTCCTTAAAGGTAGGGGAAGTGATTTCACTTTTGTCAGATATCACCCAAAAAATATTTTTTTTCTGTTAAAATGCTCTATTATAAGGTGTGGAAACCACATATGGAGTTTCCCCCTCCCCCACGTTAGCAGAGGAGCTAATAAAAGTTCCCCAGGTCACCACAATTCTCCTCCAATCAGGAGCGAGCAGCAGGTTCACATAGTGTAGCTACTGTTGGGGGCCCCTAGTGCACCAGGCTGGTACTACACCATGAATTTCAAATCACTTACCCATTTCTCCTTAACTGAATATGGACATGAAAAGCAGGTGTATTTGTGGCTGGGAGACAGAACCAGAACAATGCATTTGACTGGGGAGCCAAACAGTGTCTGCACCACCACAAAGTAAAAGCCTTCCGTGTGCATTTAATCTCTTACGGGAATTCAATTAAGATTAAGGTTACTGTGGGCAAGCAGGAAGCATAATAGTGTCACGTTTCTGCTCTCAGCCAGAGATTTCTCGACGAGGACAAAGTGACACATTGGTACTCAGCCTGTGACTCATCTCACAAGACAATGATGTGGTAATAATCACAGCTCTCCGGTCTGTGGCCCAATGCAATGTGTGTGAAAGCCACTTCCGTTTCGTTCTCTCACCTCTGCTTGCTTTGGTTTAGACATACAGCAATGATGGCATGCCAAAAAAAGATGCTGAAATAAGGACTCAAAAGCAACAGCGGTAGTCCACAAACATGAATGAATGAATGAATGATGAGCAAAGTGGTTTATTATGTGATGTGAGCTTGTAGATGGAATTTTCACTATTTTGCTGTTTTTTTTTTGTTTGTTTGTTTTTGACTAAGACTATAGACTAAGGGCTCCATTTTCATTACCGCTAAGCCGCTTATCCCTTAACTTCTTTGCCTTTTTAAACTATTTAAAAAATAGTACTGTACTTTTATTCTACTACATCTTTATCTATAAGCTCAGAGGTTTTAGATCTGCTATTTTCAAAAGATTTGAAAACTTTAAACAGGATATTTCTGCATAATGAGTACTGTTTTTGCTGTAACAGGGTACTTCTTTCATTATCGCTAAGCCCCTTATCCCTTAACTTCTTTGCCTTTTTAAACTACCGGTATTTAAAAAGTAGTACTGTACTGTACTGTACTGTACTTATAGTTATTCTACTACATCTTGATCTATAAGCTCAGAGGTTTTAGATCTGCTATTTTCAAAAGATTTGAAAACTATTAAAAAAAAACACACATTTTTCAGTAGTTCAAATGGCCAGTCTACAAGCTCACAACGTGTTAATAGATTGACATGTTGAAATATTCCAAAAGCTTTTTCTAAATAGTAAAAACGAAATAAGGGATTTGGGATAAGGGGTTTAGCATGTAACGAAAATGGAGCCCTAAGTCAAACTAAATAGGACTAAAACTAAATGGTGTGTTATTGAAAAGATAAAGACTAGATCAAAACATCGTAACACTGCTATTTTGGACACCACATTTTAGAAAATGGTTACGCAAATATGCTTTACTTTATCGTGTATCCTATAGTCAATACTCAACATTGCACCGGACCCCACAGCTCTACCTCACTCTCTAGCAGGGGGGGGGCACAGCTGTAGACTTAAGTAAATACAGTGGCTGCTGTCCCCCCTGGCAACCAGATAAGAGCCTCCAATCATATTAACGGGGAAGGAATGTCAGCTGTCCATGCCTGGCTGGCCCACTACTTGAATGTCCCTGAGAAGCAAGTGCTTCAAAAAGCAATCAAGACGTTTCTTACATCTTCATCACAATGGAATGTGTCTGATGATCCGTGATCTGCGGACAAAAGAATCTTTGTCCCCCTTACTCCCCTACAGAACTATGGCTAAATTAGTGTTGAGCTGAAAGGTGAAACCTTTCCAGAGGAATGCAAAATACACAGCAATGTTCAGTATCACGACCAGTCCCCATACTGTACCTCCTCATCTGGTATAGTACCCCTTACACACGTTCTGAATCTCACAACATGACTCAAAAATAATTCAGTGGTCTGAACTAAAGTGATCATGATCATGATCAGCTCAGCGTACTGCAAAAATAGTGCTTTCATGCACAACTAAAAGGATGCATAAGTAGTTGTGCATGAAAGCAGTAAATATGCACTAAGTGTGTGCAGATTACACGCCAATAACAGACAAATCAAGGCTGGTCAATTAAAAACAAAGTATTGCAATGCAAGCAGGGTGGAATTCTGAGCATGCTCCACAGCCAAAGGCATCAGACATCAAGGAATCTTAGTAGTATCTTGGAAACACCAATTGTTTGGAGAGGGGGGGGGCCTGAAAGGAGTTCCACTAGCTGCCTATAGGAACCACAGAGCAAAGAAATTGTGCTTCAACTTGTCTTCTAAAAGACTACATCAGGGGTGCCCAAAAGGTAGATTGTGATTCTACCAGTAGATCACACACAGGTAGATTACGACAGTCCCCATAGATCTGTAACTCTTGAGAGTGTTAAAACAAAACCAAATGGACCCTTACAGGTCCATTTGGTTTCATTTTACACGCTCAAGAGTCCATGCAATTAGAAAATAGAGAATAATTGTTATTTTGACCAATGTTTTGACAGTTCTCTTTCCCAATTGTGGACAAAAATGCAAAAGTTCCTAGTTTTGGCTCAAACATCAAATACTGTTTTCAAATGTCAGTAGTATATACAGGAAAACCTTCCAATTCTCTCCCATTATTCTTAAATACTATAACAGTGAGTAACACCATCACCACTATTTCAAAGCGCAAACTTTCTAAGGGCCTTGAAATGAATTTTCAGTAATGGAATAATCACATATTTGATGTGTAGATCTTGTTGAGCCGCTCATTTTGAAAGTAGCTCTCAAGTCAAAAAAGTGTGGGCACTCCTAGACTACATCTAATAACATGAAACAGAAACAACAACAATTTCAGTCTGTAAATATTTGCCATTCAAAATGGTAACAGTGAGGTAAACACATGGATGAATTGCAGCAACTGATGTGGTTTTAAGGATGAGTCATTTAGGATATAACCTGTTCCACGGTGTAAACAATAAGCTGTGTGTTCTATGGCCCCTATCGACCAACCAGAGTCTCTCAAATAATGACTAACTTAAAACTGTGCAATCTATAACTGATTTGAATCAAAACACGATTTACCTGAATCTGTGTGGTAGAGTATGTTAAAAAATAATAAAACTACTAACTAGCACACCTGCAGAGGTGGGGGGCAGCTTATACATGGGGCACATTTGATGTGAAAATACTCTTGCAACCATCAATAATAACAATGACCTGGTCAATTTGAAAATATTGTATAATTTTAAACAGTTCCGGCAGTGATTTTTAAGCATCTACATTTCAGGGCCTGAATTAGGCTATGGTCCCCCATTTCTCTCTCTGGCTCAAAGAAAATCAAAGTTAATCTAACTGTTTCTGAGGGAGTGTAAATGTGTTTTGTACACTCCGAGTTACAGAGGCATAAGGCTTCCATTTGGTTCCTAACTGTCATTTTAGCTAGGGACCCCCTGTACCTCATTCAAGGGATCCTGATGTAAATTATTCTATATTGACTAACCAAATCTATTCAACAGTGGTTCTCAGTGTGTAGAGGCTGAGGAGTGCGTGGGGACCATGGGTGGGGTTCCAGGAGATCCCCCAAATGACTGACAGATAATATTCGCTATTATTACATCACGTACAAGTAAAATACAACTAGAGAACGTACAAGAATGTCTATTTTGATGTTATCTCTGTTCTCTAGACTCTACCAGCAGACTACACGCAGACTGGAAAGGAATTCTGAACCAAATGAGACAGCCATAGCATTATCTTACCCATCAAAATAAAATGTCCTTAGTTTGGGAAGTCCTCCCTTTGAAAGTAAACAATCTGGTGGACCTGGTGGTCTGTGCCATAAGAGGTTCTCTTATGGGGGTCCCTGGCAAATCTTTTCAAATGTGAGTCCGCGGGGTAATTGGCGTCATCCTGGTGGTCCTTGAAAGGTTTGGGAACCAGTGGCCTTATTATCAAATGAAGGCTTGGCATTCACTGGAATCAGTGTTGCTGCTCTAACTCGTTACAGTGTAACTCCTAGAGTGCAACAAATGTAACCAAATGGGCACTTATTACGAGTCCATTTGGTTACATTATTACATTCTGAGTCATTGGTTTAACTGGTCCAACTTGAGCAGGGTGTAGGTTTTTTTTTTCCCTTTTCGTTCGCAGCCATGTAGTTCAGCGGAATTTGCATTGTTTCGCCACATTATGATTCAAGTAAAACTTCACCCAAACGGAACCGTTTGAAAACAAACAACGTTCCGCTCCAGGTTGTAGAGGCCTTTGTGGGAACAGTTACTGTAATCTACTCTGTACCAACAACTTTCTTTCTTTCTTTTGGAACTAGAGAATGTATCTCAACTTGTGTGGAAAAAAGTGTGGAAGAAAGTTTCTTTTTCCTTACCGCTCCCCATGAGTCCCAAGAGGCGGCAAATGTCTCTGGTGAATTTCATGAGTGCAACCATCCATCCAGCATTGTTGTCTCAAAGGTAACAAGTTAAAGAAAATGTACGTTATTTATTATCTATAAAACATTGGGGGGGACTCTTCGTGAATCGGCCGCATCGAATCTGCGGGAATCTTTCGGTGGGTTATGCTTCCTCCAGAACCATCTAGTAGAAGAGTTGCGACATTGAGGGGGTTGAAACTGGGCAGTTGGAAATGCATTGTTTTCAATGAGAGCGCGTAAATAACAGCTGTGTGCAACCTGTTTTAAACTGTATTGCACAGCAACACCTAGACTGAAACATGACTGTGCGTCATATGATGCATTGCTAAGTAACGCCTGAACTGGTATCTGAAATGTTTATGTTGTACTCTTACTACAAACCGATCTAAAATAAAGGCCTTTACCGGTATTTAGATCAATAAGATGGGCTTTTGCCTAGTGAGTTCAATGCATTTCTCCCTACTTCCGGTCGAGGACTTGTCCCAGTTCGTTGTCCCCATGCTCAATAGAAGTTAATGTAGAAGAGACGCCATTGAACTGGCCCAAAGAAGTGAACGAAGTTTGCGTAACTCTGTCTATACGCCACGGTCCTGGCTTCCTCCTGAGGGAGACGTCACCCTGCCCTCCCATAGCCCGAAGGGATTGCCGCGCTGTGATTGGCTATTTAGTTGCGTTGGCAACTGATTGCATAAAAAAACGTATGTATTATTTAAATAAAGTAAATCAGTTGTTCCCATTTATTTTTTTCATGTCAAATTTACACGAATTACACATTTGAAAACCATGCTAGGAACATTCTCAACCCATTTAACTTCAATGACCCCCAGTTTGACATGCATTACGGTAGTCTACATACACCCATTTAACGGCATTTGTATCTCTGGGACCCCCAACTTATAATGGGGGTCAGTATCATTTAACTCAGATAATGTACAACATTGTACACTCTCCGAGTTACATACAGACCCATAGCGGCTAGCTTGGTTCAGTCCATAGAAGCCAAGCCACCCCACCAACTCCGGCTCAGAGTCTGACAATCAGGCTATTAAGCGTCTATTTGGTTTCAAACTATCATTTAGGTGGGAACTCCCTGGCCCTATTCATGTCACAGACCCACAAAATGATATTAGTCATTAGCATGTGGACCCCCTCATTTGTAGATAGGCCAGGAAACCCCATGGGAGTTGATGTCTACAGCTCTAGCAGTGATTATCAACCATTTTCATTTCAAGGGCCCTGGTTTAACCTGATTTATGCTATAGATTGTTCAATTGGAAGAAACATTTTACTTGTGTCTTCAAGCAGGTGTTAATTATGAAGAGAATGATGCATCTGCTGTACATTTCATTAGATTGTTTTATTTATCATTAAGGAATTAGTTGTACAAAGTTACAAAGGAACATTTCCATAATCATGCTGTGATATGTACATTGTTGGTCTTATTTCAGATCATCGTGTCAAAAATTAAGACAATTATCAATTCTAAAAAAAAAAAAAAAGTAAACTCTTTATTCTAAATGTAATTCCCTTTGTTATGACATATTTGTTAGATTGTTTTATATCAATGAGCCATGACTGTAACTGGGGTCACACAAGGATATGGCGCAGCAGTAATTCTAACAGTCATGGTATTACAGTATATCAATGATAATACTAGCTTCATGGATGAGGTTTTTAGACGGAGGAATCTCTGAAGCCAGGCAGGAGTGTTAATGATTTTTTCTTCACTTGCTCTCAGTGCTGATTTATTTCCACTCAGTTTGCCGGATGTTTAAACAGAATGAATTTACCCATCAGGCTTGTGGTGGATATTTTTGTCAAGTCTATTTTTGCCACAGACAAAAATATAAATGAGTGGACAACAATATTATCAGAAACACATAAAGATCGGGTTTGATTGATTGATAAAGCTTAAACCTGTTCACAATAGTGGCCACCATGTTCATTTCATCAAAACATTTACAAATATTCACTTCTGTAGAGCCAGAAGCAGCAGATCACAGTGAAGGTAAAATGTGTCAGAATCATATTTCTAGAGAGGCCAGTTCTGAATCACTGACGTCTGTAGGTGTCCTTTGAGAGGGATAATAAGGGAAAGTTATGAATATCTGGGAACTAAATCGTTACCAATGCATTTCTAATAGCATGTACAAAAATGTTGAAATTCAACACCTGTGGGAAAACTCATAAAAACAAGCCAAAGTTGGGGTACCATATACTAGGTTTCCCATGGGAGTTGAATTTCAACATTTTAATACATGCTATTAGACACCATTAGAAACACATTGGTGAAGAAATGTCTTGGTAACAATTTAGTTCCCAGACTGGTCAAATATCTGCAAAGATTTCATAACTAGGAGTCAATAGATTAAAAAAAAATCTTTATTTGCAATTAATTCTTTAGAAAAAAGTGGTCCAGGTGTTATTTTGTGAAGACACTCCTTAATGGCTGTTTTCCCTATCCCATAAGCTTATAATGGGGCTAAGGAGTGTTGTTCAAGTTCAACTCGCTCCAAAATGCAAGTTTTTGCTATATATTGTCTCTCCACCATGTCAGTAGAGGGTTCACACTCACTCACACACTTTCACTTTAGTTTCAGCAGTGGTTCAGCCATAAACCATGTGCCACACCCCCACCTTTTGAGACAGCTTAATCACTGCTGAGCCAAAAGTGAAAGTGAGTGTTAACACACTACTGACATGGTGGAGAGACAATATATAGCAGAAAATTGCATTTTGGAGCGATGTACTGTACTGTATATAGGTGAACTTGAACAACACCCCTTAGCCCCATATTATAAGCCTATTTTGGGATAGAGTGTTGTCACAAAATAACACCTGGACCACTTTTTCTATAAAAAATAATAACTGCAGATAAAGATTGAAAAAAAAACTTTTGGTGTGGAATTCTCCTTTAATGACATAGGGCATTCGACATTTTGGTGGCAGACGAGCAAAAATCCCTGGGGCTCCATTTTTGTCACCGCTAAACCCCTTATCCCTTAACTTCTTTGCCTTTTTTAAACTATTAAAAAATAGTAAAATAGTTTAAATGGCCAGTCTACAAGCTCACAATGTGTCAATAGATTGGCACTATTCCAAAAAGTTTTTCAAAATAGTAAAAAAAGTGATAAGGGGTTTAGGATAAGGGGTTTAGATGGTAACGAAAATGGAGCCCCTGGTGTAGGAGTGAGTCTGTAACTCTGAGAGGGTACCTTGGGTCCATTTTGTACACTGTCAGAGTTATGGTGGTCTTTGAAATAAAATAAAATAAAAACTTTGAAAATGATTGAATCATTGACTCCTAATGTGCCATAGTGTCAGAGTAAATCAGTGTCATACATTATTCGGAAAAACACCTGAATGGGGTCGAGATAAGAACATTACAATGTTGCATAAAAACAAAACCTAGACGTTGCCATGGACTAGGGCAAGTCTTACCACAAACGCATTTGTCCGTGTACGGACATGTTGTGGTCCACGAAGCAGGTGGAGGTATGAGCTTGTGATGATGATGATGTGTGATGATGGCCTCATCTACGTTTCAAGTCAGCCATAGCGGTGAGGGCAGCGTTCCAGCCAGAGGATCCCATCACTCCACCACCTGAGTGCAGTGGTGGAACAAGTAAAAAAAAGCATTAACATGGTGAATCACAGCTTGATGAGATCGTCTATCTAGATGTACTTCATCTGGATACAGACCTGGATGACTGCCACTTCCGCAGAGGTATAAACCTTTAATTGGTGAACGATAATCAGCCAAGGAAGGCAAAGGTCGGGCAAGGTACAGCTGGTCCAATGACATTGATCCATGAAAGATATTCTGCGAAGAAATAAAAAGAAAGAAGAAAAGAACTGTTTTAATAATTCGTTTTCTTGTATTCCTTTTTCTTAGGTCTGTTTAATTACATGTGTTGTAGTTAATTACATGTCTTGTGTGTCATAAAGAGCACAGGCACGAGCTGGCACAGAAAATTGACCCTGGCATTTGTGGACTTCGCCGGCCCAAAGACGACTAAAAGACGCCACTATGTCTTTTTTTAATTACATTTACTTATTGTTTAGGCTCAGCCCCAGCCCCTTGACTACCCAGCCCTTCTGTACACCAACCGGTTGAGTGACTTTGCATAAAACTTTGATTGCGAGTGACACTGATGTGTCGTGGTAAAACCAGTCTGTAACCATTAACAGAAATGCAAACGAAGGAAGACGGTCCAGGATATAACTGACTTCCTTTTCCATACAATAGTAGGGTGTGATGGTATGGAAATCAGCTGCACAGTGCAAACCAACATTAAAATCCCTGCTTTGTGTTACCATGAATACGTACCCCTCCTGTAAGGCCAAAGATTCTCTCCAGATCCGGGGGAGCAAGGATGTCCCTGCCTACAACAGAGCGCTTGAACCCAGGGGCGTACTGTTCCACCCAGTCAAATGCTAAAGAAGACAGACACACAAATGAACAAATGTTCATTCATGGTCAGATAGTGTATAGTCTCTTATTTACAGTATAATCACACATAGTGACCAGTGAGAACATTTGGAACTGTTTTTCCTATACAAACACAGATAACAAAGCAGAGCGTTAGTTTAGACAGGGACACGTACGTCGCATCAGCATTAGTCAGTCATTCATAGTCTTCATTCCCATCTTAACTGATCATTAGAATCAGGATTCCCCTACATGACTTGCCACCGCTTCGCATACGCAAATTACGCATACCAAAACAGTTTACTGTACATGTTTTTATTTTTGATTACTAATTGCTATTATGATGTTCTTGCATAGTATTTGTACAGTATATTTGTCTGTCACTAAATGTTTCAATTAATCAAATACACAGGACTCCAAAGGGGTCTTGGTCTCAATCCCGTTAGCTTTGTGTTTTATTAAATTGTACTTTTTCTGCTTTTGTTCTTTTTGCAAGCTATTATTATAGTGATCAATCAATCAATCAATCAGTCAGTCAGTCGGTCTGTCAAACAGTGCAGTGAAATCACTACTGCATACATCCCAACGTGTACGCATTTCTCGTATCAGCTACGTTTTTTTACCTCATACTACGCTGCTACGATTAATCACTTAAAAATACGCAAAGAGCGCAACCAAACTCAAACTCCGTTCACTTCATGGGGCCAGTCCAATGGCGACTCTGCTACGTCAACAATGTATTTCAACTCCAGCTTGTCCCTATTCAGGCTGCATGAAGAGCAGCTCCAGCGCTCAGTGTCTGACCCCCCAATGTCGCATCTCTGACACTACATGGCTCTGCCCCGACTGGCCAATCACACCGTGTCTTGTGGATACAATAGCCGTTGTAGCCCATAGAGTAACATAGAGACCACATCTGGTCTCTATGTTGTGGGTGGAAGGGAAAATCAGAATACGTCTCTTCTATGTTTTGTTACTCTGTGTTGTAGCCAAACAGAACAGAGTGCATATGCTCTGAGTGCGTCCTCCCATGCAGTTCGCTAGGCTATTACTGACACGTTCATCTTCTAACTTAGCCAGACTCTCGTCAAAATGTCAAAGAAGAAAGCGCCATTAAGGAATTATTTTTGTGAACTAAACGGGGACGGGGCGCCGAGTCTCTCCGATCCAGAGGTCTCTTTGGTCGGGGAGGCACGGCATGTACTCCCCTTGGCGAACGCAGCGACTGCGAGATGTGCTAAATGGGCTATGCCGCTAGCATCCAAATCTAGTCGATAAAACTGCATTTTCATACAGGGATAAAGGATTTCGTTCAGCAAGCTTTTGATAAGCACGAGAAAAGCAAAAGCACTTCAAGATAGTTGAAACAATAAATAACGATCGTGTGTGTGTGTGCGCGCGCGCGTGTGGGAGAGAGAGAACCCACGTTGATTTGTCTATAGCTGAAAGCCAGGGGAATTCCACCAAAAAAAGGGAATTCCACCCATTTCCAACATATTACTATGTTGTTAAATACACCTGATTGATGTTGTGTTGTGTGGTTCCCCCATTCTGTCTCCTAGAAATGGAGAAATTAACATGGTGAAACCTATTTTACCATGTTAATATTTTTTTCTTTTAGGGCCTTTTTCCTGAGTGTGTACAAATGGAATAGGTACATTTGGACACAAAGGTGTGTGTGTGTGTGTGTGTGTGTGTGTGTGTGTGTGTGTGTGTGTGTGTGTGTGTGTGTGTGTGTGTGTGTGTGTGTGTGTGTGTGTGTGGATAGAGATATAGTTTGGAAAGGCTCAGGATTTTTTTTGCTTTAATCCCTGTTATTAGCACGTTGGTCCAAAACCCTTAACAATACTTTAACAAATTCTCCTTATTTAACAGCATTTGATAACTTTACTGCTGCAGGTGGATATGCTGTTTGGCTAAAACACTATTCATTAGGGTTTTAGTCAGTAACATTTTCTCATGCTATTACAGCTGATTTAATAGTATTGAATCAGTGTCATGGATTTCAATGTTTGGGGGCACCCAACTTCTATTGGGCTAAAATCTACTGAAACATACCTCCATGATAAGTGAGAATGTGAAGTTAATATAGGCATACAAATGTGCCTTGCAATGTGCGCTGCACTGCCGTGCTGCCGCGCTGTCGGGCCGCTGCGCCACCGCGCCGCTGCGCCGCCGCGCCGCTGCGCCGCCGCGCCGCGGTAATTTGCTACTCAAAAACATTTTCAAATGTTGGCATGTATGCTGCTGTTTCATTGTGTGGTTAAGTCTATTTTCTTTCTCACCAACGTCAGCGTAGGCCTCCCGGTCCGCATCCGTCCACTCCCTGCCTTCCACACGGTATGGGGTGAACTGGGTGAACAGGGACACGACATGGCAGCCAGGGGGAGCCAAAGTAGGATCCAATACAGAGGGGATGGTCATCTCAAGCATGGGCCTAGAACATAATGGAGTTGAGTTGAGCCGGGGTAGTGATGTGTGTGTGTCTGTGCGTGCACGCGTGTAGGTACCTTGCCGATGGCCGTCCATTCACGGCGTCGGTGTATGCAGTCTCTAAGACATCCACATTCTCACAGTTCAGGTGGATGGAACACTGATGGTGAGGGCCAGGCTTCCCGTCAGGAGTGGGAGATGACTGGAAGTTGGGAAGCTTGTCCACAGCCACTGTGTTAGTAGTAGGATTACATATTTACACTGAGTATATTTTACGTTAGCATCTTTTTTTTTGCCATAGCAAAAACAATAAAGACTTACTACAGGGCTGTTACCAAATCTTTGTGTATATAGGTTTGGTTTAGGAGGAAAACAAAACATTGTGGGTTTAAATGTCTGTCGCTGTCAAACATTTCGATGGAACTATGAAATCTATGATATTCTCTTCTGCGACACGATTTCATACAATATGTAGGGGGTCCCAGTTTCATCTCTCTCTCAGCTAGGAAGTCATTAGAAACACATTGAAGACCTCTGGTTTAATGGATTCAGTGGGGAAAAGGGAAATGGACTGTTTACCATTGATCTTGGTGACAGGAGAGGTGTAATCAATCTGATCAACAGCTCTGATGAAATCAGCAGACAGGGAACCCTACAATGGCCCAAAGGAATACAATACACATTAAATGCCTTCAAATACTCATTACAGTGTTGGCCTCCGTTTTATCAATGTAAAGACGTTATTTCACTATATCTATAGTATATTCTCAATATAATTTCAAATGTGCATAGTTATAATCGATACTACATATACACAACATGTTTGCTATAATATGTGTTTATGGTATGGTTCAGGTGTTACACGTCTAATACATGACAGTCAATTTATTGGCCATAATGTGCTATTTTAATTTGGTTTTTGTTTTAAGCTTAACCGAATTCTATTCTGCTATGTACAGATACATAGGAAACTTGACTTGCATTTTACACATACATATTGCTTTATAAATAAAGCATCACTTCTCTACCTGTGGTGCAAGCTTCTTAAAGGTGACATATGCTGTAGCGTTGGACAGAACCACTTTACTATGAATCTCCGTGCCATCCTTCATCACCACACCTTTAGCAACACCATCTGAGCCAACCAACACATGCTCCACCTCCTGTAGAATATATAGACATAGACCACAAAAGACCACATTGCTATTGAATGCTATTGAATCATAAGTCACAAAAGACAAGATAAACGCCTGGTCCAAACTTGCGTTTGGACCAGGCGTTTATCATTTGTAAATTAGTTAAAGATATTTATGGTAAAATTGCAGTTGTCTGAGAAGGGAGACACATTTGATATAAAATGTCACTACCACATGATTTTATCCTATTCAACATTTGGGGTATTGTTTAAATAATAGTGCTAATAATAGTGTTTTTGAGGTCACGGTGACCTTGACCACCAAATTCCATTCATTTCATTCTCGAATTCAAGGGAACATTTGTGCCAGATTTGAAGAAAGACATTCCTGATCAGATAAGGTGTTCATGAGACAGGGACGTACGGTTGGACATATAAACAGCAGCTGTCGATGGAAGCATGAAGACATCACCGTGAACGTTACGTCAATTATCGAGAGCAGCAATGAACGTCTCTAGAACAGGAGACGGAATCACCTCACCTGTTCAGTGAAGATGTGCGCACCATGGGAGCGCGCAGAGCTGGCGATAGCCTTGGACACACCTCCCATGCCCCCCTCTACGTAACCCCATGCCCCTTTCTCCTTCTCCAGCTCCCCCATCACATGGTGCAGGAGGACATACCTTCAAGTCAAGAACATTACACTTGAAACTGATGATTTGATCACATGGCATGTGTGCGTGCGTGTGTGCGTGTGTGCGTGTGTGCGTGTGTGTGTGTGTGTGTGTGTGTGTGTGTGTGTGTGTGTGTGTGTGTCTGTGTCTGTCTGTGTGTGTGTGTGTGTGTGTGTGTGTGTGTACGTGTGGCCATGTGTGCTTGCATGTGTATATGGGTTTATTCTTGATGTTTGTCTCACCCACTACCAGGATTGTGAGGACTGGTCATAGCTCCTATGACAGCATCAGTAGCCAATGTCGCTATGAGTGGTTCGGACTCAAACCAGCGATTCAGGATCTGAAGATGTAGGTCAGTCAGACTCAGTATTCTTGAAACAAAAGTTATGAAGTTTTCAAGCAAAGCTAAATCATAATGTCAGGAATAGCAAACCTTCATGGCTGGTGCGGTCACAATCTCATAGAAGTCAGGAATATTCTTTCCAAGTTTCAGCCCTGTCAATAAGATATAGTTAGCATAATGTACGGTAATACAGAGCTAAATGAACAGTTCAATTATTATTGGAAATGTAGTAGTAGACATGTGTCAAACAAATCGTTTTTTTTTTTCTCAGAAAACAATGGCCATTTTCAGCCCAATGAGTGTGTGTCTGTTGTTGCATTTGCGTTGAGTTTGAAACTGCTGCTTTGATATCACTCAAGAGCAGTTGCACTTAAAAAAGTAATGTTATAATATGGGATATGTTATAACGTAAAGAGCAATATTAGTATTTCGTTAAAGCAATAACTTTCTTTACTAGTTACAGGGAAAATAATAATAATACAGTAATATATTACTTGTAAACTACCGTATTGTCCCGAGTATAAGACAACCCTGCATGCATATAAGACAACCCGCATTTTTCATGATTCATTTGTATAAAAACAACATTGGATGTCAAATAATGTAGTCCAATGGCAACATAGCTGCTGTCTGCATAATGCATAAATAGTCAAAGAACACCAGAGTCAACATACCACATTTAAGGACAGGTGTCAGAGTCTTGGCTGCAGTCAGCCTTTTCCTCAGCGGTCCTGTGTTAATGATCCCTGGGATATCAACCGGAGGGGCATCCAGGAGAGGGTGGATGGCTTCTGCTAGTTTATCCAGGTATGAAACAAATCTGGGAAATGCCTGCGCAGAGGTCAAAGATTATAAGTGTCGGTTGGGGTGAGGCGGCCTGAAGTATGAGTAAGCATTTACGCAGCTTTGTGTGAGAGAAAAGATTCTCTCTGAAGCAGAGTGGCTACGGCCCTGTTGTGATCCTGGGCATTACAAATATGCACCCTCTCCTGTCTGGATAAAATTGGGGTAACTGGAAAACCCGGCCCCCCAAAAAGTCGGCCCTGAGTATAGACAGAGTTACGCTGTCGCAAACCCTGATCACTAAATGGGATCATTGCAATGGCGGCTATTCTACATAGACTTCATTATCTTTATTTTGTTTGTTTTGTAATAATAGGATATAGCAAAAACATCAACAGCTTGATGTTCATAAATCCCTTTACTTTATGTCATTTAGTACAGCATACACACCAACAACACAGGTTTGATGATTATTGCTTTATTTTAGAATGTTTTGTACTACTACTAGTAGGCGTACAGCCTAAACATTACAGAGACTTTAGTTGTCACTGTTATTTGCACCAGTATCGTTGAAAATAATGTATTTCAAACTTTGTCCCTCTTTCAGGCTGAAACAGCCCTCCCGGGTGCTCAGTTTTCTGACTCCTCAACGTCACAACATTTCGGCTGGTCCGAGTTTTATTTGGGCCGACTTTTCTGGTATTCGAAATTGGCCACCCATGTGCACCCAACCAGTGTATTTTGTGTTTGTTTGTCTGTATGATTTCTGTTTTTAATTATTAGTAAAACAGAGACCTGCAGGAGACCCTACTGAACAAGCACTATGGCAATTCAGAGTATAGAACAAAGAAAAAAACAATTATAATTCCTTAGTGTCTAGTTTTAAAAGCATTCCAATTGAGCCACTTGAGGGCGCCAGTGAACAACATTACACTGCAGTGTAGGAAACAGTGAACAATGATTATGCATACTATTGTCCACCCAGTATTACCCATAGAGGACTATACCTCAGCATCCCTCTGAGAAAACTTGCCAATCTCCCTCTGGTTCATGGCCAGGTCTGCACCCAGGGTGAGAGACCTGGGTGGAGCACCTCCCACCCCTTCCTCCAACATGGGGGTGAAGGCATGCGGGTTCCTTGTGTACACCTTGAGTCCATGTTTCTAAAGTGCCGAAATAAATAAAGGCAAAATTATTGTATACACACCGTGCATTCGTATTAAGTATTTTTGATTCAATGCAAAGTTATGAAATAAAAACACTTTGGCTACTTGTGTTTACCTTGAGCTCTAAGTCTGCATAAATGTGGGGTCTCAATAAACTGAGCAAATATGAACATCTGGAGAAGTGGAAACCTGCATATAGGACATTTACAGAATATTAGCCTATTACGGTAATTTGTGATGAAAATGCAGAGTAAGTGAAAATGATGTACGATTTGTTTCTTCTTCTTCTTCTTCTATTCTCTTTTATTGGACAGCTTGATTAAGCCACATAGCTGACAGCACATAGCCCCATCAACAGGAGATCATACCTGGGATGATCTCTTCGGACACAGCTGCACCTCCCAGCAGATGTCTGCGCTCCAACACTGCAGTTTGATAGCCTCCCCTTTGGAGATAGGCAGCCTGCAAACCAACAAATGCACGCACGCGCGCACGCACGCACGCACACACACACACACACACACACACACACACACACACACACACACACACACACACACACACACACACACACACACACACACACACACACACACATATTCTATAAAGGAGTTCGTTGATATGTTGGGATATTGTTGTCATATATACAGTTATTAGCCTACTTACTGCCACCAGTCCATTGTGACCTGGAATTGAAGATAAGTGTTACTGTTAGAAATAGAAATGTATTCGTTCTGTAACACGATCGAGGTTAAAGTAATTTAAGGGAAAAATATAATATGAGTAGGTGTTATTTGGCCTATGTCTTCCAATGACCATGGACAACGAAGCAATCTTGATCATTGATTAGGTTATATTATGGGCATGGAAGGTCTGCAGCCTGCAGTACAGGTCAGCTTGTGCAAGCACGTTTATAGGCTGCTGTTAAGGTCGAGGAGTCCAAAGTTAACTCAGAGTGCAAGTATATGGATAGCGATATATAACGGACACCAAACTACAACTGCATATGCATATTATAGCCCATTCAGACATGATCTCACAGTCAGCGAAACTTTGCAAAGAAGAAGCAAGTCACTAGGCTATTCGCCAGCGGCCAGGCACCTCAATGGTAGCCGTAATAGTTACAATAACGTAAAAGATAGTAAGTAGCCAGTAAGTAGCCTACTGCTCATCTTAGCGGTAGCGTTTTCGTCTGCTTTTCTTTGCATTTTCACTCACTGACTCACCGCCTCCGATGACTAGTGCATCGTATTGTGCTTTGATCGCGGTGTGGCTGGCTCTGATCGCGACTGATGTTACCAGAGTCCTAGCAGTCTGCCGACCTCTTCCCTTCCAAATCGCTGCAGCCATAGCAAAAAAACTTTGACGAGAACAAAACCCCTCCCACTTTCTACTCCGTGTCATCGGGGGTCATGCTTAGCCGATCTAGGCCTATCTAGGATCAGTTTCTGTGCAGGCTGGGCTGACAAGCGTAACATAACACAGACAGATATAATTCAACATACCTGGAGAGCAACACGTAGGCCTACTCACAATCACTTATGAATACGGCAAAATAATACAAAAATAAGTAATCTAAGTGTAATCTGCAATATGACCACAGTACAAAATAATGGAGGTCTCTCTCTATTTATAGTTTAATACTAATGACATTTTTAAATGTCCCTTTGATGCTATCTATGAAGTGGAATATTGATTACACCCCCCTTACCTGAACTTTACAATTTTTTTTTTTTTTTTTTTTTTTTCTAAATTAGTATCAGTTATCCAAAACTTATGTGACCTCTGTAAATTACATGCATATTTACTGGATTGTTAATTGAGTCATTCCACGGAAACGGTATCATTTGGCCTTTTTTTCTGAAATTTTGACCGAAAGGTTTCACTTTTCTGAATAGCCCACAATATTAAGGACATCTTCAGCTGTAAGAAAAACATAATTTCCCATCTCAGGCATTCAATTTATTTTTTTTATATATCTTTTAACATGTTAATTGATAACGGAGTTGAGCCAATTAAGTTCATAACGGAGTTGTGATTTTTGTACTAAAGATAGTCACTACTCTAACTGAGTTGAGTAAGAAGAGAAGACTTGGCATGCCTGAGGTTACAGAATCAGATATATTGTTGGAATAACAAACAGAATCTTTATAACAAATTGTTTTATATCATTATTTCATGTAACGGAGTTGAGCTATTATGATTTACGACCACATGTGAGAGTACAAAATGCCTCTAAAACGGTGTAAAATGAGGTTTTAAATTGCCACTTTCTGTAGCATGATGGTCAGAAGAGTTGTAGAATACTACTTCCTATTGTTGATGTCACTAAAGGGCCAGTTACGGTAATTGTTGTTATAGAGGGAAGAATGACTTGTGTAACGGAGTTGAGTGCAACTGAGGGACACAGCTATATAAAGTCATTTAAATGATTAATCATCTATTTATTCAAAAACTAAACATGTCCAGCAATAAAGTACAGATAGATAGATATGCTCATGTCATAATTTTTGGATTTTTGTTGATGTTTAATAGTCATATGTCAAGTCCACTTTCATCGATGGCCACTGGGGACATGGAAAAATGGACAAAATAGGGGGTGTCTACTGAAAGAAAACAAGATAATTTCTGATATGAAGCTAAAATCCATGTAATGTTTACACAATATTAAAGGGAACATTTCAATTGATTAAAAAATCTTTTAAAAATATTTTTCAGTGACTCCATCAATAAAATACAGCTAAAACGGTCAGAGGGACTGCAAAAGATACCGTTTCCGTGGAATGACCCAATTACTACCATATGATCTCTTTCTGCTGTATGGAATTTGATGGGAGTGTGTGTGCGACGTTAATCTTTCAGAAAATAATAGACAACTGTGTTTTGTTTTACAACGCATCTATTCATGCATTCTTTGATTTGGCATTATCCACACTCAAACTTCCAAAAAAACAATATAATAGTGGTACAGCTTGTAATGCAGTAAAAAAAAGAAGGGGGAAAAAGTTGAACATTCAGATAGAGAATTGTGATGGGATGAGACAGATGCTCCAGTCCGGATTGAGTTAAGTCTGGTCATGGAAGGCAAGGTAGCCCTACAGGCTACTTTTACTTTTGGTACCCAGCTAATTTTACAAATGAAAAATCCTATTCCTTTGGGATTTTCCCTTCTGGGGTTGCTACAGTGAATCGTCGCCCTGTCCTCTGCCTCCTCTTCTCTCACACCAACTAACTTTACTCTAACTGTCTTTACATGCACACATCTTTGGTCTTTCCCTTGGCACATGGACCCACTGCTACCTCAACAACCTTCCACTGATAACACTATCCTCAGTCACCCAGCCAACCAGATGTAACTCAAGAGTTAAAATATTCATCATGTGAATTAGCCCAACTTAGTCATTAATGGTCATTTTGATCTGTATGTTCCAGGCGAGCATCTAGCACATTCTAGTGCATTTTGGATCTTGGCAGTTGGCAACACTGCCTCCAGCAGCGCGAGGCAGTGCCCTGGCGCACAGGAGTGAACGGGAATATGGCAACTCTCCTACTTGAAGGCTCTGGTGTAGGACACCTTTTCTTTTTTGAAGGATAGAAACACTAATTTGTCTGGCCTGGGCCTGGCACCCTGGCCTGCCCTGGACTAAATAAATTTAAAAAAAAACCTGTCCAGGCCACTAGGTGGCGCAGGCCACCGGGAAAACTCCCTGTACTCCAGATGGCCAATCCGCCCCTGCCAAACCATCTCAGTCTGGCCTTATCTCCAAAACATGTACATGCCTGTCCATTTGATGTGCCTGTTTCTAATCCTATCCAGTATTAGTAGCAGTATACTATATTTACTCTGCTACCTCCAGCTCTGCTTCCTGCCTTTTCCTCAGTCCACATAGCTGCTATCATCAATATGGGATGCAACCTGCTCCCCGCTGGCAGCCTTTAGGTGTCGTAGCAGTTACTAAATGTGAACTCCTTTAAGCTTTCAAGTGTTTAAATGAACAATTTATTCATCCGGTTTTGGGCATATACTTGTCCTGTCCATTACTGGAAACCAAAAAATCTTCAAGCATTTTTACAAAGACTCTTAATCATAAGGAAACCATATAGCAGTCAGAGGTAGGGCAAATAGAATCATGGTGGATATCAATTCCTCTGTCAACTATAATTTCACTATTTTTCACTGTCAAAAATTATAAAGTGCTCTCTTAAAGCTACCATCCAAAATGTATTTTAATTAATTAAATGTTATTTCAGTCTGTCTGTATGATGAAATGTAACGAGCAGTGCACTGTAACATCTGTTACAGTGGTTGGTTACATCTCTTATGGTTGGTGGTGGACTCCCTTTACTGAAAAACTTCAGACACTCTTGTTAGGGAGGAACACCTACTGGCAAATCATTTACTGTATGTAGGACTGCCTGAAGTGGCGCTCAGGCCTGTCGTGGTCCAACAGTAGTGTGGTGTCTCTGGCTGGAAACCAGCGTTCCAATCCCAGGAAGGACATGGAACGTTAGGATTGCAGCTTTTGGCCCAGCTCACTCTCCAGTTGCTACTTGATTCACAACAGAATAGCATTTCATTTTCAGAAGAGCAAATCCCTCATCTGTTAACAAGCATAATACTTGGATGCAACGGACAAACTGTTGTAAATACGTTTTACAAGTCCACTTTTCCTCCTTTTCAGCCACTAAACAGCAGAGCTATTTGGCAACTGACACCTTGCGAGTTGTGACATGGTATAGATTGGGCTAAAAGATCTGTGGAGACGATGAGACCGTGCCTGTCTTCAACTCCAAGGATGGAATGCATCATTAGGTCCTTTCTTTCCCTCTCCTGTCTGCTACCACCAGGTGAAGAAGGGTTTCCTGCTCTGGAAGCTCTGTGTGTAGGAGCCATTGCTGGCAGTCTGAGGGGCCCTGGCTGTCTCCACGACAACAGAGGGCATCTGAACCAGCTGGAGGGGTGTCTTGGACTCTTTCAAGGCCTGGCACAGGTTTAGCATCTGGCAGAGAATCACAAAGCAAATCAGTACAATGAAATACTCGAGTTGGATACTGCCATGAGAACAGTCAGCTGTACTGTACTGTACTGTACTGCCCCAGCCACCAATGGCGTGTGACAATCTCACCTGTCCTCTCATAACTGCTATCTGCTTGTGAAATTGTCCACGGTCGAAGCCTGGGTCTTTCTGTAACACACAAGATATTTCTAGACATTACCTTAAAACAGATACAGCCAGTGAATCTGGCACAACGCTTCATGTTTGTGTAATTTATGAAATGTTTTTTATGGAGGCAAAGATGGCATAACAAACCTTAAAGAGTTCATAGAGGTCTTCCTCCAGATCTTTCATTAAGTTGGGATCATTGAGTTTGGGTAGCACAAGATCTTTGATCTCCTGTGAGAAAGGAACCTTTGCTTGAGGCAGCCATGCCCAGTAGAATGGGTCTATAGGAGATGAGAGGGAACAGAGAACATTTGGTACGGATCATAATGTGTACCTGATGGGTCACCCACAGCTCTGGGGTGAGCAAAATGCAATGCAAATCAAGGAGTGCCAGACCGATCTTTCCAGCGCTATTTTGTTTTTAGCTGTGGCAGATTTGACTGGTTTACAGGCTAGACTTGCATAGTAATCAGTCAGAAATAAAATAAAGACCTATCACTTGAAAATAGTCATGTATTGCCTGTGTTAACAGGGAGTCAAATCTGACCAGTGCCTGCATAGTAGAATAACAATGTAAAGTAATGTACAGGTGTTCCCGTTTAACTTACATGCTCTCCAGGAGTCTGGGTGTTTGAGGGGGAAGGCCAGGCCGTTGTCTATGGCTGCCAGCTTAATAATGGGATTCCTCACCATCACCCAATCTGCATCCTACACACACACGCACGCACGCACGCACGCACACACACACACACACACACACACACACACACACACACACACACACACACACACACACACACACACACACACACACACACACACCTCAACATATTTTACATTGCCCTAAAAAGGCACATTGCCCTAAAAAGGGGGGAGGGGGCGCATTGCCGATATCTGTGAGAGTATGCCTGTGTTGTAATGGATGAACTATGAATACTACTGTACATGACATGTACTCTTTTCATGGCAATGGACACACTGAGTGGTTTCCAATATTGTAATTCATAGTGGATAGTGGACAATTCTTGCATTGCACTGTTGCGTGGGTATGTTTTAGTTTTCTGGTTGGACACTTCTTATGCATTGTGTTTATGTGCCAAATCAATAAAGCACATGTCGCAAGCAAGTCAGGTGCGTTTACTCACCCGATTCCCTCCAGTGTCCATTGGATAGTCATATTTTATTAGCCAGTTGTCATTCCCTCTGTCTGTGAACAGGAAAGGCATCCCAGAAGACAAGATAATGAGATCATTTTATTACATTTAAAAACACCAACCTGTGTTCCTAATTATGTAATCTAGCAGCGCCAAACTAACCTGTGTTCCTAATTATATAATCTAGCACCACCAGTCTTTCAAACTGCAGCTGTAACTGTCGACGAGTATTCTCGGGAAGAGGGTCCACTTCAAATCGCCTCAGCCATTCATCTGCATCTTTGTATCCTTCAACAAATAACTGGAATGACCCCACCTGAGACAAGAGAAAAAGTACAGTCGAGTCATCTATTTGCTACATATTAGGCCACAGAACATGATTTGATGATTTTGCTTCACTTCCGTTACCACAATTGACAATGTGATGATTTTGGATTAGATGATTTTGTAAACCCTTCAGTCTCCCCGGTAACAAGATGTGCACATGCACACACCCTACAGTGGATGTAACAGGCCTGACTGGAGGAAGGCCTCTGTCATCCTGATTGGATGAAGGAATCTCTCCCAAAGCCCAAACTGAAACTAAGGTTTTTGACCCCAGGGGCTCACTAGGAACAGGGAGGAACTCCTTATATGGTCAGCACGACTCTATAGCAGGGAAGATTGTCCAAATAAATAAATAAATAAATAAAATAATAATAATAATAATAATAATAATAATAATAATAATAGTATTTGAATTAAGTGAAATCACTGAATATACCTTCTATCTAATTTAATCTAATTTGGTACATTTTGTACACACCCTTGAGTTTCAGATCTGTAATGGATCAGTTGGTTCCTAATGGATCCCCTGGAACCCTTGAAGGAACCTGGGCAGCCTAAGGAAGGACTACTATCTGTACCAAGTAGAGATAGTAGTAGATTTAAGTCATCTTAAAAGTTTTGGACCCAAATTCAGATTGGGCGGAACAAGGAAAATCACAATTGAGACAGGTGTGATTCAAATCTACTATTTTATATATATTTGTATACTATTTATTTACTGTGTTGATAAAAATGCTAGTTGTTCCAAAGTGAGAGCAAAGAATGCTACTATAATTGTTTCAAAACAGCTTTAACACGTATAACATGTATATAACACAATGTGACATATCTATTTACAGAATGTAACACACACACACACACACACACACACACACACACACACACGCACACGCGCGCACACACACACACACACACACACACACACACACACACACACACACACACACACACACACACACACACACACACACACACACATATTAATAATTAATAATTAATGAATCACCATTTGAATTGTGTCCAAAATATGCCATGTTTTGCTGTACAGGATTTAAACATTTAAAACAGAAAAATAATCTGGATAAAAATATTTATGAAAATAGATGATCTACACGCCCTCCTGTAACCATGCCATACCATATGGCTATGGTTACAGGGAGACACACAACTATATCTCCGTAAAAACATGCTCTAACAATTTTTTTCAATGACAAAATGCTCAGTGGGTTGAGTCAGTGCGCACATGCGTTAATTGTGTTAAAAGGTTTAATCAGATTAAACAACTAAATAATTTAATGCCATTAACTTGTTAATGACATGCCCCCACTGCAATAGAACTTTCAGTGCACGGATCGGCCTGATCAGTCATCTTCGCACCCACAAGATGTGAAGTCAATTGGTCATCTTCGCTTGCAAAGGACGAACATGACTTGTCTTACTTTAGGTGGAAGGCCGATTCTGTGAAAGCACTGTCCAACTTTGGGCACCTTCTCCATCGCAAAACTCTTCCCCCGAGCTTTCACCCGGTCTATGGCATTATAGTTGAAGGTTTTACTGGTCAGGTACACCACCTGGGGAACACAGCAGAAAAGACGGAGAAGACGAGAGGGGGAGAGTATAAGATTACTTGAATGCATAGAACATAAATAAATTGTATCATGATGCAATGAGATGAGCTACATTCGGGTCTCTCTACCTTGGTTTTGGGGACTATGTTGAGGTCTAGTTTCTGGTCCACCAGGCTTGCTCCAGCTTCCGACAAGTACCCTTGGTTGAGCACCAGACAGTCGCGGCCAAAGCTGCACGGACAGCACACTTTCTGCAGCCACTTTGTCCATTTAGGATTGAGCTGCCCGTAGGGTTCCTCACTCTTAGGTTTGTACACACCGATTATCTTCTGCAAACAGACACCCGCAGACCCGTTGTTTTACTGTTATCTCATTTAAAGCTGCAATCCAGAACATGTTTAGTGAATAAGATATTATTCGAATTGAACCAATCAGTGTGGTTGGTATAGGTATGTTGTTACAAAATACACACAAAGGAGTTGTGACATCAATTATAATATCTATAATTATAATTGATTATAAAAAGGTCTATTCGAATGATCCTCAGCCCTATAGTCTCTAGGTGAGCAGGCTATTCTAGGGTGTCAACCAGGCCGTGACTAACAAGATCATCCTCCACTCTTCCATCAAAAGACACAATTCATGAGCAAGGCAGAGACTTGCTGTAACTAACAAAGTGGAATTGGAATGGTTTCGCAACTCATTTATGTCAATCAGATTATCTTAAGTTCCCTCACATGACCATCTATGTAGTACCCTATTCTGGGGCTGGTATTCCACTGTGCTAGAGTGGTGCCTGGTAACAAAGTTAAACATTATGTATTTAAAGACGTGCAGCATGAGTGGAAATGTACCATCATGTGGTGGCGAGGCACAAATATGTAGAGGACGTTTCAGGATAGGAAACCATTTGACTTATTGTTTCAATTAGCTAAATTGTTAATCGTATGTGTTGAGAGACTTAACAGCGAGGAGGGGCACATGTGGGCTCATCTCCATACAGTGGCAGCAACACATGACTTTGCAATGTTTAAACAATAAATTGATTTTAAACAGTGAGAGAAACTATCTCAACAGGTCTGTGGGAGATCTCACGGATATGTGAGCAATGTACACAATGTCTGCATGTGCCTCTCTCTCTCTCTCTCTCTCTCTCTCTCCCCCCCTCTCTCTCTCTCTCTCTCTCTCTCTTAAGTGTGACCTGCTGGCCTTTATGTCACCCTGTGACACAATAAAGGTGATTCCTGCGGCAGATAACATTATGATTACCAAGTACTGTAGGAATCAATTAACTGTACACATACATGCATGTCTCCCCCAGTCCAAAGTTCTCCAAACTAAATCCATTATATGGCAATAACTAGTGATTCTACATACTGTATAAAGGAAAAGAAGGGGCCATAGATCCCCATTTTGTGACCCGAATGGAACATACTAGGTACAACAAGTAACTCTATGTGGCCTAGAGACAACATTTCATTAAGTTGTCCAAAACACAGTTGGCAAGGCAACTGGGTATCACAATGTTATAATGATTAAGCTTAATCATGAAAATGGCATAACTGTCATAATTGTTCAATTTAACTGGCGTTAGCAGGCTATAGCAACATAAATAATGTGCATAATATTGCATGCAGGCAGGTGATCCTGATTCTTAAAACACACAGTGTTAAAACAATGCATACACATGCATTCCCACCACTGTGGTGGGAATGTGACTGCTGACTGCCTCAGTCACCACACTAAATGAGTGAGGCAGTCAGCTATTTTTTGCAACACAGAGGGGTTTTCAACTGCAAAGTAATTTAATCATCCAGCATGTAATTTGGTGAAAGATCTAATCAAATTCTGCAGACTCTCTCACCCCCTGAGAGTCTTTGACAAAGTAGCTCCCACTGGACCCCTGGTAAATCCTCTCTGGGAAGATGCCCTCTTCAATCGCTTGCTCAGCTTTCCTCACGATCTCCTCAAACTCTGGATCACCGGGGAACCGGTTCCTGTGACGGGCCCGACCTGACATGCTGCCTCTACTCCGGTCAAGAAGCGGCTGTCTCTCTCGGCCACCGCATCCTGGACTCTCCGCGGACACCCGGACACCTGAACCCGGTGTTGAATTCGTCCCAAAGCCACACAAGTCACCGCTTTGACAGTATTTACAATCCACTGAATCCTGGGATTGGGAAATGAATGGCATCGTCGCCTCGTCCATTGGAATGTAACGCCGGGCTGGTGATGGAGATACTGCAAGCCTCCTCCTCAAACCTCGCCTCCTCCTCCTCACCTCTCCTCTGATTCACATGTTCATGTTATGATGTTCCGCATAACAGACACCACCCACTCAGCTGCTATTGGCTACACTGCCTACGTAAATCCCACCCTCCCAGCTGTTATTGGCCAGAATCTGAAGAGCCTTCTCGTAGAAGAGTTGCAACATTGAAGGGTCAGAAACTGAGCGCTGTTCATGCAGCTCGAAAAGGACAACCACCTGGAGTTGGAAATATATTGTTTTCAACGAGGGCGGTGCAAATAAGAGCTATTTTAGTCACATCTGCAAGACTGCAACCTGCCAACTCTTTTAAGTAGCCTATTCTATAGTAACAACTAAAGCATCTGTGATGATTGTAGTTACTAATAGTAACTACATAAACATCACAGATGCTTTGGTTATAATAGTATAATAGTAACTTACTATTATAACAAAGGGATTTTCCAGGCTTCAGCCCTGAATCGCCACCTAAAAATACCACATTAAATTGAAGTGAATTACGAGTGTCAGGCAACAAACATTACAATGTTCCCTATGACGTTTGCGTAGCTCTGTCTGCACTGTACACTCTGGGGGAATGGGAATGCCATAGAAAATGTAAAACAAAATTCGTCCCAACATATTGCGAAATGTCTTATAGCAGGATGGCCACATACAATAAAAACTATTTAACGAAAGATATAGCTAACTATTTGTAAAAAAAAAAAAAAAAAAAAAAAAAAAAAAAAAAAAAAAAAACGGCGTATGCAATTAATGATACACATTTTGAGAACTGTGGTCTGACTCTCAACATGCTATAATTATAACATGTTATTTAATATATTTCAAAAATAATCTACAATTAAAGCTGCAAGCAGCGATTTACGGGCCCTCGATCGTGCAAGTTTCGGGCAAATATTGGCCAATCAGAAAAGGGGACGCGGCTAAGTCACAAGGAGCCAAAACATAGTCTAATGATACCACCCATATGTCTCTATGACATAGCATTGAGGAGTTATGGCAGGAAATAGTATTGACCAATCAGGTGAGGGGGGCGGGGCTAAGTTACACCAATCAACGTCAGGGACGTGTCAGGGACTCATTACCCAGTCCATTGCTACCACCCATATGTCTCTATGACATAGCATTGAGGAGTTATGGCAGGAAATAGTATCGGCCAATCAGAGGAGGGGGCGGGGCTAAGTTACACCAATCAACGTCTGGGACGCGTCAGGGACTCATTACCAGGTCCCATGATGCCAGCCATATGTCTCTATGACATAGCATTGTGGAGTTATGGCAGAAAATAGTATCGACCAATCAGGTACAAGTACAGGGGCGGGGCCCCTCTTCTGATTGGTCAATACCAATTAGGACGTGAGGGACTCATTACCGGGTCCCATGATGCCAGCCATATGTCTCTATGACATAGCATTGTGGAGTTATGGCAGAAAATAGTATCGACCAATCAGGTACAAGTAGAGGGGGCGGGGCCCCTCTTCTGATTGGTCGATACCAATCAGGACGTCAGGGACTCTTTACCGGGTCCCATGATGCCAGCCATATGTCTCTATGACATAGCATTGAGGAGTTATGGCAGAAAATAGTATCGACCAATCAGGTGCAAGTACCACTTCCTGTTTGGCGGCGAAGTTTGGCGCTCCGCCACGGTGGCGCCGTTTTACGAAAACTCACGATTTGCACGACTTTTCATCGCCAACGTCTTTTCTGCTTGCCGAGCGATTTTTTTTCCGAACGGACCCCCCCGCTCCGACGAGTTGGCCAAAATGCGACATGTGGAAATGGCCTAAATTGCACCAAAACGCAGCCTTTATTTTGAAATAACCGACTTCCTGTTCGGTTTCGGACGCGGCACCAAGAGACTTTTTTTTAAGTTGCGACATGATACAGGTGCGTGCCGATTTTCGTTGATGTACGTCAAAACGTATGGTGGGGCTTGAGGCACGAAGTTTTCTAGGGGGCGCTGTTGCACAATTAGGCCACGCCCACTTTTAACAATTTTACCATACGTAAATTTACGCCACTAGGAACGTGCGTGCCAACTTTCGCAACTTTTCGTGTACGTTATGCGGCCGAAAAACGCGATTTACTTGGGGTAAGAAGAAACAAAGAAAGAATAATAAACATTGCGGAATCAATAGGGCTTCGCACTTGCTTTGCAGTGCTCGGGCCCTAAATATAGGTTTCTTAACTTAAACCGGTCAAAATGCAAAACTCACTCCTGACTATATTATATGGAAAACGCTGATACGGCGATACGTTTCGTTTGCAATGTGCATTCATGAGCCACATATCGCCAGTAGATGCTGCTATTTAGCGTTTTTCACGCAACAACGTGTAATTTTCCTCCCAATCATTGACGGAGTTCCAGGGGGGTTCCCCAGCTAAATGATCGAAGTTCGTTTGAAACCAAATGGACCCCTGTGGGCCTGAAGCAAAATCCCAAATGGACGTGTCCATGATTCCATTTGTACACTATTATTAGAAAATGCCATTAGGCTAGCCTCTGTGCCATTATGGCTCTGTGAAGGCTATAGTCTATGCATATCAAAGTTTAGTTGCTTGAAAAAAGGAGAGAGCCACTGCAAAAACCGCCTTCTAATATAAAAGTTTGGGAAGCACTGGTGTAACGTGATCCAGAGTGGGCTGCTGACTGCAGACGGTGCAGAGACCATCCTACCACATGCTTCCATTCTGGAGATCAGGCGTGGTCTCTGAGATGGGTGTGGTGGGGGGTTACTCACTGGACTGGTTGAAGGAAGTTGTCAATGGACAACAGGAGCACGCTTATGTTATATTAAAGAAAGGAAAGAAAAGAAAAGGAAAACTTGACATGCCGTCCTTTTTTCTTTTGTATATAATTGTGATCGCGTATTAACTTATTTACCTCAATATCGATTTCTTTGTGGTGGGACTTCGTGCAGTGACGAAAGGCAAGCAAGGTAAAAAAAAAAAAAAAAAAAAAAGTCATGCATTCTGATGTTTAAGTTGTTTAGGAACTAGGTTACTGGAGTTGTAACACAACCAAGCAGATATATTTTGTTATTACAAAGTTTCCTTGCTTTTATTTAGAAGTAGGAACTTTATACCAGACTTCAACACCAGTGTGTTTTATTGTGTAAAACATTTAGTCAATGGCTGTGCTATTAATTCATCATATAACCTTAACCACAAGCACAACCGACCTTATCACACTGAATATATCCAAAATGTCTAGTCCTAAAACCTAAGTGTCATTAAACTGTCATTATTAACACACACACACACACACACACGCACACGCGCACGCACACACACACACACACACACACACACACACACACACACACACACACACACACACACACACACACACACACACACACACACACACACAGTTCAACACAAGTTGAAGTTTATTTACTTACAGGAAATAAAACCTGTTCCCTAGCAACTGGCATGCTGCCACATTGTATCAACAATTGTCAACAGTTTTAACTACCATTACCATTTAGTATTAGTAGTAGTCATTCTTCATTCAGACTTTTTTCCTTTCAAGGACCATGAGTTTGGCCAATGGCCATGGTTTAGGTGGGCCACTGGCAGTCATAACTCTTGAGTGAATTACAGACCTGGAGGGTCCATTTGGTTCTTATTCCAAAGTAACAATTACATTATTTAGAGGTGGGTACGCACTTAACTGGATCTCTCCAGAACACACTTTGAGAACCACTGTAGTGAGGAACTGTTTTGTAAAACATTACACCCTTGTTCACATTCAAAAACTAAGGTGTTGCTTGTCCAGTATATTATTTACCTTCGCACACTCGGTTATCTTTAGCCTATTGTTCATACTTTATTATTTCATTACACTTAACCTTCAGCTGTCAAGGTCTCCATATTATGAATAACAATATAAAACAATCTCACCCATGAAAACATGAAAATATATTTGGCTTCTCTGTCACACATCTTTTTTATTTCCTGCAAAAATATTTCACCACATTTTGGGAGGTTGCCAGTGCCCTTCTTTCATAAAAAAAGAAGGGCAGTTTTTATTTTCCTGACAAAAAAAGTTCAAGTTTGGCGTTTATGTTGATTTAATTAGGACTCAGAGACAGAACATGGGAGGCCTAAAGTGGTATCTTGACGTGTAATGTTATTATTACTATATTACAATTACACTACAGCAACTTAACTATAGTAACAAAATCTACACTTTTCTTTTCAATACAACCACCAACAACAGACGCAGACTGTCTGCTATTCTCCTATTAAGTAGCATGTGACATGTCAATTTTGTGATTCTGAATCTATTCCATGTATTAGATAGTATTATTCATATTATGAATAGCATTAATTTAGAATCATGAACAACACATCACATGCATCACATGCTATAAAGCATAATGAAATTTAGAATTGTTTTCTTTATATAGGTTGTTAAGGAATTTGGCCGCTGTGGCAACTCTGAGTACAGCTGTAACCTGGGCTTTACGGAATCTGAGTAAACTATGCTTAAACGGTTAAACCAAAACATATCTGTAACATTAACCTCAGTATAACAATGCCAAAACATAAGCCTATTTCTAAACTTAACCCAAGTAAAACTATGCGTAACCTTAAACATATTTCCAACAGTGTTCTCAGTGAAACAAATACAAGACTACAATCTATGGTACATGCATACAGTTTGGCTGAGGGTAACAACGTCCCATATGTTATTGTGGTTAAGAAAAAAGATTGGACAGCGCTTGCTCCTTAAGTCATGAAAGTCATCCTTGACCTCAAAGGCTGCATTCAGCTTTGGAGGGAATGAAATGAAAGAAAGCTGTTATTCTCCAGCCCCCCCACCTACCAGTGTTTACCATGTGGGAGACTCGGGTTTGAATCCACACGTGCAATGGAGAAACACTCTATTTATTTGTATATGTATTTAACATGTTTTCATGACAAAATGTGTGTCCTTGACAGAAAGATGGGCTTCCTGCAGCTGCTGAAATCCCAGTTCTTGTGCCACCTGTTCATCTGCTGTGTGTTTCTGGTCAGCGGGCTCACAATCAACCTTTTGCAGGTTTGTGCTCTCCCACTGTGGCTGCTGGACAAGCAGCTGGCCCGGAGAATCAACTGCAGAATGGGCTACTGCATCGCCAGCCGTGAGTACTCATGTCCCCAATCCCAGTCGGTCAGCTGACATTAATGTCTCTGACATATTGTTATCAAAAGAAAGTATTGGGCTGGTGCTGTGTCTGATGTCTTGATGAAACCTGACTGTCTTGGCCTGTTGATGAGTTGATGTGTAACCTTTGTAATTTCTGCACTTTTGTAAACAGATTACCCAAAGAAACACTGATGAACATCAAGTCATGTTGTAAGACTATAACTGTTTTTAAGAAAGTGTTACTGTAAGTGCTACTGAACTGAGAAACAGTGAGATCATTTTGCAAGCACAACCACGGTCGAAACCCTTTTCCCAAACTGTATGGTCACAACTAAACCGAACCCTAAACTTAACCTCAGTACAACCTATGCCACACATTACCTTAACCTCCAACATATGGCTGTTTTATGTTGTGACCGTTTTACAAAGGAATGTTGCGATTGATTTTTCTAAATAGGTTTTGACTGTTTAAAACATTTGTAAAAGGTTGCGACCCTTGAAAAAGGTCGCAAGCATGTTAGCGGTCATGATGATTTAGAAAACAGACTTTTTAAAAAGGGGTTGTGACAGCAGTTGGGAAATGATTTCACCCTTCCTGACTGAACTGACTACATTGTGTGCCTTTATCCTCAGAGATGGTGGCGCTCCTAGAATGGTGGTCGGGAACTGAATGTACGCTTTACACAGACCCCAAAAGTTACCCACTGTATGGGAAAGAAAATGCAATTGTTGTGCTTAACCACAGCTTTGAAATCGATTTCCTATGTGGTTGGGCCTTCTGCGAGCGATTTGGCGTTCTTGGGGTGAGGGAAAATGATTTCTTGATAAATCCATTGTAGGCCTCATAACTAGAAGATACATTTTGGTGTTCCGCTCAACTCCTCTAATCTAAATGTCAACTAACCTTTTCAGAGTTCGAAAGTGATGGCCAAGAAAGAGTTGGCATATGTGCCTGTCATAGGCTGGATGTGGTATTTCCTGGAGATAGTTTTCTGTAAGAGGAAATGGGAAGAAGACAGAAGAACAGTAACAGAGAGTCTTCAAAACCTGCACGATTATCCGGAACATTTCTGGGTAAGACCCTTTGCTAAAACAAAATTATCTCATTGGATCATTATCTTACAGTCACTATCTTATATCTCTGGATATTTATTTTGGTATTGTTTTTAATGAGCCATCTAATTTCCTGGGGGCCAGTTCTTGCTTTTCTGTGAGGGGACACGCCTCACAGCCAAGAAACACCAGGTCAGCATGCAGGTGGCTGAGAGCAAAGGTCTGCTTAAACTGAAGCACCATCTCCTGCCCAGGACAAAAGGCTTCTGGGTCACCGTGCAAAATCTTAGAGGAAAAGGTGAGCGTTCATTTTGCACAATCTAGGTCAAATGTTTTCTTGTGTCAGTCACTGTCACTATCATTTCATGTTAGTAACCAACATTGTCTACTGTTGCTTTCACCGTCTTGTGCAGTTGCTGCTGTGTACGACTCCACACTGAACTTTAGAAACAATGAAGTTCCAACCTTGTTGGGAGTTCTTAATGGGAAAAAGTATCATGCCGACTTATATGTTAGGTAACACACATTACATTTGAATGGATTTTTTAAAGAAATGGCAGGGTTTATTTTCCATCTGATGTCTTCCTTTCTTTGCCCAGCCTAATTGCTGTAATTAGTGGAGTCTTGACATTTTTTCTGCCTACAGGAGAATCCCTCTGGAGTCTGTCCCTGAGGAGGAAGAGGAGTGTGCTGCTTGGCTCCACAAGCTGTACCAAGAGAAGGTTAGAGAAACCACAAGGCACTCTGGACTGTCTTGACATAAGCGACAGTTCTTTCTGTGAGAGTCACATCAGTTTTCAGAATCTTTAGTTTGACAGCCTGATTTAGGCTTCAGTGACAAAATATTTTTGTTGAGCAACACAAACCACATGATTCTTTGTCAATTAACAGACGATGTTGCATCATTTGCATGCTTTTTATACCTTTATACTATTTAGTATTTACCAGTAAAACATTGACATTGTTGAAAATCTGCAAGTATAAATTAGCCTTTCCTCAGGTGCACAGTATACTTAGAGAATTAGTCCTTCTCAAAACGCCACCCTTTGCGGCAGGATTTAGTCATTGCCCAATGCCAATCCAAATACTTTAGCAACTATTGCTATGCAGCTTTCCTGGTCAAGCTTTCCTCCACTAAAGTGCTTATTGGACAAGGGTGGAATGAAGGAGGGACTTAGTGAAAGGCCATTGACAAAGCCATTGACATCTATCTTATGTGGTACCGGTATGTTTCTCTGGATGTGCCCACAGGACAACTTTCAGGAGCAGTATTTACAGACAGGCCATTTCCCAGGCCCTATAACAAGTCCACCACGCCGACCCTGGGCCCTGATAAATTGGCTGTTTTGGTCCTGCTTGCTCCTGTATCCCCTAAGTATAGTCGGTTCTCAACTAGTTACCTCTGGATCAGCCGCCACCATCCTGATCACTGTTTCTGTCTGCTGTGCAGGTCAGTTCCAAACGAACATATCTCTGACTGGACCAGGAAGATCAATTAGTGCTAGTAGGCTCTACTAATTAGTGTAAATTTTAAAATACAAACACCAGATGGTATACTTACTGTAATATTATTAGTATATTACATAAGTGCAATATAAAAGTGATATTTCCAGTGGAAATATCCAACATAATCACAATATTATTCACCCAAGTCTGTTCTGATTGTTTCAGTTTCCATGGGTGTTCGCTGGATGATTGGCCAGACAGAGATCAACAAGGGCTCAAGTTACGGAATTAACAAGAATCCCCTTCAAAATGGAGAAACGGTTAACTGAATTCTCCCAACAACGTCAGCTGAATACCGGCATTGACTGCATGGCAGAACAGCTTTGCCTATAGCATTTGATAGTGCAGGGCACAATGCAAATGAGGTGTCTATTAAAGGACCACTTCACCACTTTTCAATGTACGTTGTATATTCATATAATAGGTACACTAATGTACATGATAAAATACCACTATTTTTTTCTACAAAAATGGTGGAATCCATGCAGAATGATGTCATTGAAAGAAGTTTCTGAACTGCCCACAGCCATCCTGTGAGACAAAGACTGAGTAGGAAAAAAGTAGTGGTATTTTATCATGTACATTAGTGAGGACCTATTATATGAAGATACATTGAAAAGTGGAGAAGTGGTCCTTTAACAATCCAGTTTTCTGTTAAGACTAAGAGGTGACAACCAAAACGGTGGATAGTAAATACAAAGACGTCCTGAGTTGCGTGACCTCATGTTGTAGTTTTCTGTGGTCACGTCTTAACAGAGTACTAGACTATGAATATTCCATAAAGCTATGCTGCTTTAAGGTGCTATAACACCAACAAACTGGGCAGCATAGGTGGCTGCATACGATACTGAAAACCCACTGTGCCATTTGAATGTTAATTTTAATGTCCTCCAGCCCCAACTGTTGCCCAGTTGCCAGTTGGGATGGGAGGACTTAAAGACAGCTAGTGTTTGTAACCAACAGATCGTCCAGTTATGGCGATCAATTCAAGAATACACATTTCACTTTTCTTACAAAATGTTTAATATTGTTTGTACATAGCAAACACTGTAAAAGCAGCAGAGGAACAGATGTTGTGGTGTGTGTGTCAGTGTATGTGTGTGAATTGTGAGTGTTTGTTTAATGTTGAGCAACAGACCAGTCTCCTCTGGGCTGGGTGCATTCCGGGTACATCAACAAAGCTCCTCACAGCATACACCTTGTGGAACTTGGATACCGCTTCAATACATACCAAATTAAACATTTAACTCCTGGCAAGGCAAATACAAATAATAAACAATTCTTCCTACTGCAGACTCTAGCCAAATGAGTAAATTTGCATTTTCGGGATTGCTTTCATTTCATAAAAAAAAAATAATAATAAGACAATGTCCTACATCGATTGAATGAGTCTTACCACATCAAAATGTATTTTTTCTTTTGAAGGCCCTCTGAAATAAAACTCATTCCCCCAGACCCCAATAAACTGCTCTCTACAGTTTTGAAAGTGCCATAGCTGTCCCTCCCCGCCCTCATTTCTTACAAAGAGAGAGAAAAAAAAATAAAAATCCTCATTGCTTCTTTCCAGAGGTCTTCAGTGAGAACAATAAAAGCGGTTAGAATTATTTTAAAATTTACAATATTGTTTATACAAGGATCAAAGCCAAATCTATTATTACAATATGTACACCCCCCACCCTCCTATCAGACCAATGGGTATGTGTATATAGACACACAACCCTCTACTCCAATAGGTCCAGTTGTCCTCTGAAATGATAACATTGTAAAGCCAGACTTATGCATGGTTGTGGATCCGAAAATAGACGATCACAAGCTCACAACGCGGAGACGTGCTGTGAGCTTGTAGATTGGCTGTTTTCAGATTTTAAGTTCCATTAAATTAGGCTTTAAGTTCCTCAGTTTAGCTCCATGTGCATGCAGCCTCAGCGACCTCTTGTTCATGTCTATCGGTTGCTTTCCTCTTGCCAACAGCGTGTCCAGTAGTGTTTTGTAAACGTAAAAGCCACAGGTCCAAGTCACTCTTCATCTGTACAGACCTGTTGAGGGACAAGGCAGAGCAGTCCATGATGCTGACGGGAAGATGCTAAAGTGCTGACATTGCTTGTAACACATGTACTGGTACCCCTTTTCGCATGATATATGATGGCCAGGTTTGTAATTTCCACTCTACAACAAATTTTCAACAAAAATAGGCGATCTACAAGCTCACGGTTCATGTTATGAGTTTTAGATCTACTACTTTTTGCTGAATATTTGCCCCAAAATAAATAGGGATGGCAGGCTAGTATTCATGTAAGCAATGTTTTTCAAACTGCATTCAGCACATCCTCAGCAATATTGGGGGTATATAAATTTGACTAACCACAATCTTACCCATTGAAAGGTGTAGGTAGACATTTAGACAAGATTATCAATCAGGGCCCGGCCAACATCTTTTTGTGCCCAGGGCTAATGCCAGGATAGATTTTCCAGGCTTTACAGGGTCAGCAACTTAGTAAAAAGGTTTACTCTACATGTCAGACTCAACTACAGCAGTGATGTCTCACCTTGACAAATGGGTGATCCAGTAGCACGCTAGCAGTCCAGCGGCGTTTGGGTTCACTCTCCAGGCAGTGGCCCAGGAAATCCTTCCCCTCTGTGCTCAGCTTCTCAGGGATGGGGGGTTTGTGTCCCATGCCTACCTTGTACATGATCTGGAAGTTGTGCTCATACTCATGCCAGGGCCTCTGTGGAGTGTAGCAAGATAATAAAGGTGTTTTCCTGGTCATATCTTTTGTTTCACTTCAGTTTACTTTCAGTTAATAGTGCTTTGCTCTTTTCGGTTGAGTGTTTATTGGTTCACTATTAGTTTTATGCAACAAATATTACAACACAAACACTTCGTAAAGGCTGCTGTGTAGACATCCCAGTCTCAATACGCATATGCATCCACACCAATAATGGACGTTTAGTATAGTTGCAGTCTTTGTTTTGTTTTAGTTCCTCATACAATCCAAACAAACGTGTTTTTTCTTCACAGAGTTCCCTCTCTCACTGTATCTAATTACTATCCATCTAATTAATCTTCACGGTATGCCATGAAGTGACTGTATACAAAAAAAACACAGTACTTTCTTTTCCTTAACATGTATGTTGTTACCTTAGACGCTGTGCCACCTTGGGCAACTGATTTTGTGTGTGCACGCTTGCTTGTGAGGTGCGTGTGCATGTGTGTGCATGCGCACGATTGCTTGTGAGTGTGTATGTGTTTTTTTCCCACTAGGCACATTCAAGAAGAGAAAACTGCAAGAACTGACCTAAGCACAGAAGCATGACAGTCATTTTAACCACTTAAATACTTTAGTTGGAAGGCATCCAAACTAAAATGTGCTGTCAGAATACTTTTTCCATTAGACATGATTGTAAATCTGTTAATGATTTTAATGTGAATATTTGGGGCTTAATAAAACCTTTGGACAGGATAGAATCTGAAAAGCCCCACAGAAGAAGATAAGTGTTTTAATTGTGTGGAGGTAATGTAATTTACTAATGCAAATTATGAACTATAATAATATAATATAAAGAATTATAATAAAATAATAATCAATTCCTATTTTGGAAAAAGTAAAGTAAAAACAGTACAGATAGAATACAGAGTACACACAGCACAACATACTGTATAATAACACACATATAACAAAAAGTAATCCTAAACTAATTGATATGTGCAGGGAGGTAAGGTTTCTGGGTAGTTTCCTCACCTTTCCAGTCACCATCTCGATCAGGACACATCCCAGGCTCCAGATGTCTGCCGCACGGCCGTGGCCTTCGCCCTTAGCTCTGGTGATGACTTCAGGTGCCATGTATGCTAAGCAGGACAATGTTCGATGATTTGCACACGTTGTCATGATTTTTCAATATGAACATTAACTACCGTAAGAACATTTACTTATTAGTATTATTAGTATACTAATTTTATGTTTAGAAAGTAAGAACTGTACTTCTACTACATTTCTAGGAATGGAGTCTTGAGACAAAATATCTTATAGCACTATTAGTAAATGTTTCTGAAAGTGTACTTCAAAGGTAGTACTACTGAATACTTGATTATTTACTTTAATACTTTGTCAACACCTGCTTTGACGTTAGCAAAAGCTTAGAAGAAGCCTTCAAGCATTTCCCCCAGAAACCTTGAAGTCACATTCCACAGAAATGGAATAGCCACAGTGACCCCTGGTGGTGAAGTTATGTGAAACACAGACTAGATGAATCTCTACCTGCTGTTCCAAGGGTACTGTTGACCTCCCCAGGCATGGTGTGGGAATTGTTCTTCAGCTTAACTGAGCAGCCAAAGTCACCCAGTTTGATCAGACCTGACGATGTCAGGAAGATGTTGGCTCCTGTTGACATGCAAACATTATTATCAAACACTTCGCACCAGACAAATTGAATGCATATTAAGGATTACAGGTTGATTCAAGGAAGCACTCTTGTGAGTACTCTTGAAATACTCCATAAATATGTTGCAGTAGAAGTTACATTCACTTCAAACAGCCATGCGACAGTGAATGCCAAAGGGATCACTGGTGGACTGACTGCGATTATCAAATCGATGGGTAGATAATAATAAATAGAACCCAGGCCCATCAGCCGTTGACTGTCGTACACCGCGACAGGCAATGGTTGACGAATGAGGAGGAGAGAGTGGCATGAACTACATACCCTTGATATCGCGGTGAACGATGCCATGCTCATGAAGGACGTTGATGGCAGTGGTGGTCTGTTTAGTGTACAGCCGGATGACGTGCTCCTGCAGGCCCAGGCGGGACACCTCCTCCAGGGTGCCCTCGTCACAGTACTCCATGAAGATGTACATCTCCTCCTATTGGGGGAGAGTGGCAGCGCCCAGAGACAAAGAAGAACGCACTGTCAGTGCCGCCCATGGATTAAAGCTAAATAAAATGCCTGATGGGAAATGTGCTGCTCGTACCCGATGGAGCTCAACGCCAAAGTATCGGACCAGGTTTTGGTGTTTGATTCCTTCGAAGATCTTCAGTTCGTCTGCGGTCTCCTTGATCGTTTTGTGGTCGTTGGGCTGGAATCGGATCTGTGGTGGAGGCCGCAACACAAGTTAAGCATTGTATTTGTGAACGAAAAACTAGGTATCTGCTGTTCTTTTAAAATCTCTACATTAGAAGTCAACATTTGTTTTATACACGAATACACACTTAATTCAAAGTTAGATGTGTCCGTACCTCTTTCATGGCCATCAGCTCTCCAGAGTCAACGTTGATACAGGTGTAGACCTTCCCATACTGTCCCTCACCTGTTTCACGAAGAGAACACTATAGAGTTAATGACTGTACCATTATAGTGGACAATAAGAACAGATGGTATCGGAGGGGTATTGAGCGTACCTATCTTGTTGCCCCTCTGCCACTTGAAGGTGACCTTCCGGAGGCCGACGTGCATGACGTTGTCGTAGGACTTTGGCGTGTGGCACACCTGGCCAATGATGTTGCGCTGTTTCATGACAGCGTAGCGATTCTCCTCGAAACCACGGATGGAGCGGCGGACGGCCTCCATGGGACTCTGGCGTGCCGCCGTGTCTGTGGCGAGGGAGAGAAGAGAGGAAACAGGCTCTATAGATCACACTGCTTCATGTCAAAAACCCATACATTAATGTGAATTTGTCATTGCGGAACCCCATCTGAAAACATTTTGTGCCAGAAGAGAAGTTTTCTTTAAAGAATATAAATATTCATATAATTCATAGTACCATCCTCCAAGGCCCCATGGCCACAGGGTCTAAACCAGACTATTGTTGCTAGGGAGATATGCGATAAAACTCATTTCCATTGAAGAGGCTTTGTTTGTTACTGGCCTGGGATATCAATGGATCGGAGCCTGGAAGTCTCTGCTTTAAACATTTTGTTAATGTAATAACTAATAATAGTGTACTTACTTAGTTTGTAAGTCACATTATATATTCAATGATGTTTATATTGTATGTACTGACATTTTCATGGACACAGGTTTAAACGTTCTATTGTACAAAATTGCTAATGTTGTGATGTGACAGAAACCCACAGGTTCGCATTCTTACCCTTTGATTGGCTGATAGAGTTGAGGAGTTCCCAGCTTCGGCGAGCAGCACCACTGGGATCCGCTTTAGGATAGGACGGCTCTGAAAAGACAAAACGCAACACAACCAAAATCGTCACGATGACGGTATAGTGAAGTGATCACAGTCACACCGAAATAAACCAGAGGCAACGTAATGACGCACATTTATCTTGTGATTATTCACTTATTCTAGCAGTTACATTTGCGATGAACCAAATAATCGAGAAGCGTGCAGCAAAACGCTACCAACCTTCTCTGTCCTCTGTGGGACTGGAGTGGCGACTCAGGGATTTGAACTGCAGCTCCGCTGCAACCGATGACAGTCGGTCGTTCTCGTGATAGCTAGAGCCCCTGCAGAACAACAGTTACAATTAACATCATGTTCTTTGACCATAGCATATGATAAATCCCTGCCAACATGAGACGGTTCTACACAGCCGTGATCTGACATGTCTATGATTTAAAATTTAAAAAGGTCAGAATTGGTGCATATAATGCTCAGCTTGGAGGCAAGAGCATTTTCACAGAATATTTTGTTCATGTTGGTAAATTATATGAAAGACAACTATTGAATAAGATTAATAACTTTATCTCTCCTTTTATCTCCTTTTACTTTGAGATAGACAACATTTAATAGATTTTACCAGCGTGTGAATGCGTTGTGCTCGAAAATGATGGATACAAGCAGTGTATTGGCAACTCAAAAGACACAATTAGAGTTGTGTCAGACTAAAAAGCACATTTAACCAAACTAATAATTCAAATATAAATATAGAAATTTGTTCATTCTCCAAAGTCCCCATCCACTAAGAATGACTGATTGGCTATAAGGTCAGCAACCATATTGAAAAGAAAACGGCCCTTTTCCTTACTTCCTTCACAGTTCTTTTCAAAGGGTTCAATTTGTGCACTCTCAGTTAGGGGGTCCATGAAATTAAAAAGGTTTGAGGACCATTGTGCTGCACTAAATAGAGTAACAACTTCAATAGTATTACACATGTGAAGGAAGAAAGAAAGAGGCCCAAATGCATTGGCATGCATCAATGTAAAGATTTAAACACAGCTGACAGACAGATGTTAGATTCTCAGAGAGCGTGTTATCTCAAAAGCACAGACCAGCCAAAGTCTATTAGCAGTGAATCAATAGCTTGAAGGCAGAACTGATTTGTTAATGGCACTAGAATTGCAGGATATCATACATAGCTCACTCTTGCAATGAGGTACTGTTTATCCGATTCAACCTTTGACCAGCAAGGATACTTGAATTAAGCCTACAGTTGATGCAATATCTTGGATTCTTCTTTTTGGATCAAAACAAGCTTGATCTGCACCTCATTTCCCTAAACAATACGACTGCCGGTTAGCAAATACTGTATGGTTTGGGTAGATTAAATAACAATCTCATGGGACCTGTTACATAGCAATTATTCGCATTCTGGTTCTCGTTTAAATGACTTTTAAAATAATCGTGTATTTCATAAAGAATTAAGTACTGGTGGTCCTGGAGTACACAATTCAGATCCCAGATGGGGGTCTTGGCTGAAAAAAAAAAGTTAAAAATCTCCAAATTAGGGACACCAAGATTCATAATGTAACTATATTGACCTAATGTCATGGGGGGGCAGGGGGGGAACTAAATTCTTTATTTCTGATGTGGTCCTGGAAGGAATGGCCATTTCAAAGCTCTCATTGAGCCCTTTCATATTGAGTGACAGAGGGGCATCTTTTGATCCGTTTAGCAGTGGCTCAGCACTGACAATAGCTGCTACCAGGTGACTTGGGGTGGGTCAAAGCTAACCTGACATCATTGCTGCCGGGTACTTTGGTGTGGCCATGTTCCCCCGGGCCCTGAGGGACGGGGCGGGGACCATTGGGGAACAGCTGGGTCCGAAGGTCACAGGGGAGACTTCGAGAGCTGTGGTGAAAACATAAAAATAAAAATGGAGGAACTCTGCCTTGGGCAGATGTGGATTTGGCGCAGGTACGCACTCACGCGCAAGTGTGTGTATGTGTGTGTGAACTTGCAATTAAACATAATATACTATTTCTCACACAAACACAGAATCTCAGAAAGACAGAGCAAGAGAAAGAAATGCTATGAATTCAGATTAACACACAAGACGTAGTAAAGTAAAAGTGGAGACAATTGGCCATGCAAGAAAAGACACAGAAACATTGTGGTCCTACCTGAAGCCTTCAGCATTGGGGATGAATAAATTGGGATTTGGAGGGTCACTATGGCAGCGTGGGACCTTGACAGGTCGAGGACTATTCCTGGGTGCTGAAAGAGATTTAATGTCACCAGCACATCTAGAAGGCAAAATCTACTCGAAAATATGTTTATATAGCACTTGCTTAACTCATTTCCTAAATCAAAAATATGTACGCAACAAAGCTCTCAAGGAAGCGTGTCTTACCTATGTACAGACCAGTGACTGGGCTATGAGGCTTGCCGATCACATGTCCTATACACTCATTCATCAGTGCTTGCAAATTCTGCAGAAAGAAAAACATGTTTCGCATCAACCAATGCAACGCAGATCTGTGACATCTGCGAGATTCTCAGGGTAAACGGTTGCATTTTGTAGGTTGTAAAAACATGAGGAGGACAAAAGAAAAAAACACTTTACCAGAAAGTCATCCTCAGGCAACGCAGATATGAAGCCAGGTTCGATGGCTTGAAGGAAATCAAACCCCTGAGTCGCCCACCTGCAAATGAAGAGATGTTAGGAGTGGCAGTCACAATGTTTTTGGCTGCAATCGGCAACCCTTACTTGCCTCCCACATATACCCTTATTGCCCCCCTGGGCTTCCCCTTACCTGGGTCTCGTGCCCCGGCCACTCTCACACTTGGTCAGGACATAGGTCATCCATTTGCGGGCGAAGGCGATGTAGCGCTCACCGATCCTCTGCCGGAACTCCCCTGACATGAGGCGCACTACCTCTTTATGGTACTGTGGGAAGTTCAAGGGCACAACAATTAAAATAAAGTTATAGCAAACATGGCTGATTTTTTAATTCCCTGCAGTTCCAACATGATAGCCCAAGGCTTTGTGCAAAACAACTTCATTCCACAATTAACCAATGCTTTTATGTTTTGCTATATTAGACATAGAAATGTGAAAGGGAATAGGTTTGGTCAGATCCTGCAATATTATACACATAAGATTAAGGTGTGAAACAAAAAGATACACACCTGCTAAAATTCATCCATTATGACGACGATAAATAATGTATTTATTACAGTGAGTAAATTGGTCAGGCTCTGGACTCCCTTCTCACCTCAAAAGCAAAGTTGTAGCCCTGTATCATGGCCTCTCTGTAGTACTGCTGCAGAATGGCTGACTCAGACTCATCCACCTCCACTTCAAACTCCTCTTTGAAGATGTTCTCCACGCGATCAATGGCCGTGTTGATCTTAATGCAGAGCTGCAGAGCTTCGTCCTGCAGGAAGACAGAGGTGACAGAGAGGAGGAGTGAGTTGACTTAAGCTCAATTCCTTTGCTCTACTCCTTGCATGGCTTCTTGAATAGATGTTATTTTCAACAGGTGACACGTTCTGGTCTTTATGCTTTCCATTTTTAAATTACGCCACCCTGCGGGTGACGTAACAGGCGTGTGGACGGACAAACGCGAGCATGGACGGACGGGTGGGACAGACAGGTGGACAGACAGACAGATGGGACGGACGGACGGGGGGCAAAACATAGTCACCACCTTACGGTGGAGACAACACCACAAAAACTAGGGATGTCTCGATACACTTTTTCATTTGGCGGTAACAGGAGGCGTGGGACTTATGGTGAACCCTCGAGTGTGGATCCACACAGCAACACCCCCCCCCCCCCCCCCCCCCCCGTGCACAGCCTTTTATCCGGCTCTGCAAATGCTAGTATGCTACCCAAAAAAAGGAAAAAAAAAAAAGCAAGAAAGAAGGCGATCACAGACGCTCTTTCCCCTCCCTCAACCCTTGTGGATTATGGATTATATATGGAATATATCTTTGATAAAATACTGCAAAAGGTAGGCTACACAGTGACAGTAGCCTAAGTTAACATCGATTCTCTCAGAACACATGCACACGGCTGCGTTGTGAGCCGTATGGCAACATTTAGCGTTGGGTCCCGTGGGCGCCACAGGCAAAAAATAATAATAATAGTAAATTCGACTGGCAGTCAACTAACGGCACATTTATTCATATTAATTTCGACTATAGAAATCCTTAGTCGGGGACAGGCCAACTTGACACTACTTGTACAGTGGTTCAAGCCATGACCCCTCAAAATATTCACATTTAAACTGGGGAGCCTGACAAGCAAAGCCGATCTGCAATGCCTCGAGTTGCGATCTTTGCCCTCTTTTTATACTATTTGGTAGTTGGGTGAATGTTTGACCAGATTTTATTGTATAGTATTTTGATTACTGTTAATGCAGGAATGGGCTCTTTTCATCTTTATTATGGTATTAAAAATCCTTGTCACTTTACTTCCCCCACCCACCATCATCATCAACGGCCAGGTTGAGAAGCACTGACTGTACCTTGAGCTGCTCCAGGGCGCTGGCGATGAGAGGCTGGCTGGAGGTCTGCTCCCGGCTGAGAGTGAGCAGATCCTCCATGGACTGCTGGAAAGCCTTCCGCTGGGCCACCAGGTGGGCCGACTGCATGACGATCAACAGCAAGTTCTCCACCTGGACCAGGATGATTATTGGAATAAGACGCTTGACACCTGGACTCATTAGACAATCTTTTCTTTGAATTTTAGTCTTCATATAAGGGTCTTTTTTAATTTTGTATGCGCGAGCTTGGACAATTGTCCTCCGCAAACATTAAATTCCCTTTGATAATAAATGGACTATTTTTTTTCATTGTCTCAGCAAATAGGCGGTGTCTGTTTTAGCACATGATGATGTACAATGACAAGAGTGCCCCTCACTTCACACATGTGTGATTTTCCCCAAACGTGTCAATTATTTAATCGAAACCACTTCAAACACAGACTAAGAAAATAAATGGTTGTAGTCCTAATAGTCACTTCAAGGGAAAGGCTTGCTGTATGAGATCAGTAGCGTGCTGGGTGGAGATTCCAAAAATACGACGTAAGGAAATATAAAACCTTCACTGTCAGTAATAGTCTTAGGAGTCTTAAAAAGGTAATTCCTCACACACACCTTCATGGCCCTGAGGGTGTCCACCGTCTCCATCTGAGGTACCAGCTTGATGATCTCTCCATCCCACTGGGCCCATTCTGAGACGGTAGGTGAGTCCCCGGCACCGTGTTTGCTCATGAGCAGGTAGGCCTCATCCTCAGACATGTCGTCAGGGTCCTTGGAGCAGTCCTTCCCTGCTGCGGCATTCAGCAGCTGAAGAATCAGTGGCCGCTGGTCCTTCAGGCCACATGGGACAAAGATCTCCAGTTCCTCCAGGCCCAGAATTTGAACCTGGACACAAGACGGGTTAAAGCCATAGGCAATAGTTTCTCAATCATATTACAAAACTCAATTCCGTTGAAGTTGGGACGTTGTGAAAAATGTCAATAAAAACAGAATGCATTGATTTGCAAATCGTTTTCAACCTATATTCAGTTGAATACACCACAAAGACAATATATTTAATAGTCAAACTGAACTTGATAGTTTTTTGAAATTATACAATCTTTTGTAAATTGATCCCTGCAACACGTACCAAAAAAGTTGGGACAGGGGCAACAAAAAGGCTGTGAATGTGACTGGGAAAGGCTGTGAATGCACAAATAACGCCTGTTTGGAACATTCCACAGGTAAACAGGTTAATTTTAAACAGTTTCCTGAGTCCACACAGTAATATCCTTTACACAATGATGTCAGTTTTTAATGCAGAGCCACCTGAGGGATCAAAGGTCACAAGTGTTCGGTGTTGGTTTTCGGCCTTGTCGCTTTAGTATAGCAAGTTTTCAGATTCTTTGAACGTTTTGATTATATTATGGACTGTAGATGATGAAATCACCAAATTCCTTGCAATTGAATGTTGAGAAACATTGTTTTTAAACCGTTGGATGATTTTCTCACAGAATTGTTCACAAAGTGGTGAACCTCGCCCCATCTTTGATTGTGAACGACTGGGATGGTCCTGTTATACTCAATCACGATAATAAACTATTTAAAATTAACCTGTTTACCTGTGGGATGTTCCAAATAGGCGTTATTTGTGCATTCATTTGTGGACCTTTCCCAGTCTTTTGTTGCCCCCGTCCCAACTTTTTTGGTACGTGTTGCAGGGATCAATTTACAAAAGATTGTATAATTTCAAAAAACAATAAAGTTTATCAGTTTGAACATTAAATATATTGTCTTTGTGGTGTATTCAACTGAACATAGGTTGAAAACGATTTGCAAATCAATGCATTCTGTTTTTATTGACATTTTACACAACGTCCCAATTTCAACGGAACTGGGGTTGTAGAACCCGGTACAGGCTTCGAAAATGACTAGGGCTGAGCTAATAAACTAAGCCATTCTGCATTTTGAGCTTCATGCAATATCACATCGACCAGTAGGTGTCCTATGGTCACCATAGCTGTTGGCTGTTTGTGTCGCACATTCTGGCTCCATGTTTTGTTTATGGAGTTTCAGCCTTCTGGCCTTTGTCAGAATGAAGTTATGTTGTACTCGCATTTGCTAGCTTAACCATCCAGAAGGGAATGATCACAGGCATGCATAAGATCAAGGTGAGGTACAGATGTAGGCAAGGATGAGGCAGCTTGTAAATGATCTAGGGAGGGATTACTCGAATAATTTATTCACCTTGACGTAGCTTCTCTCCTTGAGCGCCTCCAGCAGACTGGGTACCCCACTTGTAATATTGAAATCTGCAGCGATCTCCAAGTCCTGTAGGACATGAAGGAAAGATGCTGTCAGAGGATAATCTGATGGATTTCAAACATGTTCAAATTCATGTACAACAGGTTCAAAGTAGTTAAAACTACTGCAGTTTCTCACTTTGCGAAGCATTTTTGCAAATCCCAGAGCCTTGGATGCTCGCTCCCTAGCTTCGTGGAAAAGCTCCTTCAGTGAGCGGCTTGTTTCGATAACTGAGCGCCTGTAAAAGAATGGATGAAATGTTTAAAAAGAATGTCCCAAGAACAGAGAAATGAATCATTGGCTTTAACAGTAAAAATCTATTATCGTTACTTTATCTCATCTGAAGCTGTGCTGTCATCTGCACTTTCCCAGAATTCATCGCCGCTCTTTTGCAGGCCTGCATCAAGGAAGTCTCCAGTGGATTTGAGGAGCATCCCAGCAATGTCACTGTTGGGGTCAGGAATTAGTCTTTATATTTATACACACATGTAAGGGATGGCATGAACAAGTGCTGACTAAAACTGCTTGTTTTGCTTTGTTTTTTACCACATCCAATCTGGGACCCACTTTGGACATTACATGTGGACATCTTCAAAAACAATTACAAATAAATCTAACGTAAAAATAGATAAGCTACTAGCATACAGTAACATGTTGCATAAGCTAGTAGATCGACATATCACCATCACCATACAACAATTTAGGTGTTAAGTGGTTATTTTGCAACTGACCAGAAAAGCTTGCCGGACTGGGCCTCCCCTCCACGGATGTAGGGGGTGATGACTTTGGTGAAGTTCCACTCCTCCTCTAAGAGGTTCTTCAAGCTGTGTGAGGCCTGGGGCAGCTGTTGCAGCATCCGGATCCAACTGTGCATGTATTCAAAATACACCTGCAGCAGAAAATTGGCTCTTTTTTATTAACCTGATAGATATAGTTAACAACAGTGTGTAAGGGTCATCTTATCAACGCAATATTCAGGCATAGGTTGCCTGTTACAGCGTGTTTCACAGGTGTTAAGGTGGAGTCTAAGGACTGATCAATGATCTACAATAAGATTAAAATTAAGGCTGTCGAAAATAAAGAGTTAATGGCATTAATACATTTTGTTAATTAACCGCATTAAAATATTGAATGCAATTAAAGCTTGTACACACCGAGTCAGCCCACTGAAAATGTTCTCATCGAAAATAAATAAATAATTTGGTATAGCACGGTTTTACAGAGCCATATAGGTGCGTGTCTCCCTGTGACCAGATCATTAAGAGTATAGACAGAGCTATGCAAACTCTGTTCACTTCAGAGGGTCAGTCCAATGGAGGCTCTTCTACATAGACTAGGTGGATTCAGAATGGGGAAAAGCATGTACAGTGCTTGAGAGATCTACAAGCATTGGGGGCTGTAGATCACCTACTTTGATAAATATTCTAAAAATAAAGAGATCTTTTTCCCCTGGATTCTTTTTGTTTTTTTAAATGATGTACAGGAAAAAATGGCATATTTTGGACATGGTTCAAATGGTGATTAATCTGATTAAATTTTTAATCATTCAACCGACCTAGTTAAAACACTACGCGCCACAATATAATGCGCTGACCTTGTAGTTCGGAAAATTAATCCATTTGGCTCATGCTATGGCGTAAAGGAAAAGGCCTGACGAGCGTAAACTCACCCCCAGCATCTTGTGGAGATCCTCTTCAAAGTCATCGATATTGGCATTGGTCTGCAGTCCTTGGGCATCGGTGATGACACCGCGCAACATGAACTGATAGTACTGCTTCATCAGGACGCCGCCCTTTAGGACCTCCTTACATTCACGCACCAACTACATGGGGGAACACACACACATATTGTAGATGTTAGTACTGTGTTGGCCAACAGAACATACTGGTAGTAGGTCAAACTACCGTCATCTCAATGGGCTCATAGAATAACTCTACTTAGATCGGGCGCAAGTTAAGAGATCGGTCCGTTGGGGGGTGATATGATTGGGTCATGTATTGGTGACGCAATTGTGAGGGAAAAAAGGAGACCTTTATAACTAAAGTGATATGAGTAATGAGTATTAGCCTGCTCCACTCATGCACAACTAGGCTACAGCCTACTTGTGCAAGTAGCCTACAAGTCTACAAGTAGCCTACAAGTAGGCTACAGCCTACTTGTGTGCAACACGCAAGTATGCACTTTACCGTGTGCTGATGTAGTTTCTACTTCTTTCAGAGGCTCTGTTCCATTTTGTGTACGGTGGTTCTTTTTTAGAGTGTAGTAGAAAATGGTCTTTTCAAAATGGCATGTGCGTATAAAGCCTATTAGGTTTTCAATTGTGAGCCACACACTTTTTGTGTTGTATCTCACAGTTTGTCAGTAAGCAGCCCCCACAGGTAGGACATTAAGAGTAAGATCAAGTATGGCATTCATTTACGATAAAAAACAAATACTAGGTATACTGTACCCGTCCCTGGCCTGTGAGTGTGTGTGGATGCACTCTATTGTCACTGTGGGTGTTGCAGCAACGTATACATACACGTACGTACACACACAGCTCTGCATAGGAGTGGCTAGCACCAAATATGGAGATAAGATGCATAAGATGTATATGGTGTGCATCGCAGACACGTCACCTGTTTGATGCTGAGTAGGGAAGGCTCCCCAGCGGGCCGCTGTTCCAGGCGCAGCTTAAGGCATTCGTGAATGACGTTGAGCTTCACTCTGCACAGCACTAGGAACGCCGGCCGGAAAGACGGGAGGTCCAGGTCCAGCAGGTCCTCCCAGGAGACCTGGTCGGCGCCCAGCTCGGCGTGATCCGGGCTGGTGCAGGCGTGGCGTGACAGCTCCGGCAGGTAGTCGCTGTACAGCATGGGGTCCTGGTGGTCTGCAAACTGCAGACACAGGAGACATAACATGAGTTAGGCGGCTATATTCAACGAAGGGGCGATCGAGACAAGCTTTATTAGACAGGCCTATCATTAAAGAACGGATGGTTGTGGCTACACACTGAAAACCAAGTGGCACAGCATCTTAACTGGCCTATTAGTGTAAAAATGATGTCTGCCCCTTTCTCCATTTTCAATTGCCCCCTCAGTTATTTCATCCTTCACCTGAGCCTGATATTCCACTGTCAAACATTAGGGTCTAGCAGCATGTTTAAAGAACTGTGGGAATGTGCATATACCCTTTGCACATTCTCACAGTTGCAATAAGCAATATAGCTGTAACATCTAACACACTAGGGGCCGCAATCTGCCTTCAAAAATTTTGTTCATAACAAGAAACCTGTGTTCCAATGCATGCAACTTTTCATTGGTACAATACAATATAAAACATACAATACAAAAACTAGATACACTACCACTTATGTTGGGATATGTAGATCACTAGACAGTATATGTGAGTTTCTAGATGTGCAATTTCCCCTACTTTTGGTAACAAAAAGTGTTTACATGGTGTGTGCCAGAGAGTAACGATATATAAAATGTGAGTTAAGAAGGTTCCTTTTTAGCTTAATTAAACACCAAACTCACCTCTTGTGCAGGAGTATGGCGGAGCAGCGCGGCCCTGGACCTCTGCAGAGGGCGGTCCATCAGCTTGTGCAGTCTGAGGATCAGCTTACGCAGTCCCATCTGTTTGAGAGCCTTGTCCACAAACGGCCTGTAAATGGCCGTGGGGCACATAGTTCCCCCTCCCACAGAGAGGTCCGTACTTCCAGCCACGGCGGCCGGAAGGAACTCGTCCTCCGACAACAGTCGGGCAAATTTGGGCGTCAGGCAGGGCGAAAGTTCTCCCTCTCCTGGGCGCCCTTCCTCTGCCAGATCCCTGTCCTCCGCGTCGCTGTCGGCAGTGAACGTGGCCGTCGAGTCGTTCTCCTCGTCCTCCTCATTGTCGTCGTCCTCGTTGCCGCGGGAGCAGCGAGGCGAGGGGATCTCGAAGACGGGCCAGCCGATGCGAGACAGGTCATGCAGGCCCAATACGGTGGCCATGACGCGCAACTTCTGGTTGAGGTCCTGGGTGATGTTAAGCCACAGGCAGAGCGCCTGCACCCTGCCCTGGAAGTCCCTGGCTGCGTATTTCTCGTAGTCCTTCTGCAGTGCCTGCAGGGACGGATACAGCGCCTCCACCGACTCCAGGAGCTCCATAACGCGCTTGACCTGCTCGAAGGCCAGCCGCTGACGCCGTAGGTGGTCCCTGCAACCCGCCACGGAGCCCAGGGGCTCCGCCGCGTTCATGGTGGGTGGCGTGGAGGCACTGAAGCCCCAGGGGTCTACCCCACAGTGGTTGGTCTCTGCTACAGCAGGCTCCCGCTCCTCGCCACACGGGTTCGGGCTCCGACTCGGATCGGAGCCCAGACCCGTGGATGCCCCACCGGGGCTCAGGCTGTCATAGTTCACCTTGAAGTGCAAGACCTCATTGATGATGTCGGGGATGGCCTGGCGGGCCGTGAAGAGGAACAGGTCCTGGTCGCCGGTGGAGCGCCGTGCGTGCCACGCCTGCAGCTCCAGCCAGATCACCTCGTTGTTGTGGCCAAACGAGGCCATGTTCTCCACTAGGCCCCTCTGCTCCTTCTCCTTCCTCTTGGAGGACATGGACGTGAGCTTGAGCAGCAGCCTGAGGGTCTCAAAGAACTTGAGGCGGTCGGCTGGGCAGTCCGTGCGGGAGGTCTGTCGGTGGGTCCGCGCCAAGGGGTGGGGCATGGTGACGGGGAGCTTGCCGCTGCTGCAGCCCAAGCTCAGATAATGCTTCCTGGGGTCCATGTTGAGGGCACCAAAGGGGCTGGACTTAGACAGTGGATCTAGCATGAAGGAGCCTTCAAAGGTCTTCTTGTGGTCTCTCTCGGTGGAGCGGAGGGCATTCCTGTTCTTTTTGCCCTGCTTGTAGCCGTGTTCCTCAGGGGGTTCTGGGGGCCTGGGACTCTCTCTCTGGACAGATGGGTTGTGATCCGCTGAAATACACACGAATACACACATCCCATCTCAATCAGTACATCAGTCATTGCAAAAGACATGAAGAGCTCTTTCAAGACAGCTCAAATGCATGCAACTGTAGCCACAAGGCAGACAATGTTTACACGTCCTTCAGAGCTCGGATCTATTTTGGTGCGTTGATGCGCTGCAGAGAGTATCCAAAATGACGCAAAAAAATAAAAGGTAGAAGGATATCATATTTTTACTTCAAACTGTAATGCATGTTTGTTTGTTTTTACTTGTTTGACCAAAATTACAAATCCGTTTCGAAACAAAAATAGATGTAAATGGGAGGACTTGTGTCGAGGCTTTTAGTGTGCCACTGAAACCATGTGATCTACAGCAAGCCACCATCCACTTACCCTTGTTAGGGGAGCGCCCCGCCGTCCTGGCCTGACTGTTCCGTTGGTGTTTGCCGGACATGCGTTTCATCTGACGGGGAGTGCAGGGAGGTGATGTGCCGTAGAGAGCTTCCTCTTCTTCACTGGGCAAGTCCCAAGATTCCTCCACATCCGAATTTGCCTGGGACTCATCTTTCACAGGTTTGGCTTGCCTGGGAAGAACAGCTTACATTACTTACAGGAGTCAACGGGACCAGGAGGACAAACCACTTACCGGTATGTAAGGTATCATCCAACACTTGCACACATTAGTGACTGAAGAGTCGTGCTCAAGGATAGTTTGACACCAACGTTGGGGGAAACCCATGATCCAACTGGGAACCCCAAGTTCACAACCGGCCTCTCTGTGGCTACTACCACTGAGACATTGTAATTATCATCATCATCAAAATGTTACCATTTAAAATTAGCATTTAAGACGTGCATTTGTATGTCTATGCTATTTTTTATGACAAGGCATATAGGGTTTTAAAAGTGGTTAACAGTACATTTTATTGTGCAGGCTAAATGACACAGATCCCAGTGTGTAGGAGGGTCAGACAGTGAGAGACTGTTTGACCCATAACAGAGTGCAGCTGGTACGTACTAATGGTGCCACCAAGCAGGTTTCAGAGGAATCCCAGCCAAACCAAAGGTCTGCTGTTGTATTACTGTAGGTCCAGCAGTGGCAGACTGATGAATGGTCTGTCCTCTGGAGCCTGACTGGCTGTCTCCTGACAGTACACAAGCAATGATGCACACTCCACCACAGCAGCGCGGACACGGGATAATACGTTTGCACTTTGCGGATAGTAAGCCCCACTTGGGTCTAGGTAAACATGACGTCTCAGCCAATGAAGGCCAAAACCTGCTTGCACTAAAGGTCTGATTTATACTGTGGCTGTGCATCATGTCTCACACCAAAAATAGACGGTTAATAATATAAGCTGCAGCAGGTTATCTGGTTTGTAACACTTGAAAAATAAAGGCCTTTCACAGTCACAGTGGCGATGTGAAGCCTGTGATAATTCAGATCACAATATTATCAAGGTGTTTTGTATGTTAGCAAAGCTTGGTGGAACACAAGATATAGACAATCAGGTTATAGAGGCAAGCTCTGTGCAAACTTTATTTTCTGAAGGCCAGTGAAGTGCCCATAGTTCTGCAGAAAGAGCATACTAAACCAATCTCCACACACACTTCCTTCCTGGTGAAGGGGGGGGGACAATAGAATAACTAAATAAAGAATGCCAGTGGCACGCCTTTTCAGATTACAATGTCAGAGCTTTGTGCCTTAAAGCTTTTCTGAGGGCTTTTTAATAGGATTAGAGGGGAGGGTCTGAGGGGGGCTGACCCCGCTGAATAAAACAAAGAACGGGAAGAAAAGGGAGGGTGTCTGAAAACCAACATTCTATATGGCTGTTCGCCACCATGTGAAAGGCATTCCCCTGCACGCGTCCGTCAGTATCTGTGCAGGGCCATTTGAAAGGGGCAGCGCTGTATCACTTTCACAAGGGGGGCTAATCTGGAAATCACTTCATCCAAAGCTTTTCACTGAAAGAAAGGGAGCCACATGGAGAGGGTGCACAGGCCCCTACTGCCCATCTGCCCTTGCTCCATAGAGTAGTACGGGTGCACACGCGTCCCCCCCCCCACCCCCACCCCCGCCACACACACACACACACCCACCCACACCCACCCACACACCCCCCTGGGAGGCTGTCGTAGAACTGCAGAAAAGACACCTGCTGAAAACCCACTGCTGGCCTTAACATGCTCCAGGATTGCAGATTGAATCAATTGTCTCTACATTTTGGAGGGGAGAATGGCAATAAAAAGGAATTGAATATTGTCTCTGTACCTCTATACAAAACGCAACTATCAAATAAAACAACACTATAGTGCGTGACTCTGTTATGAGGAACTGTGTAGGGCCTTGTTATGCGGTCTCAGGGAGGGTGAAACGAGATACTACAGTCAGTGGCCCTGTCATTAGTCAGGCACAGCAAAGCCTTATTTATACAAGGCTGAATATTGCAGATCTACAAGTTCACATTCACAACACAATTGTGATGTATTGTGCTGAGAATGTGGAGTTGCTATTTTCAGACAACGTTAGCACAGCTATGCACAACCCAGACTTAAGCAATCGAGAGAGAAACAAGAGAGCATTTTTCACGGTGCAGTTATGACGGACTCCTCCCATCACTGTGCTTTTCTGCATACAACAAGAACGCACAGTCAGCCGACCACTGCAAAAAGCAAACAGATAAATGCAGCTCAATTGTTTCCCTAATGCAACCCAACCATTTATAAACAACACTGTTCAGACCATTGCACACACAACCCTGCACCGGACCCTTGGCCGAGGTATTGAATTCTCACATGTCTGTGTGTCTAAGCATGCCAGTGTGTGTGTGTGTGTGTGTGTGTGTGTGTGTGTGTGTGTGTGTGTGTGTGTGGATGTGTGTGTGTGTGTGTGTGTGTGTGTGTGTGTGTGTGTGTGTGTGTGTGTGTGGTCGTCTCAGGATGTAAATAGTGCTTGCGTACATACAGGGGACACAAAAAGGTGCTGCCTTGGCCAGAATGAGGTGATTAAATAACTCAGGAATGACAGCGGAACCAATGACGCCATCACTGCATGTTGTTTGTTTGGTTGCTATGATACACTTCCAAGTACGGGGCTTCGAGTGAGGAGACCACGCTGCAAAGGCTACATAAATTTCCCTTCGGAGATGCCCGCCCCCCCCCCCCCCCCCCCCCTTCTTTAAATATACTGCAAGCGGCAGCAGTGCAAAGAAGGGCCACGCTTGCCCTCCTGTTATACCGTGGCTTGTGCCGTGATCTCAAAGCTGTGCTCGCTCCGGCCGCCACTAGTGAATTATCACTGCAGATGGTGTCTGGCTGCTCTCAATGGCTCATCTGATGGCTCATTGAGGTTGTAATAAAGGCCAATGGAATGCTACAGCCCCCGGGCTGACACACAGAGTGCATAATAAACAGCACAAAATCCAGTCTCTTCTGTATAATGATTGAGGCAGTGAAACTCAGGACTACCAGAGTCAGAGGGGCCTGACCTTTGCCACCCAATCATCCCAACCATTGTACAAGGCAGGGGCACTCTTTTGTAGGGTGGCGACACGTGGCTCATGAGGCCCACTGCTGAATAGCACACAGCTGGTCAGTGAGCACACTTGCTCACAATGCCCCAACTAAAGTTTTTTTTTTCCCCCTTTCTTTTTTTGGGAGATTAAAGTCGTAGTGCAAAAATAATGTCTTTAGTTCTTAAAAGTGCCATAGCTAATCAAATCATTCTGGTACGACAGTGAGGAGAGGATGCTCTTGTATTTTTGATTGCAGCCTTTACAAGAAGAATGCATCTGTCTCCAATTTCCCAGAGCAATTAGCCGGTGACGAATGAGAAATGCAAACCTTACAGCTGCAGAATGCACAAAATTCTCGACATAGAACAGCGTGTGTTGCATGAGACGGTGCTGCAGAATAAGAATGTCCTGCATCATTTCTGACTGGAGTAAACCTGAGCAGTCTCGCTCTGACCTACCATAGAAGGCCTCTGGAGAAAAAGCAGTGCTAAGGCAGGCAGCAGGTTTTCTGCCACGGGCTGAGTGAAGGGGGTGGGGGAAACAAATGCAGAGAACAGGACAAACTTGACCCCGCCCTATTCAAGGAACAGTGACAACGCCAAGAGTTGGACCTCCCAGCCACTCCTGCAAGAGCACGTGCAAAGGAATAAAAAATGCAACTAAACAAGACTACCTTTTATTTCCAAAGACCCTGTTCTAGATCCAATGCAAATAATACATTATGTTCATAAATTGCGCCACAACATTTTCAACCCATTTAAAAAGGATCAGAACTTGTAATTGTAGAAAATTAACACCAGGAATCCACCTCAGTCTGAAAATGCAATGTGCTTTTGGGAACATAATCTGTTGACATGCAAGGCCCCTGCAAACCCACATGAACCCACATGAACTAAACGGAGACCTGCATGCATGCAGACAATGTGCGGCAGTGCAACGTGAACATAATGACAACCTTCCTTCAGCCTATATCACTTCTACCATAAATACAATGTGTGCAAGTCGGCGTCTGTTCCAGCCGTGAGGCCAACAAGTCACAAGCAATAAGGGCTGGCTAGTAACCGACTACATGCAATCAGGATTACGTAACCAGATTATGAAAAATAACTACATCAGCCCATGCAAGGGATGTGACACTAAGGTCTCAGTCACTTGCCCATCGGGCAAGTACAGTCAGGCCATGCTCTACTTGCCCAAAGGTGCCCACAGCCCCAAACAGTTCATTTTAAAATGATAGATAAACGTTGCACTAGTCGATAGAAGAACACACATGCAAAGTAAGGTGCACTCTTATCATACATCACATTCCGTGCTCAGTCTATCAGATCATCAAATTCTGTGGTACAAACACACAAAGCCGTGCATAGAAGGGGATAGCGCCCTCAAAAATATGTTAAATGCAACCAATAACTACAGAGTGGCCATAACCTGAATGAGTATAGGCTGGTAGTTGGAAAAAGGTAAGATTGTTCTCCATGAATATAGCCGTCAGACAATAATATTTAATAAAGAAAAATAAATGGCTGTGCCATCGGGAAAACAGAAAGGCAAGCAAATTTCACTTACATGATCACTGTATTTACTTGCAACTTGTAGCTGCTAAAATAATGACGCTATAGTTGCACTGTCATGGAAGCTAGCTTGGTTGTGGAACTATGGCCATGATCATACCCCACCCCTGAAACCCCAGCAGGACAGTCTGCGTTCCCTGTGTGTATTTACTGTGCCTTTACCTGGGCTGAGGTCAAAGGAAAAAGGTAATGGGGGAGGTGCTGTCGGGTCATTGAATATGGGTGGAGGTGTTGTTGAGTCAGTGAGTTATTGTGATTGGAGATAAGGGGGGCTTAAGTCCTGCATTTCAAAACAGACCACATTTACAAGTAAATGGTTTTCCCTCAAAGTAGTCTGACCAGAGACAATACCACATTAATACTAGCATACATTCAGGAGAATTAGCAGATCTACAAGCTCACAACAAATCAGAATGCAAAGTGTTGTGCGTGCATTTTCAGAGAAGATATTTGTTGTACTGGAGACAGGTGTGAATCAATGATAGAGCCCTTGTAGACTCCAGTCAATGAAATATATAGGGTTAAAACTTTGTATGCCAGAATATACATCTCAAGTTTCATATGCATTCATTGTGCACTTTTGCACATCACATCCATACACTTTAAGAAAAAACACAACAACTCAGGCATTTTAAACAACTTCTGTGGTTTACAATCTGCAGTCAATATAACCATTAGCCTTGCACCTTATGTCGACATTGGCAACCATTTACTCATACTCTCATGTGCTGTATAAATAGCTTTGGCAGAGAACGGCTACAATGAAAGTGACAGAATAGGAGAGTCTGGATTCTTCATTTCCCCAATGCTAGGGTGGGCACTGATATGATGCAGTCAGGAAATGCTAGAGGAGGATCCATCCATAGTCCCTAAGCCTGTGCTACCGGGCAAAAGGGGGTATTAATGAGTTGTAGCCATGGGCGCCGGCGAGGCTTGAGGCAGTATCCACCACTACACACACCACATCCTGAAATCCCTGGAATGCTTGTGGGAGAACACCACTGGGCCAAAATGTCTTAAGACTTGAGTTCAAGAGTAAGACACCATTGACAAAGGGCCTCTGTCCCGGCAGTGACTGCTGCAATGGCCCTCATTTATCAGGCAAGCGCCCAATCTGATCTTAAAACTGCAAGAGTGCTCATTCTCCTTGCAAAAAAAGTACTACATGTCACTTTGAACCTCACGCATTGTCTCGGAAAGGGGGACAAGACAAGTTGTTCAGTTTGGTGTAGAAACTGACAAATAGACTACAGTTTGCATCATAATCATTCACAGCTAGCTCGTGAGTTTTTGACCAAATGGCTCCGGAATGAGATGATGTGTGGTTTTGTTTATCACCACACATTTCAACTTCAACCTGTTTTTAAAATCTATATATTGCATTAATGTTACCTCTACCGGTACATCATGTCCACTATGTTATCTATTAATGCATGGGTGATCACGTCATGATTTTAATTCATGATTCTGAGGTGGCCTCAACAAAGGCAATGAACCAGGAACGCTGCATGCACTTTAAGCCACAATGCTGGACACCAATTACACTCTGACCTGCACAATCTCGGAGCGTTTGTTTATGCCACTCAATAAGGACAGATAGACGTAAAATGCCTACAATCGGATAACAACCGTCTGACTTTTACACATACTGGAACATTCGACCACAATTCCAGATATTCGAAATCACATAGCTGCTATGGAGGCCGACGGCTTTGCTGGTCAAACATGATTTACTGGCGTTTGGAAAGCACCAGCAGCATGCAACTACAATTTACGGGAAGAATCAGAACGAAAGACACAACATCAAATTCCTGAGAGTCCGTCCTCATGAGTCAGGGGCAAACGCATACCAACAGACGTGCATTGTTGTTTTATAATGTAACCCCCCTAGATCGACTTCAAAAGAGTACTGAATACTCCTGATGATTTCCCTGTGCAATTAAGCTGCTGGAGTGGCCGTGAAGAACTGAACATGGAATATCAATATCACCTGAACTCAAAAACGAATAAACAAAAATGCATGTCTGTTGGCAATGCATTCCCCTGTAGGCCTGCACATTTCAACATTTGCAGACGAAGGAAGGAAGGATTACAATCATTGCACTTCACACACAGGCACACACACACACACACGCCATTCATGCACAACGTCGCAGCTTCTGCAGCACACAAGCAGCAGACTAAAACAACCATTCGAAGATGAACAATCCATCCATTATTTAAAATTAAACATTTCCAGATAACCCAACAACATCTGCATTGTCGGATTAAGCAAGCAGCTCCCAGCAGCAGTAGTGGGACAACAGGGACAGAGGTGCAGAAATGCGCTACAGCTAAAAGGCTAGCCAAGTTTTATGCCTCACCGAGTTATTGATAAAAAAGCACGCTGCAGTGCGTCACTAAGCGTTTAAAAAAAACAATAGAGCCACAACACAGCTCCACTCCACATGCACATCGAAATCTGAACAATAAATAAATAGACACGCACAAGAACAGACAGCGCCGTCACAGTTTAGCAGCTTTAGCACCCCCGCTGTTCTTTCCTTGTTGCACTGTTTGTTGTTGGGAACAGTTGAGAACTACATTTCGCACAGTTATCGTCATCATTTACCTCTCCATTCGCCAAGCATTGTTGTGGCCCACCGGGCAGCAGCGCTCTCCGGCATCCAGCGGCAGGCGGATAATATCCTTAAAAGTGCTACTAATTATTATTAAGGCGACCAAATGAGCATGTGTAAAAGTTTGCAACTTCACCGCTGCTGCAGCTGCTTAACTGCAGACGGTAGTTCGTTAGTTGCCTAGTAGTGGCTGCACCGTATCGTAGAGCTGCTGCTGCTGCTGCTGCTGAGAGAGCACTGTCTGGCAGGAAGTTTGGGACGGTCTGCTGCGCGTGCGCAAATGCGGTATCTGCGCCCTGGTGCCAAATTGTGCGAGGGAAGCAAGCAGCCAAGTCTAGGAAACCAAGGCTATGTGGAACGATTCGAGCCATCCACTTACCTGTAGATAAATGTAAACATCCCCCCCGCACCAAACATTTTCAGAAGGGGATCACGGGGGACGGGTAGGGACAATTACAACATTTAATGTTCATGCTATGATTCATGAACATATTATTTGTGATTGAGAAATTTTGAGTTTTATAAATAGTATCAAAAATGTGGCAATAACACTAACTTACACTGGGCAACTACACTATCAATAGTATGCCATAGTATTTCAATAGTAATTCGAAACAGCCACAAAGTAAGTTGCTTATAATAAGTGGACCTGGCAACAACGCGTCTACGTTCAGGCTCACTATTTGGCACGCGAGAGATCCCGATAATGTAGTCTTTTTTGTGTTCGTCGGTTTTTACCTGCTAGGTTCGTTCCGATCCGGAGGCTCCATAGCAAGGCAGGGGCTGCTTTCCGTCAAAAGTGCATGGAAGAAAACATGTCTGACCGGCTTCAAGTCCGCGTTGCACCATCAAATGTTTGCAAGAGTGTCGAGAATGTAGCCTTTTTTGAGTACTTTATGATCCGCCGGTGGAACAGTCGAGTATCGTTTTTGACTGTGAGGTCGCCATCTTTCGCAAACTCATGGAGTTGCATTGCTACGGCAACACCACCAGGGCCACAGGGCAGTAGCTACCTCCGCAAACATCAATAGATCTGACTGTGAGGTCTCATACACCCATAGAACAAATGTTGTCTGCTCTGACTGTAGACAACATTTCATGGCCGTAACACTTTTTTGCCCCCCCCCCCCCCCCCCCCCAAAAAAAAAAATATACATTTGTGAAATCATTTTTATACTTGTAAATTAAGTATGATTTTTGATGTCTAACAATAGTGTGACTCCTCTAAGTAATTAGTAGGCTGTATATTCCAAATATAAAGTAATGACCCCAAGAGTGTATGTTGTTAATACATATATAATAATATGCTATATTCAGCTACTTCCCTCTGCATTTACATACGTAGGCTACAGGAATCACACTCAACACATTACTTTTAAATTTAATATATCTATGACCACCCTCCACTTTCTACACCAGTGGTTTCATGATGTCCACACAAACACCTACTTTAATGCTACCAAAATATGTATCACCAGTTAACTGTGCACCTTGTTTTGCTATGACTGCTCCCCTTTTCCCATGATCAAGTATCCACAACTACAGCAGATCTGCACTAGGCCTACTTCATCAAAATACATTATTGGTATTGATATTAAATCACATTAACCACACTGTAGATCATTTGGTGTTTATATATTCACAAGTTCGTTTGTTCGTTCATTCGCTGCCTGCTGTACGACACTACATCCATTTTGCCACAAGATGGTGCCACAAGATAACAATCTTCAGTAACGTCAGCAATAGTGAAGTTCAAGTGACACAACATCTACTGTTGTGTCATCCAGACCACTGTTATACTTTAATATGTTGCAGACAAGAACAACACAGACTGATTAGTAAACCAGAATCCTCAATTGTGACTAGTAACCAAATAATGTACTTGATGGTGATGAATTCACTGGTCTAGTTGATTTGAGGTTGTATGCAATTTGTCCAAATAGCCTACTGTATGTGGGTGTGGGGATAGCTTACCACAGGTCAGCATGCATTATATTGGTAGTACAATATTGAGAATTTGTCTCTTGAGTCTTGACGTTTGATCAATTTGTTACATCTCTCATCTCTCAACAGTTTTAATTACAGTGATAGTAAACCAGCGTTAAGTAGGCTATATTCCTAACCATTATTACTATTGACTGTTCAGTACCAGGGGTTTAATAAAACATAAAATAAAATAATGTTTAGGTCAAGAGGATACCAATTTTATCCTTTTAGGAGCAAGATCTCAAAAGGATACACAGTAAACAAATGATCAGAAGACAAATCAGCATTGTTACTGCACATTATGCTAGAGCTTAACCGTTTAGCCTACTAGAAGGCTCTGGCAAAAATACAAAATATTAGGCTATTACCCAACATTTAATTTAAAGCAGGTCATTCACAGGCTTTCATATATTTTGAAAATCACTTTTCACCAGTGACGCTACTGTGGATGAAGGATGAATTTGGAAGTTGAAGTTGTTCATGAGTGATTTATTTAATGCAATTAATTCACTTAAAAGGGGGTAAAAGGACATTTGGGTTAGGATTATGCCAAGTTGGTACAACAAGCCCAAATCAACAACCCAGTCATGAAAGAAAGTAGATCTTGGCTCAACAACACAGAGTTGATTTGGATCATGGTAGTTTAAGAATGCATTGATGATAGTGGAGTAGAGTTGGAGGTACATAGGCCTAATTGTGATTTATGAACCATTCCGTGTCAACAGATCTGGATTCCTTCCTGTTACCCCAAACAAAAGAGCAGTTATTCATCTGTTATGTGTGCTTAGAGGGGAATATAGTTTGGTTACTCCGACTTTGCTTATAGGAATAAAACAAAACGTGATCAGAGATAATATTGTCTAGTTTAATAGGTTATCCACCGCCTTGCTGCCGTAGAAAGTAAGAGGACTGGATGCTAAAATAGCAAAAATGATGTATGATGCATGCTGAGGTGTGTGGTTTGTTTGAGTGGTTGGCTCTCTGAATATACTAGCAGAATGCCCTCAGGTAGCCTCGTTCCTTCTCATCTCAGAATAGAGAAGCCTGCAGGCGACCTAATGAAGAGCTTGTTCTGTTGCATGAACTTCACCCATGCAGAATCCGTGTAACAGGTTTCAAGCAGGACCTGTAATAAAACCCAGGACACAGCTGCTTTGGTCTTCTCTGAGGCTTAAGCATGATCAAGGCCTGATTTGAGTCAAAACTCACTGAGGTAGGTTCCATGATGCAATTCCTGTTTCCATGTAGAAATTGCAGCTCTTGCATCGAACACCAGTATACTTTTGGGGAAGTTCTGTGCCAAATGATATACAGTGGTCATTGGTCAACAGATTCAACCTTACAGAATAAACAGACTCCAGATATTGAAAGTCAGTTTCCTGGATGCAAAATGATAATTTCTCAAATCCTGTCATAAACCCATGCACATTTTAATTTGTATCACTTGAAACACTTCCCAAAAGAAATGCAAAATGATTTGGCATTGGTAGTGGAACACCGGCCAACAAAAAAAAAAGAAACAAAAAGGAAGGAGAGAATAGCAGCACGAGCAGGAGCCTGCCATGTGTATCTTTATGAGTAGATGTTCCATTACAGCAGTGAGTGCAACATGGCTGAAAAATCCATCAGAGAATGTAAAATGATATGGAGTGATCAGTTGTTTCCACTGCCATAGTAGGGAGGGGAGCTATTGTACTCATAAAAATGCAGACGCTGTGTTACCTTAATGTATAGGCTTTTCCATCATACTACAGTATCCCACTGAAAACAGCAGCTACGAGCTCACAACATGTTGAACAATAGCCGACAATAGATTAGCTATTGTCGGCATATGACACTATAGTGTCCACACTAGTTTCTTAACCGGGCGAAACCATGGTACAGACATCATAACTGATATGGAAAATTTTACAAACTCTTGAAAGTGGCACCTTTCATACAATCCTCAAGATTGTGTTGGTTCTCCAAAAACAAAATACAAGACAATTAAGTTGATATAAGATCCATAGTATTGTTTTTTAAAGTAGCTTGTATGAAAAGTGCCTTTTTCAAGAGTTCACACTTATGACATTTATATAATATTTCCCACATGGGAATATAGGATTGTGTTCCGTTATCAACACAACCCTTCTTGAGATGAATCTAGGCCTAGATATGCAGAGTAGACTGCAAATGGAAAACTTCCATTCTCCAAAGCAAAATACATTTTCAAAATGGTGATGGATTAAGTCTGCTCTGTGGATTACCACACCATCAGTGTTTGCTCAGTGATGTTAGGCAGCATGGCACTCGTCATGGTGACTTGGTGAATTTGTCACTAGTAGCCACATTCAACGTGTCTGTTGTTTCAGGTGTGGGTTGTGTGTAATGGGATGTCTGGACTGTGTAAATGCCCTGAAGTGACAAAAGGCCCTGACACTTCTCTCCACATGCCTCCAATGGTCAGGTCATGCAGTTTGTCACACACAACCTACCATTTCCATGTTCATTTATTCATTTGTTACGATGATGTGCTTTATGTACTTTAGTAGCCATGCCTGTTGCCAAATATCCTTCTTGGCCAGGAAAAAATGGTCTTTGGATGAAAGGGAGATGCTTTGGCATCCCATATGAGGAGGAGGCTGTGACCTCGGTTTGAATTCCAGGTTGATGCACTTTCGTGCCATGAGATGGATTGTGTTTCCTGATAAGAGATTCAGGTTTGGGGGTTCAGTGTAAAGAGTAGTCCTGTCTGTAGCCCAGAAGAAAATCTCCGCTGGCCTAGGGGGAATAATGAGCCCTTATCAAAACGCCACCCTTTGGGGTGGAGTTTAGTCACTGACCAATGGCAGTCCAAATAGTTTAGCAACTGTTGCTTATTGTCTTTCATTGAAAAATACCGATAGGTTCATTCAGCATACTGAATCAATGAAGAATTTGCCATTTGTTATAGGATATAAATAAACTGTTTTAGTTTAAAGAAAAATGTGTTTTTGCTTATTATAGGTCACCTTGGATTAAGAGTATCTGATAAATTGTCTAAATTGTAAAGTGTAAGAGAAAATTCTCTCAAAGCCTCTCAGAGGGGTTAGCCTCGATCTCCCAGCTTACATCCGCCGCTGCAAGATCAAAGCAATTAAAGGGGTTCAGATTGAGAGCTTTACGTCCACTACAAAGACTGATTGCTAATAGCCCAGCTCTCACCTGTATCTACAGTATAAGTCTAATGAAGGCATACGCTAGTTCTGAAATTGATGTTAGTCCTCCAAGTCTGGCCTTCAGATATGTGGCGTCAAGTCTGTGGACTTATAATGATTTTCTTTTTTTCTTCTTGACCCCCCCCTTCCTACAAACACACACACACACACACACACACACACACACACACACACACACACACACACACACACACACACACACACACACACACACACACACACACACACACACACACACACACACCTAAAGCAATTCATCACAGTAGTAAAATTACTTTGAATCCATTAGAAGTGACACTTGTTTCCACTTATACTGTAAGCCTTGATGACATGGGTGAGAAACCACAAACACATGCAATGGATCTCATTAAAACGGGTTTCTGATTCTTGACCTGGCAATAACCTTACACAAATGCATTCAGTTACATTTGTGAATACATTTGGACAAAAAACAAATGTTAACAAATACGGTATAACACAGAGGACTTTCATGTGCAGGACAGAACAACTTGTGATCCATCTGCACTGCAACAATTAATTTTAATGAAATATGAATAGGCCCATATGGCAATAGGCCGTCATATCTCCTGGCAAGCAAAAGCAGTTCTGATATCCATGTCTTGATTTCAAGCATTTTCTCCTTTAATCTTTGTGCTATTATGCAAGTGTGCAAATCATCATGAAATAGTTTTCTGCTTGGGAATTATGTATTGGCTCAGGCTGCAGATATCAGCTATAGTTGTACAGCAATGTACGCAAGTCATTCAGATTGTTTCTGCTACATCTTAATTAGCAAGACTTTTATAGCACCATCCGATTAGCTCCACAATGACGTCATTAATGACATCATTCTATTTAGTGGCTCACTAAGTGGCCTAGAGCCCGACCGATATATCTGTCATACCGATATATCGGCCGATATCGATACCGATATATCGGCATCGGTATCGGTGATATTCGCACCGATATATATCGGTCGATACATAGGCCATTATATCGGTAAAATCTGCCCATATATCGGTAACATCGGCCGATATATCGGCCGATATTTGCCTGGAGCAGAAAAAGAAACACAGCAAATGGAATTATTTCACAAAAGTAAATGATGTCAATGTCGTATTCTATTGTTTACTTGAAAGAGAGAATAAATTTGACGTTTAGAAGTTTTTCAAATGTATTTTTAATTATTTTAATTCATTATTATACATCGGTCCCAAACATCGGTAACATCGGTGCAGTTTTTTCCAAAAATCGGTATCGGCATCGGCCACAAAAATATGGCATCGGTCGGGCTCTACAGTAAGTGCACACATCCAAGATACAGTAAAAGGGCTCTATTTTCATTACATGCGCTGTCCGTGACGCGGCCCGCGGTCCGCAGCCCATATCGAATTCCCTTATTGTTATTTTCGTCACCATTCTTCTTCCCTTAGCCACTATCGTTGCAACACCTTTATTTGCGACTGGAGGTGCACGGTCTTGGGCATTCTTGTCACGCAGTCCCTTAAGTTGTTATTTTTATCAAATAGATTTGGGAATTAGACAACGGGATTTAAAAGCACCTGCTAACCTATACCTTGCACCCATTTTAAGAAGGCAGATCGAGCGCACGTGCGTCCGTGCGCCTTGAAGATCTCGAAATAGAACCACAGCTGCACACATCAGTTCACACCATCTCCTATAAACAAACCTCACAGGTGATTCAATGTTTGATTAGGCTAACCAGACCAACTGAAAGCCTAATCAGACATTGAATCACCTTTGAGGTCCTAAACATGGTTGGTGGAGGCCTACAGATGACACCCATGAATATGGCATATACAGGATTGCTTTGGGTAAAACTTGTTCAACCTGGATTCGGAGAATATTTCCAAACATGTAAAGCACTGGGAAAAGTCCACGTCTCATGCTATGTTCCTTCACATTGTTCCTTAATTTTGATTACTGCAACTACTTTACCACTTCCTACCACCAGGCATTTGTAGCATGACTAGTGTGACTCCATCAAAGGGCCGAGGCCATGCAAGCACATTCTAGTCATTTATTGCAGGACTTAAGCCCCACCTCTTGGCAGCGTTCTTCACTGGGAGCAGTGAGTATATGCTGCCCTTAGGTTGGCACTAAGACAAGACTATGGATATTTTCCCAATGACTAGCCAGACTCACGCCTCGAAAAATAAATTACTTATTTTATTTCAAATGACAGAACCACTTAACCACCTAACATGCTTTCCTTTGCCAGGCCTCACTTACTTTGTTCGGTAACAACAGAGCTTTGCTCATTAAAGTATCCAATGGGAACACTAAATGCAGATTTCACTGTGATTCCAGGAAGTAAAAGGAAATGCATTCTTCCCGAGGGGTCCTCCCTATTTGATATGGTTTCTGTAGTTGATGAAAGGTGGTGGATGGATTCAAGTTGCTTGGCTTCATAGTTGATACGTACTGGATATATTATAATATTCAATCTTTCAGAGCAATGTGAATACATTGATATTATATACTCACAGCATGACATCAGGGATTGGACTGAAATATCAAGTGAGAGGAAAGATCAGGGAAGTGGTATGGGTGCAAGCTGAAAGGGTGGAGCAGAGACAGGCAGGCATTTCACACCACTGTGACTGGAGAAGGAACCTCACACAGTGCAGTTCTCCTTTTAAACCTGTGTTTATACAAGAGCCTTGCCCGGCTCTCCGTTCTGTTTAAACTGACAATGTAGTGCCAAGCACCACATCCGTTCCTCCAAGCTGGATTCACACCAGCACCACATGAGCTGCACTTGGTTTTTCTTGATATCTCCCTGGAACTCAGCAATGACTGACCCACGCCTGGTGCCAATCCAGGTCTCTCATCATGGTGTTTCTCTACCTGGTTCAACCCCACATGGGATATAAATATATATTCAGAAAAAGAAGAAAACAAGTGGTGTATAGAGCTGAGCAGTCCTGCCCCCTTCAGGTCTCATAGCCTATCTGACACTAAAATTAACAAAAGAAATAACAAAAAACAGACACGTTGGAGTGCAGAAAATCACTACAGGACATCGGCCTCCACCAGTCCAGGTCAGGTTGTGGCCTCCTGGTGACGCTATAATAGGCGAATGTTAAAAGGGTGCAATTTTGTCTTATGACTTTGGCATTTGGATGATTTGAGGCATTTTGAGGGATATTTTCCTCAGCCTAGTATGAAAGTTCTAGGACATGCCTTCGGCCTGGTGGAGACACTCAACTAACTCTAGCTTCATGTGCTCAGTGATGGGCAAGTTACCGGGAAAATGTAGTAAGCTACACTACTTGCTACTCTCGAAAAAAAAAATAGCTAAGCTACACTACAAGCTATCCCCAGAAAATTGTAGTAAGCTACACTACAAGCTACACGACAAAAGTAGCCTGCTACATCAACACTACATACTGTATATATATAAATATATAACTCAACTTAATGTACAGTATGAACTTTCTAAACATAATATTATGTGTTGTTTGTTTGGTCTTGCTTTTTCCCCTTCTTTCTTTATCCTCTCGTCTGTAAAGCACTTTGAGCTGCATTTTGTCATGACAGGTGGTATACAAATAAATTCTACCCATTGAAAATGGGGGGAATTTGAAAATGTGGGTGGGAAAATGTAGTAAGCTACACTACTTGTTACTCTTGAAAAAAATGTAGTAAGCTACACTACTTGTTATACTTGAAAAAATGTAGTGAGCTACACTACAAGTTACAGGAAAATGTAGTTAAGCTATGTAGCTTAGCTACTTGTAACAAGATACTGCCCATCACTGCATGCGCTGTACGTGGGTGAGCCAATTAACCCAGCCCTGTCCGAGGGCTCCTTTAGGTTGAGAAGATTGGTCCGTATATGTCAGTATCATAACAGTAGCATGGTCAGTAACATGGTCTGTATCATGTCAGAGGGCTCTGTGTCACAGTAGCATGGTCAGTAACATGGTCTGTATCATGTCAGAGGGCTCTGTGTCACAGGGACGTCAATGAAACAAGGAATCAGATTGTTGTATAATTGTCTTTGCAAACCTCTTGGATGACACATACATTATCAATACAGCTCTGTGGTGTACAAATGTTTTATTTATGAAACAGGACCATCTCTTTCAGAACAACATACAATAACGATTTGTAAGAAATGTATATCTAACAACACATGTATACAAAAAACAATTAAAAACAATTTACATTTTGTGCACTGCAAAGTCTCAACAAAACAAATAAGCTGAACATCAAACATGGAAGAATGTGGATGCTATACAAGACGAACAAAGTTATATACTGACGATTCTTTATGCCTCACTATACAGTCGAACCCAAAAGTAGGATATTTAGATTTTAGAGAGCCGTTCATCGGATTCCTCATAGTATAGGATTATAGTGGGGAAAATTAGACATGCCTTCAATTAGCAACAATTGTGACCTTTATCATATGTTTTCATTAGATCCAATCTTACATGTTGTACTGTACGATAAACTGAACATCAACATGTGTGCGCACTGTGCATGTTGATGCATGCGCGCGCGCGCACACACACACACACACACACACACACACACACACACACACACACACACACACACACACACACACACACACACACACACACACACAATGTGGAAGATTTAAGATGGAATTGGGAATGCATTTGAAGTTTTGAACAAATAAACGATCATTTTAACCAATACCTGTATGTATGGTAGACTATGTAACAGAATAGAATAACTCTAGTACATCTGCAGTGGTTGGAGCCTGGAGGTGGTCTCTGTACTAGATTCTTCCATTGAGACATTTAAACCCTGGCGTCGAGTATAGGGACGCAATATATTGACCAACAGCACTGCCTGAAGCTCATAAGCAGAGTATACCGGTATCTCTATCGCTGAATATTCTTTTTAATACCGGTGGCAAGGCGATGAAACTCAACAGATTGCAGCTTTAAATCTCATCCTACCATTTCACTTTTAGTAGAACAAATTCACCAGTCGGCATACACACCGTCCCGCTAGGGACGTCAGTTATCCTGGGTATCCAGTGTCACAAAAGGCATGTAGCCTTTGTCCTTACCTATACTGTACCTCTCAATACTGTATTTACACGCAGCTCCACCCCCCCCACACACACACACAAAACAGAAATGTATATTATATCTGGATTAATCTTCTGATTGTAAATAGGAGACTTTCCTAAAGTGAGTACTAATAAGTGGTTTTGTTGTTTGCAGATCAAATCCTACATAGTTGAAGTATGTCAAGATAATATTTGGCGAGAATGAAATAAATCCCTTGCCACTTGCGCCGTATTCAAACCAAGCCAAACACGGCAGATACACAAGCGTGATGCCAAGTAGGTGCATGCACATGCATATCTGCCATGTTTGATCATTTTCGCAATATATAACTGTAAGCCCAAAACATGGATGCCATGTTGGAAGTGGTTAAGGTTACAAATGTCCTAACTGGACGTCGAAGAGTCGAAACGCAGTGGCTCTTCTGTGGATTACGACAAATACCATAAGTCTTTACTTATGGGAACCATTTCAACATCTGCATCGAAACCAGTCTATGACTTTCCATGTTTAATCTTCCCAGAACATCATACTTGATCATAGGTATTAAATTGTATATCTGAAGAGGAGGCCACATGTCTAAGAGTTTTAACAGTTGGCAAACAACAAATCAAGTGCATGACACCACTGAATATCAAGCAAATCGTCTAACACTATATTTCATCTTGACATTTGTAATATTCAATTCCAAATTGTGTCAGTGTAAACAAATAAATAATTATTTACAATCTCTAGCAAAAAAAGCAAATCATAAAAAAGAAAGTATAGTATAAATAATTTACAAAAGAAATTATAATACAGACTTAGTATAAACATCTTTGGTAGTACAATTGCCAAATCTAACCCATTCACTCAATATCTGAATAAAAACAAACATTTATGATGATTAACATGGATAGAAATTGAATTGCGACAACAACACCACAATGCTTTGGGTGCAGGTAAAATTTCGGCAGGTATATTCAGATATGGTTGGTTTAGCTGCAGAACGCACACTCATATCCTGATCTTGGCACTGAACAATGAGCTGCTATTTCCTGAATAAAGCGTTTCAACGTAAAATAATAAGATGAAGACAATAAGTGAGAGGGAAAATATCACAGAGTGTAAGTGGTTGTACGATGGCTTCCTTTAAAATGTCAACAGCCTTACATTAGGTATGAGTAGATATTTGGCAATGTTGCGTTTGTTCACTCTCCTCTCTGTCTTACCTTCCTAAGGAAATGTATTTCATGCACCGTAGTAGGGCACTCGGGGGAAACAGAATAAAGGTTTCCTCTTCAATGGATAGATCAAGGCACAACGTGGGAACTTCAATTTCTCGTAGAGCTGGCGTTAGCAATCGTGTTCGGTTTGAGGGTCAAGTGTCTTTTGTGTTCCATCACGTCTTCATATGCACTGTGGTTCAGTTATCTGGGAATGGGTTAGGAACATGGGTAAGCATTGCTGACACTTTCAGAAGTCAAGCATTGTAAGGTGAATTATAGACTACTTAGTTGCATGGCGTGTCGCACACTAAAAATAGCCTATCTATAAGCTCACAACGCATCACATCGCGACAGGTTGTGAGCTTATAGACTGGCTACTATAGCAAGCCTTTCTGTGCATCAAAAAGCGTGTTTTGCCAATATCTGCAGTGGTGAAAAAGCAGCATCACATTTTGAACTGTAGCATTCGAAATAATAGACACGAAGTCCTTGGACTTCCCACAATGCATCTGGAGCATTGTAACTGGACAGCAGGGTGACAAGCAGCAACTTAGCGTGGGCTAGATTATTTTATTGTATTATTTCATTTTCCTTGCATCAGCCGACACACAACAGGACTCATCGTTACCTTATGAACACTGTTGGAAAATCCGGGTTATCTGAGTAATGAAAAAGTTGTTTAATGAAAAGAAGTTTTTAGACCTCTCCTCTGGCCTTATAACCACAAAGCAAGAGTGCTTCTAACTTATTGTCACTTTCCCATGTTGACTTGTACGGTATGTGCAAACACCACTCACACACACAGGTACGCAGACACAGCAAAGAGAGAGAGAGAGAGAGAGAGAGAGAGAGAGAGAGAGAGAGAGAGAGAGAGAGAGAGAGAGAGAGAGAGACATTCAGATCACACCAGTCCAAATGTCTACTGTTTACTAGGTGGCTATAAGGCCATAGATACTAAACACGGAGACTTAGTGGCTGATGGTTAGGCATGTCATATAGTATGTATAGTCTCTGTCAGGTAGAAACCCCATGTGTCCAAAAATGTTGCTTTTCAGAATTGATTAAAAACAATAGAAATAGGCCCGGATCCGCCTGGTGCTCTGGGAAGCTAGGCTATGTGTAAGTCCCTCTCCCGTAGCTTGCTGTTCACACTATGAAAAACCAAAATTAATATTTTAATAAATAAATAGAAAAAGTAGCAGACAGACAAGCTCAAAACTTGTCAATTTGTGCTGCGTGTTGAGGTTGAAAGAGCTGCTTTGATGCTTTTGTGTGATCCTGTAATATCATCCTATTTGGGCATTAATTTAGAGATAAATAAATAAAAGTAATAATAGCCTAATAAAATAATATTAATGGACATAAAGGATTACTAACAACAATATGGGCATCATGGTTTCATTATTTTGATTTACGTTTATTTTGTTTTGTTTTTCCACTGACTCAACATGTGCCAACACCTGCCACTATAGCCTATATTTTCCACTCTCCATTTAACTGTGTAATAAAGCCCAGCAAACTGACAGCACTCACCTCGACACTCGTACTTGAGGTCGGAGAAGAAGACAAGCTCTTGTGAGAAGACGAACAGGCCTAGCCTTCCTCCTGCAAACGTCTTGTCATAAACTGGTCCTGAGTCAGCCATGATCTGTTTGCCTTCGTAGACCACAACCCTGCAAAAACGAGACAGGACAAAACAACTCATTTTTACACAGAAAAACAGTATGATGATGAATACGGTGATGGGTAATATGTGCAAATGAGAAACAGATGGCCAGCACCTAAGCCACAATTTCAGATAAGATGAATTTTGTTTTTATCAGTTGGTCTCATCACTTTGAATCTGCTCATGAGCAAATTTAAGTTTGTTCTGCTGCTTGTCTTTCAATACCTGATGAAGCCAGTCTTTGGTCTGTGGATGAGATGCCACCTGTATGCAGTGTAATCCTTCCAGCCAATGTTTTTAGGGTCATGCCACAGAGTGCGTACCTATGGAAAGCAATACAACAGTTAAAATCACTTTGATCCTAGCATATTTTGGTATTCTAAGTATTTCTCAAACACCTATTTGATCATCGCCAATTCATATTTAAAACTGTACTTTGTTACTTTTTGAATATATACAGTATACTGGTAAATATATACAGGTATATATTTAGCAGTATATACCAGTGACATTTTCCAAAACAATATTTTAAAAATAATAAAAACAGTAAATGAAATTCCATGACCCTCTCACGTTAGGAGGACAATATCAGTCACCAGAAAAAAAAGATGGTTTGTTTTCAAATAGTCTGTCATGGTTAAAATGGAGTCTTAAGTTACAATGGGTTTGTATAGGAATGAGGCGGATACGCTAAAATAAACATCAAATATCTAAATACTGAATGGAGTAACATATAAACTGTCTGGGGTGTTCACATGTGACTGAGTAGACCATAAAATGACCAGAAGTGTTTTTGAAAGTGGAATATTCCTTCAAGTTGGCTAGCCTTAGCTTGTGTATCAGAGCGTCAAACAGTCACACACGTAACAAACACATTTTTCAAGGCCACCTCAATGCTTCTCCAGTGGAAGACGTGGTTTGATCATACAGTTCTGGTGATTCCCCCCCCCTCCACCATAAGTGTCTGTTAAACCATGTGACCTCCATTCTAAAAGCATTGAGGCGGCCATTTGTTCTTAATGTGTATGAGGCCTTATAGCTCACCTGTCCAGGGGTGTTGCCCGTGTGCCACAAGGCGTTCCTCAGGTTCTCTCCGGTGCCAGTGGTGGAGTTGACCACTTTGAGCGAAACGCCAGAGATGCCGAAGGCTTTGGACGGCTTGTCCTCCCAGTATGTCTGCGTGATCTGCTTCCACATCACTACGTAGAATCGTCCACTCGACTGGTAGCCGAACACGAAGCCCACATAGTCGTCGTCTCTGTCTGTGTTGATGTACATGGTGCCCGCAAAGTCCACAGCGTTGAACTCGTCAAAGCCTGACATGGAAAAACATTAAGAACAAGGTCATCTTCATCTTCAACACGCTGGGAGTTTGTAGATCTGATTTCTTCTTGTTTCTGTAATACCATGATACAAGCAAGGTACCTACCATGATACCATGCAGTGGCGTTTCTAAGCAATTCAGAGCCCTAGGCAAGATTTTCCCTGGAACCCAGATTCTCCAGGGAAAATCTAATGTAAAATGGCGCCCCAAAGGAATAAAATGAACTATTTTTAAATTAAAGAACATATTATATGTGTTTTAAATGTTCAATTCTAGTTATAGAGGACAAGTATAATGCATTTATCCATATTAGTAATATTAGCCTGGTAACCTTTTAAAGCATGTCTGGTGGTCGCCCCATCCCCTCATGGGTGGCCTATGCAAGTGCCTAGTCTGCCTAATGGCAAAAACGCCCCTGATACCATGATACCTGCTATCTTCGCTGCACAACAGGTGCAAACTAATAACAGGAATACATAGTCCGAAAATATGACATGGTCAGACTGAAAAGATACATTGGCCAAACATATTGATGTCTAAGGAGAGAGAATGCATTGATGGGATAGGAACCTGCTCAGCATTGCCCTGGAGGAACAACCCAGCCACAACCCAAGTGTGCTTACCTACTGCAATTCCGGGGTCCGAGTTGGCCGTCTGCACCAGCTCTTTGCCCTGATGTCGAACCACCCAGTTGGGATCGATCTGAGTCGTTCCCTTGGGGTCCAAGTGGACCATCTGGAACTTCCTGAAGTCAGTGATGCTGATGGCGTTGTTCTCTGGGCACACATCGAAGATGTCTGGGATGTTGTCGTTGTCAAAGTCGTCTTTGCAGGCGTCACCTCGGCCATCACCTGTTTATGACAAAAACACCAGCAGGTGTCATCCATACATACGCAGCAGGATCACCACATGATACTGAAATGATACTGTGTATGTTACTGACATGATACTACGATATGAACTTTTTATTGTCAGCTTTCAATGAAATTTGTTTTGTGTTCATTGCATCGCCTTTCACTTACAAGTAAAAGTCGTCTTTGCATACTGACATGATAGGCCTACTGACCATGATACTGACATGACACTGACCATAATGCTGACCAAGATAGTGACAATGATGATACTGACATGACACTGACCATAATACTGACCATGCTGCTGACCATGATAATGACATAATACTGACATGAAACTGACTTTAATAAACATGATAACAGCATGATACTGACCAGATACTAAACATGATACTGACATGATGTTGACTATGATGAAGACAATGACATTGACATGACACTAACTATGTTACTGTTCAGGGAAGCGGCCGAGGCAGCAGCATAGATTATAGAAATAGAACAACCATGAATGGAAACAAAAAAGCTGCTCCTCCCAGGAAACCCACTTTAACACTGTTTGCCAAGTCCTAATAAGCAACCTCAGCCATATATTCCCGCTGTGACTACTTCCACTGACACTCATAAGAGTCTAAAGGAGGCCTGAAGTCTATTAGGCCCAGACTGCAAGCCATGAGCAGACAGGGAAGAGGACGCCAGTGCCTAATAAAACCCAATGGGAGCAAGCAGCTCACTGCCTTGCACTGGTGGGAAGAGAAGTGGATTTCTTTCACCCTTTAAGACCCGAGGAAGCCTTCTAAAACAGTAGTTGTTAAACATTTTCAGGCCAAGGACCCCAAAACTGATATGCACTGTATATACTGTATAATACAGTATAGGCATTTGGCTGTGGACCCCATTTGAAATATGGCTGCACACTGTTGAGGGTCATTGTTAGGCGTGTTGGGGAGTGGACAGCATTCAGAAACCTGCCTACCAATGACATCATCGATGTGGATTCCGAGCTAATACTGCAGTCTTTGTCTTCCTGGAAAGTTATCGTGCTGGGAAAAAAAAATTGGGAACAAGATTTTAAAAAATGGTGGGGATATATATATATATATCCCCACCATTTTTTAAAATCTTGATCAAATGACCAAACCTGTTCACGGATTATGTCACTGGTAGCCAGGTTTCATAAGTGTCCACAGCCCTCCTCTGAGACTGAATTGGGGACTGAATTGACAGAAACGGTGCCATTTTCTAATGAGCATTAGTGGGGACATGTGAAGATAGGTTCAAGTGGTTTAAGTGCTGTGTGGATTAATCACTGCTGGAAACAAAAACTTCACACAGCTTGCTTGCGACGCCTCCCCGGCTCCTCGGCAGTGAAGTCATGCTCAATGACATCATCAGCACTGACCCCCGTTCCCTTAACTCGTTCCACATTCGACCATATTTCACGCTTAATGTGGCTATGCTACTTGTAAACTGTGAGAAGCACATCTGGCCGCGCGCACTGCCGGCGCCTGGAATAACAAGGAGGACAAGTGAAAAGGGAGCATCGTGCGAGCCACACAGATGGATCTCCATCCAGGATAATAGTGGAGTTATATTGGCGCTGTCTGGCCAAAGACACTAATGCTCTAATGTGATATTATCTCCATATTTCATCTCTTCTATGGACTTTAAAGAACCAAAGTATGACACTTCTGCCACTAGAGGCTGCTAACCCACAGGACATATTTTCCATTGAATACGGCCACCCCAGGGTCTCTGTAGTAGGATTGTTTAAGCATATTATCAACATTTAACAATGAAATGCCATGATCCTCTACCGCAAAGCGTGTACAAATTATGTTTCTTCTACACCCACCAGTTCATTAAGTACGCCTGGTTTTCAGTTGGGTGGTGATTCTACTGTCGTCCAGCAGCCAGGGTGGAGTGGGGAATTTGTTATGGTAGTCCTCTTTATTACGGTGTGCAAATAATATATTGTCTAAGATATTGTCTAAAATATTCAGACTTTTTCCTGCCATAGGATGACAGCCAGTCAGTAAGTGGATTCATGAATGTATGTATATAGACAATATTTTAGGCCAATAAAAAAAATCTATATACCAAATTTCCAACTTTAAACAAAAGAAGCCTGTTGGCTGCTGGACTATTGAGCCTTTTGACTCAGAGGCTTCCAGCATTCAGAAAGAAATCAAAAATACCTAATGTTCAAACCACTCCTGGGGATTTACATTAGAGCAATGATAACTCCATGAACACAAACAAAACAGAAGTATCAGAATAACAAAATAACTAGCGATTTGCCGATCGATATCCAATATAATTAATCAGTGGCCGATAACCAATATTACCGATGTCGGTATGATCTCATTCTGTATAAATATATAATAATTTTGTCCATTCTAAGAAATACAGTATACTGCACTGCAGGCTTATGCGATTCAGATTTAACTTTAATAGCTTTATATGTAATATTGTGAACTTGTAGATCTGTTCAAGCTGTTAGTTTAGGTTTAATCAGGCCGATTAATTCATCGATCTGAAAACAACTAAAATTGGCCGCTACAGATGTGTTTGCCGATTAATCTCGTTTCAATGAATACAACGATTACTGTACCGTCCAAGTCGATCTGGTCAGGGTTGGGAGTCAGCCTGCAGTTGTCCTTGTCGTCAGGTATGCCGTCATTGTCATCATCGTAGTCACAGGCGTCCCCTTTGCCGTCCTGGTCGTGGTCAGCCTGGTTGGCGTTGGCCACGTAGGGACAGTTGTCCAGGTTGTTCTGGTGGCCGTCCTCGTCGATGTCCTGGTTGTTGTCGCACTGGTCTCCCACCAGGTCGTTGTCTGTGTCGGCCTTTAATTGGAACGATTTACAACAATGTTTTAACCACTTTCAGCCTATTCCAGTGGTTTTCAACCAGTGGTTCAGGGACCACCAGTGGTCCTTGAGAGGGTTCCAGGTGGTCCCCAGGTAAATGATGGAAAGTTGGTTAACCAGATGTAACTTTTTGAGAGCGTAAAAATGAAACCAATTTCATTTTTACACTCAAGAGTTAAAATGTTCATCTGAATTATGAATTACCCCAAATCAATAAATTGTCATCTAATGGGGGTCTCTGATGCAAATTCTGAATAAATAAATGGCCTTGCTATGAAAAAGGTTAAAAACTACTGGCCTATACCTTAATTTAAATATTTGAAAGACTACAATCAAAGTACTGTTCTGGTGGTACTTCTGTGGCCTACTGGCAGCCTGCGTACAAAGACTGATGCTGATCGGTTCAGTGGTTTGAGCAATTGGCTCCATAAACAGACACACACACACACACACACACACACACACACACACACACACACACACACACACACACACACACACACACACACACACACACACACACACACACACACACACACACACACACACGCATGCACAAACACACACGAACACACACCCTTTGGAACTGTGATATATGTTTTCACAGCATCGGCCATACTGTGGGTCCTGTACTACGGACACAAGAAACATTTCAATCAATTTCATCTGTTCATGAAAATGAACATACACAGGATAAACAAGTGAAGTTAATGGAAGCGATGAAACATTAAAAACAAAAAGACATGTTGACAAATGGGTGGCCTCTACTGATCGGATGAAAGTGCTTGCTTTTTCACTACACTAAAGACTTTTTCAGAAAGGGGAATGCTAATGCTACACATAAAGCATGTTAAACAACACACCAGTACCTGATCAGGGTTGTGAAGCAAGGGACAGTTGTCACACTGGTCTCCAACTCCATCCATGTCGGTGTCTTTCTGGTCGTGGTTGTACACGTATGGGCAGTTGTCACTCTCGTTCAGAATTTCTGCAGAGGACGTACCACAGTACATTATATGCGCTCAACAATCCTCAGGCCTTTCTATAAATCGTAACACATGTTTAATCACATTTTAAGCCTGCCATGGCCTCTAGTTTGAGAGTGTTTTGCACATTTCCTTCAACAGGCAGCAGCACATTTGGAAACATCCGGCGCCAACGAAAAAAAAAAAAGGTTAGGCCTAAAATGACAAGGAATTAACCAGCCACAGGAAGGCTAACTTTATTGTGCTTTATCTCGCCAACTCAGTCTCGGCACTTGACTCGAGATTTGGTCAGCTGCATAATTATAGGCAGAGAGCAGCAGGTTTCCAGCCTGATCTATATTCTGTTGCATGGCGATGTCCCACACCCAAGAATAGATGCATACAAGCTCACAATGCCTATCAACTATATGACATATCAACAATACCAAACTCTTTCTTACCGTCTCCATCGATGTCCACGGCGCAGGCGTCACCCTCTCCGTTGTTGTCCGTGTCTATCTGGGCCGGGTTGTGCTCATACGGACAATTATCACAGCGGTCTCCTACTTCATCTTTGTCAAAGTCAAACTGGCGCGGGTTATACAGGAGGGGACAGTTGTCCTGGATGGGAGAGAGCAGCGGGACAGATTTAGTTGTAAAACAGTGATGACTGCAATTAATACTTCAGTGCTGTGCTTAAAGCCTCAATGCGACTTTCCTCTTCTACCCCAGGTTTGAACCAGAGGTAGATATTCCAAAGATATCCCACAGATATCAGTAATCAAATGTGGATCTTTCATTACAATTTACAATTTTAGGCATTTAGCAGATGCTCTTAATACTCTTAATCCAGAACGACTTGCAATAGTAAAAACATTCAATTTAATCAGAATTTACAATACATTTTACAATATACAATGTAAGCATGTAAACATTGTAATACATTAGGCATCCTATATAAGTCACTGCAGCAAGTACTGTGGGTTGGTATGTAATACAAGTTCTATTAAAAAGAAAAGAAAAACAAACAAGCTCATACCCTCTCGTCAACAATTCCATCATTGTCATCGTCTTTGTCACAGGCGTCTCCTTGGCCGTCTTTGTCAAAGTCCTCCTGCCCAGAGTTAGGAAGGTTGGGGCAGTTGTCCTGAAACAAGAGAACTTCCATGTAAGCACCTCTTTGGTATTCCTGTGTTGGGTCTTACTCTAAAATCCTCTTAGCAGACTCCATAGAACTGTACCTTCCTGTGCTGTTTTCTCTCCAAACTGTTAATAAAGTATCAATCAATCAATCGATCGATCAATCGCACAGTATATATCTTCAATAAAATATCATCATTAAGTCAAATACAACGTTATTTAACCATTGAAACCTATACCAGCATCCCCAGGGGATAGTGTATTGTCGAGAGAGAGTTAATCTTACCTTCTCTTTCTACTGTATATATATATAGCATCAGAGAACCACTGACATATATGCGCTACCTTCTTGCAGTGATAGGTGGAGTTGGCATCGCACACCACACCGTGGTTGGGCCAGCCATCCAGGTCGGAGTCCTCTCCGCAGATGAAGCCGTCCCCGGCGTAGCCCGTCCTGCACTCACACTTGTACATGGGGTCGCTGAAGTGGTTCAGGTAGATGCATTCTGCATACTTATGACAGCTGTGCGTCTTGTCCTTGCACGGGTTCTCCGGCTCGCACACCTGGGGATAAGTGGAGAGCAGGTCAAAAATAGAAAAAGAAAAATGCAGCTTGATGCTTGGTTTTGTGATATTTTGGTCATGTACCTGACCTGTGCATGGGGAAATTCGCCTGGCCATACAATCAGAGATCATAAGATCTCACATCTTGCAGTGACATTGTTCCGTTTAGGATTCTTATTTATTTCATCCTCCCCAGCAGGTAGTACCTGCTGGATGGAGGATGGAATAAATAAGAATCCTAAGAGGTACACAACTAAAACAATAGGACCTTAACATGCCAAAAATGCACTAGTGAGGGCTGACGTTTATGTACCCCCATCCCATTTCATGTCTGACCTGCCTAGGGGGCAACTTTCTGCATTCATTGCAACACTATGATCAAAGATGATATTCATATTTTCCATCCACATTGAGATAAAAAAGATTGATGTCAGTAGCATCATCAATATGCAGAACAAGGCACACTACTGTGTAAACCAACCCTGATACCATTCCATATATTGAGGACTCAAATTCAGTCAGTGAAACAGTAGGAAAGGGATCGCACCCGCGATGGCTATTTTCTTCCATAGAAGACATGCTGGCTTGAATTCTACCGGTAATCCAAATGACAGAATTCAGTCGTGCATGGCGACCAAGAGCTTATTGACAGCCTTTTCTTGGTGACACCGGTTCGGTGTAAACCTCGGTTGCGCGTGCCATGGCTACGATGATGACCCTCTAGTGCTCCGTGGGATTGTTTTGACGTTAGATGCTCCCAGCTGACACTCATTAAGGCTGAATGATGAAGCTCTTAGCGCGGATGCCACAACATGAGCTCACTGAGAGCCGTGTGGCAGGCATGAGGAGGCCTTTAATCCAGACCATGAAACGAAGACCACCGTTTGCCAACTATGAGACAATCCCCCCATACCCTCCTTTCCCTGAATCCTTTTTTAGGGGGGGCAGATGTGGAAGGCCAAAGAGTGGCAGAGTGGTCCTTGAGGGGTGTTATGTAAGGACGGTGGCAAAGTATGTGGTTTTCAAACGTTTTCAAATACTGTAATTTGCCTCAGTTGAGATGCATAGTGGACGAAAAGTAAAGGTATTGAAATTTGGAAATACTTCAGTAAAATACTTATTTACTACTTTCCTCCACTCTAAAGCGGCATGGTGAAAGGTTTGACCTTTCTCAGTGCTAATAATCATGCAAAGGCAATACCTAATAATCCCGTTAAAATATGACAAATAACATCTATAGTGGAAACACAACTGGAGAAGATGGAATCAAAGTGGATGGAAACTTGCGTTGCATAATTCATAAATGAATGGAAGCTGCTGCTGATTTACTGGCCTCATTATTGGAATGTGTGTGTGTGTGTGTGTGTGTGTGTGTGTGTGTGTGTGTGTGTGTGTGTGTGTGTGTGTGTGTGTGTGGGTGTGTGTGGGTGTGTGTGTGTGTGTGTGTGTGTGTCTGTGTGTGTGTGTGTGTGTGTGCGTGCGTGCATGTGCGTGCGGCGTGCGAGTGTGTGCGTGATACCAATGAACAGCAGGAGTTTTCAAATGTCTTGCTAGTAGCCAAGCCAAAAAAGAGCAGAGCCAAAATAGCAGATCTACAAGCTCAAAGTGTCACAAAGCCAGACAATCAGATATCTCTGCCAACTGATAACATCTGGAGGGGTTACATTCAATGCATGGGCTTTGGGCACTGGTTATAAACCAATGCACACAATGCTGTGTAAACCAATCCTGATACCATTCCATATGTTCAAAAAAACAGCAAAAGTAGCAGATCAACAACCTCAAAACACGAGCGTGTGAATCTGCAAATTTTGGTGATTCTGTGTGATGCCATAGTATGATCAAGTAGAGAAACAGCACACAGTTAAAGTCCATATATTCTGTGACACTGGCTCAAGGTTGCGGCACTGTATGTTCAAATGTGGTTGTCCCAGAACTGTTGCACACACACACACACACACACACACACACACACACACACACACACACACACACACACACACACACACACACACACACACACACACACACACACACACACACACACACACACACACGCATGCAGCGCACACACACAAATCACCAGGGCTGCAGCTTTTATCATTTATGAATTATGATATGACATGCAAGAATTCATTCCCAGTGTGGACTGCCAATACAGAACGTCCCTGGAGCTGGCGGCACATGGTGCAGGGATTCATGTGCTGTATTCCATGATACGTTTTATATATGCTACTTTAAGACAGTGGTTCCCAAACTTTTTAAGGTTCAAGGACCCTCAAATAGGAACTAATTAGCTCATTTGAATAGATATGCGAGGCAAAACCCATAAGAGGAGATTTTTAGGGCTCTGGCAGTGATTTTCAACTTGTTTCATTGTTTCATTTCACAGACCCCGGATTTGACATGCATTAGTCTACGTACATCCATTTAATGGCATTTCTATGGACCATTTCTGGGACCCACAATCTATATTGTAAAATCAGTGAAAATATAGGCAGCGTACAAATGGAACAGTTCCGGCACTGTATCTGGTCGAAGCCACAGCCACAGCCACAGAGCAGCAGATGTAAATAAAATACTGTTTGACCTCCACAGCAGGTATATCTGCTAAATTGCTTCTTCCAGTGATCAGTGCATACAGTGTCATCATCTTAAAGGTAGGGTAAGTGATTTGAAATTCATTGTGTAGTACCAACCTGGTGCACTAGGGACGCCCAAGAGTAGCTACACTTTGTGAACCTGCTGCTCGATCCTGATTGGAGGAGAATTCACCCTCCACCTGGGGAACTTTTATTAGCTCCCCTGCTAACGTGGGGGAGGGGGAAACTCCATATATGGTCTGCACACCTTATAATAGAGCATTTTAACAGAAAAATGTTTTTTTGGGTGATATCTGACAAAAGTGAAATCACTTCCCCTACCTTTAAGGTAAAAAAATACATCTGGTCCGTAATTCACCTTTAACTACTTTAATACAGTACCTACTGTAGTTAATCAGGGTTCCAAGCGCGTCTACCAAATGTCCCACAATAGAAAACAGTTAACATCAGAGGAAAATCTATAAATTAATCTATGTACAGTATAAATTCTGGAACGCTCATTGGACACTTGCTGCGGAGTGGCAGAGCTATCTGATGCATGCAACAGTAAAGTGAGAGCTGCTCACCTGTTTGTTCTTCTTGGCGGCCTCTACTCCCATGCCAAACGGCTGGGTGCCTTTGTAGCGCTTGGGACAGGGCAGGCAGTGGAAGCCTGGGTCGGTGTTGACACATCGCTGGACGCCACCCGCTTTGTAGCAAACATCTGACACCATGTCACACTGGAGAGGAAAGGGAAGCACATACAAAAGAGAACTAACCATCCAAATTATGGAGGCTGCATACATTTGCATAATGAGATAACAGAGTGAGAGATGAGAGGCATAGTGAGGCGACCAACGTTCATAAAAGTATGGCGCAGAGCTACAGACATTAGCGTTTCTAGTAAAAAAAATAAATACAAAGAATTACCAGAATGTGTTCTGGTTCCTCCTTCAGTTACGCCAAAATAGTTCCTAATATTTCAGAAATATTATAAAATCTTCATTATTCTGCCAGGATTGGGCATTACCATACCATATTAGTCAAATGTGAGCGCTTTAGAACATCTATCACAGGTGTCAGAGAGATCTGGGTATATTCCTGCGAATCTAGCTTTGCTTAGTTTGCCAGGAGTCGGATAAATGTGTTTTCTTTTCCTGTCGATCAGATTATACTAAAGTACCCTTTTAAAGACCAAGTCTCATGCAGAACGAATCATATTCTTATACATATTCTTCTTCTAATACAACATACTGTAATTGGTCTCTTCCAATTCAAAGTACATCCAATTCAAATTCAAAATATGAATAACTCATATTATGATTTATAAGTAATTAATGCAGCTTAGTAATTGTGCTTTTATTTATCTCATGAAAAGCAGGAGAGGCTTCTCCCGATAAAAGATTATATAAAAAAGAAATATGGGCTTTTGACAATTGAGTACCTGGCAGAATGTGGTTAATACCAGAAGCCAACAGTATCTGTGAGAACACTAAAGTATTGTCTAGTGATGTTTGAAAATATCTGAAGTAGAGTGTGATTTTGTTTTATTCAGTAGGATACCTCATTGATATCTCCACAGTGTGTGCCATTTCCACGGAAGCCGGCAGGACATGGTCCACACTCCCAGGAGCCATCGGGGGCGCTGTTGCATTCCACCCCACCAAAGCAAGGGTTGGACAGACAGCCATCTGTAAGACATTAACAGTCCAGCATCAGTAAAACTACACATAATACACTACCAGGAAGAGTAGACAACTACACTGCAGGCTGTTACAGCAGCCATCAGTAAAACTACAGGAAACTGACAGGAAGTAAGGCATTACACTACAGTCAGCAGTATAGTCAGACAGAGAGGCTTGTCGGGATCAGCCAGGATGGAAGTCTATCCCTGTTTCAATGTGCTAGACCCCTGGGAGATGAATTGCTGAGGTGGAGCGCAACACCTGCCATTATCTCTCAGTACTTACTGGATATTCTCCAGCCATGCTCCATATACGCTGAGTCAACGTAGCCCGTGGTTGATCCCATGACCCTGCGGTCGGAAAGAAGCGAGCACTCTACCGACTGAGCTACGTTACCCAGTCATCATTAAAACAATAGGAAACATTATTGTAGGTGTATCCGAAACACCTACAATACCAGGAACTGTGCACTTCGGCTCCCTTAGGAGCAGCGAACCATCTTTTTTCCTGTCTACCTACATTGGTTCTCAAATCTCTAATTACAATGAACAAAATAAGTCTCTTTGCCACAAACAGGTCATCAAGACGTATTCTCACCATGGTGCCTAGAACAGGGATGCTAGGGTTGAAAACGCACCCACACACTGCATGCTCACACACGCACGGACGCAAGCACACGTACGCACACACCTCATCTTGTTTTTTCAATGATTAATTCCCAGGGAATGAGCCATACACAGCACACGCTCCTAAACTACCAGGCCTTGGCACGGCTTCAGCACAAATATTTAACTTAAATTAGAATTGCCACAGATGCTGAGATCATGGCACATTTAACGTTAATCACGTGTCCGAAGGAGCTCAAATGTCTCTGTGTTTATGTGTGTGTTTGCATGAGTGTGTCTTTGCATGAGTGTGTGTGTGTGTGTGTGTGTGTGTGTGTGTGTGTGTGTGTGTGTGTGTGTGTGTGTGGGTGTGTGTGTGTTTGCATGAGTGTGTGCGTGCGTGCGTGCGTGCGACAGTGTGTGTGTGTGTGTGTGTGTGTGTGTGTGCGTGCGTGCGTGTGTGTGTGTGTGTGTGTGTGTAGCGCCATGCAATGGGCATGCTGTGGACCATGATGGCAGCTCACCGATAGGACACTCGTTCCTGTTACAGATGTCTGTGTCGCTGACCTCCCCGACGCATGCCTTGCCGCCGTACTGCGGCTCAGGGCTGTTGCACACGCGCGTCCGGCTCTTGACGCCGCCTCCGCAGGTGGCTGAGCAGATGGCAAACGGAGACCACGGTCCCCAGCCACCGTCGACTGCACAGGGGAGAGTGTCAACCCAGTGTTATTATTTTAGATGTAAAAAAATACATCTAAAATGTACGAACAGAGCGGGATATTCTTTCTAGAATCTTTGTATGACAAATATGGAAAACAGGTGAACGTTTGTTTATAATATGTACTATATGATGTGTAATGTAAAATGACTTAAAAATATATAAATACAAAATTGACACATTCTGGTAATATATGTGTGTATTTGAATAAAAGGAAATGCATGTCATTTAATCTTTAGCATTAGCTATTCAAAAATTCCAGTACAATTACAAGTACAAGCGTCACTTCATGGCATGCGTTGTTAAGTGTGTGTGGTATTTTTTGAACGTTTTCTGCAAAACTGACAGTGTGCCTCTGTGGGTCTCAATGGATTTCAGCCTGACCAGAAACAGGGATGAAACACACACACACACACACACACACACACACACACACACACACACACACACACACACACACACACACACACACACACACACACACACACACACACACACACACACACACACACACACACACACACACAAAAGACATAACAAAAAGAATCACCGGATCCCTCCAGAAGATCATATCCTAGCTTTGCACACCAGAGCTAGACAGTCAATGGTCTGGAACTATTGCTACTGCAGTGAAGACACATGCTAAGGTGATTTGGATCTGGGACAGACAGCCGCGACTCATGTGATATCTGCTTGTTGAGGGATGATCCTTGCTATCGTGTACAGTACGCTGTTCCCAGAGATCAGTGCTTCCCCTGGGGGTCCTTGAGAGGCTACGGGTGGTCCCTAGCAAAATGAGGAATGCTTTAACCCTCTTTTATACTTTTTGAACAATTTTGGTGCAATTGTATGAAACTACCTGTATATCACTCAGTTTAAACGTTTTAACACAAATCCTCTCTGTTGGGTGGGGTGGGGTGGGGGGGTTATTTCAGTTGGGAGGGTCCATGACCAATACGTATCAACATACAACAGGACACATGTTCTACTCACTAGGACACGGCTTGGCATCGCAGCGCTGGGTCTCTCTGCCGTTGCCGTCACAGTCTTTGCCCCCTAGCTGTGGCATGGGGGCATTGCAGTGGCGTATCCTGGTGATCTGGCCCTCTCCGCAGGTGACGGAGCACGATGACCACGGCGACCACAAACTCCACCCACCGTCCTGGCGAACTGGGTAGGCAAAAAAAAAACAAACCCAAACATGAGTGGTTAGGAAATCTTCCCAAAACACAGCGTCTCAAAAACAGCAACGCTGGTTTTCATTCACGGATACAGATATGGATGTAAACTCTTGACAGTGTCACCGCAAGAGAAAACATTGTTTGATATTGGAGAAGAGCGACTCGAAATCAGAATGATGTTCCAACGCTCCCTCCAGTATTTATGTCATTGTGGGTAAAACCAACTCCCAGTGGTTAAACTGTTTCTGTCAGTCACCCACGTGCAGTCAGAGTAATGCAAACTTGTAAGCACTAGCAACAAACAAACCAGCAATCCGCACAACCACTAATCAAGTTTATTTTGGTGAAGGAAGCAAGAGAACGCCATGCTGAATTAACTAAAGGCAGTGTCACTGCATGGTAGGCACAATACAGAGGTGCAGTGAAACGAAAAACATATTTTTCACACTTTTTAGACTTTAATGTTTGTGTATTTTAATATAAAAAATAGCCATTTTAGTTTTTGTGTATTTTAATATAAAAATAGCCATAAATATCATTACTTTCTGAAAATGAAAATTAAATGAAAAACGTACTGTGTGATGACATGCAAAGGCCTACAGCAATGAAAGCCAATGAAAAACATGCTCACCAGTTTGTCCTCCAAGTACAGGTGCTTGTGATTACAAACTAGACCCATTTTTATCTCATTCAGAAGACAGGCAATTACTTGGTTTAAACTTAATCATCTAAGCTAAAATATGTATAAAGGTGTTTGTAGTTTAGAAATAACCCCCTGACTGAATATACACCACTCTGTCACTTTTGTTTACAAACGATACTGCATAGCATGCAATACGATCTTTAACTACCCCATAGCCTGGAGGGATGCGATGCTCTGATTGGTTCAGAAACTAAGAACTATCCATTTGAGGCCTAAAAAGTCAAAATAAAATGACCAAGGTAACATCACTTAAATGTTTTGAACATGTTTGCCTGTAATGACATCGGCAGAATTGGTTTGAAAGTCAAAGAAACCACCTGTTGTAGAATGTAGAATTTGCACATTTAGTGGTAAAGAATTAGGCATAAAATAACAGAATTCCGAATTAAATGCAAATGCTTGAAGGTGGCAATTGGCCATCTCCTGTGACCCCAAATTATGCACAGGCCACACTGAAATAATTGAACAAATACATTCACAAAGGCTATGTCATTGAGTGGTAGGCTATGAATCATTGTACGCTTGAGCACTCTCTCTGCAAGTGGGGTGTATTCGGAATCAACTTCAGCTGGGCAGGGCACACAGCCTCCAACCCGACCATGCAGTCCGCACCCTGAACTGATTCCACCTCACTCAGTTGCATCCTGTGTAAATACATGTCAACATGGAGAGAGCACTCAAAAGACTTTGTAGCTCTGTTATACAAAGACGCAGCCGAAGATGTCATTTCCAATTGAACTCCACCCGAGGGATGTGTATTTTTCAACATTTCTACCGAGTTACTTCATCCCCCATGTGTCGTACAGTAAAAAGAACAGCTGCTGGAATTACATCACCGTTGTTGGCGGCCATGTGCTTCAGATCATATCATTGTGGGGCTTGAAACTGTACTGGGGACAATGGGGTGGAGGCCACATTCAGTGGTACTGTACCTCACAATGGGCACCTTAAATAAAGTCAGTGGCTAAAGGCGCTGTGTCCACTGAGATTGAGACATGCAGTGACATGCCAGTCTGCCTTTCTGTGGTACAGATAGGTCTACTGCTGAAAATGCACAGCCCTGGGCACTTCAAGCTGGGACCAGATAGGAGAGATGGTCAAATGATCCTCTCGATTGTTATGTCAAACCTTAACATGGAAACGTTAAGGTACCCACAAAAAAGGTGTTAGGCTCCCAACACTGGACCATGTATCCCATTAACACAGAGCAATTGTGTGGCGGGACATAACGTCAAGTAGAATCCAAATAAACCCTGCTTTTGATAGGTTTGACTGTGAATGTGTGATTCCTAACCATTAATAATGTGTGTATCTACTTACACTAAAACAGCAGCCTCGGTACACATGCAGTTCGTATTTGGCTCAAAATGAAAAGCTTGGTGAAATGCATAAAAGGCTATGACATAGGAAGCCCACTTCCGTGCATTTCTCTAACGAATAACAGTACAGAGTGGCATCGCTCCAAATGTGGTGATATCAGGGGTCTCTGAAAACCAATGAACCAGTAGGATTCTGTGACGGCACCAGAAGACCAGAAATCATCCAGTCTGGGTTATATCATCAGTAGATGACATAAGCGAATGACTCACCGCGGCTGTCGCACTTGCGCAGGCTGCACTTGCGGGTCTGGATGGACGCACCGGTGCAGGGGTTACTGGTGGCGTCGCACGACCTGCCCCTCTGCTGGGTCCCTGTTCCACACGTCACCGTGCACTCTGTCCACTCTGACCAGGGGGACCAACCGTCCTCACTGTCCTTAGCTGTACACACACACACAAGACAACCACATGGTACAGAACAGTAACACACTCGCAACAAGTTTGCAAAAAGTTCAAAGATTTGATTGGTCATTAACAAGGAGAAAAGCTTCATGGAACACTGGCAACAGGTGGATATAGGCTTTGGTAATAAGACACGGTCGGGAAATCAACCCCAAACGATCCAAAGGCCACTGAGTTGTTTTTTTGCGAATCCTCAGTATTTATTTACAACGTATAATCATAATGTGTGTGTGTGTGTGTGTGTGTGTGTGTGTGTGTGTGTGTGTGTGTGTGTGTGTGTGTGTGTGTGTGTGTGTGTGTGTGTGTGTGTGCATGCGTGTGTGGTGTGTGTGTGTGTGTGTGTGTGTGTGTGTGTGTGTGTGTGTGTGTGTGTGTGTGTGTGTGTGTGTGTGTGTGTGTGTGTGTGTGTGTGTGTGTGTTTGAAGTGGTGATAAAGTCCATGGTTCTTATATGAGCGGCCAAACAGTTCTACGTGTTGAAGATCAGAGTGGCTGAATGCTCTTGACCTCATGGTGGACAGACAGGTTGGGAGGACTTTTAGAGTGATGGAGGAGGCAGACTTGAGAGACAGGGCGCGGATCTTAGAGTGTGTGTGTGTGTGTGTGGGGGGGGGGGGGGGGGGGGGGGGGGGGGGGGGGGGTGAATGGCCTTCAATGTATGAAGGAGGATTGTATATAGTCGATATATACGTATGATGGGTTGCCAGTGGAGTTTATGCAGAACAGGAGTGATATGACTGATGACAGGGGATCTGGTAACGGTGAGTGCTGCTACATTCTGCACAAGTTGAAGTTTATGGAGGAGTTTGTGGGCAGGTGACAAGTGAGTGAACCAGCATTGCAGCACTGTGGGGGGTGAGTGATGGGCGGAGCTGGTTTATATTTCTGAGGTGGAAGTAGGCAGACAGGATGGCGCTGTGATGTGGGTATCAAATGATAGGGTGATGTCAAGGACGACACCCGGACCCTTAACCTGAGGGCAGGGTGAAACTGGGCTTTATGTGTATGAACTGAACCAAATCGTAAGGGTTTGAAGAAACAGTGAGTTAAGAGTGTTTTAAGAGAAGAAATTAAATTTGGAAGGAGCTTGGCGATTTTTAAGTCAGTTTATCGTATTACATCATCTTAACAGTAAAAGGCTGCAGTAGCCATTTTTGGAGCGTGGTTAATTTTGACCAAGAAAATGTGTGTGTGTGTGTGTGTGTGTGTGTGTGTGTGTGTGTGTGTGTGTGTGTGTGTGTGTGTGTGTGTGTGTGTGTGTGTGTGTGTGTGTGTGTGTGTGTGTGTGTGTGTGTGATTGTGCATGTTCAATGGATAACAGAACGTAATAGCCTTCTCTACTTACGCATACACACGGGACAACACTCGCCATCGATAAACGTAGGGTTGGCACATGCCACTGGAGGACATGTGATTTGGTGACACACTATCTTGGACTCCTGCAATGAAAACAAACAACATGACAAATGATGAACACTTTCTCATGGTGCATTATTGTCTTTATAAGAGTTTATACGTTTTCTTTTTAGGGCTGTTTTTATTGTCATTTACTTAATCTGTGATGCAGCACCCCTAACTTGCGGCTTTCCACATGAATGCATAGCCTACTGTACTGCACGTGTACAACATATGTGACAATAAATCACTTGAATTTATCTTCAGTGTCAAAAAAGGTGGACTTTGTATAGGATTGGATCCCAGGTCTGTAATCTGGAACCAAAATAAATTGTACATTTGTTTCCATTTGTATTCTGGTATTATAATTGTGTACAGCAGAGGTTAAGTCCACACAATTGTGATAAAAGCAGTTCCTGGAAACAGTTCCAAAATGTGTCTGCACCAAATCCTCCGGGTTCCTCCAGAATCCAGATCCCAACTCTATAACTTTGTGTACTTGTGTCCCACATGTTGTGGCCAGTATATTATACAGTACCTGGCAGGTACATTTGGTGCAGCTGTCCACAACCCAGTCCTCCTTATCGTCAAACAGGCGACCATCCTGCCAACACATGTTCTTCTCCTTAGAGTTCTTCATCTTCCCGAGAGCCTCCTTCATGACGGTGTTCTCCTCCGTCTGGGTGGACAACAACACACAGGTATGCACATTAACCCATGTAGACCTGAGAACAGATTCTACAAAGGTCTTCTAAATCACAATCATTTATCAGTGGTGATTCCCTATATTTTATACATACCACTGGTTGACACTGACATGCACTTATAGACTATATTGCAATTTTTTGCAATATAATGTATTTTGGTTATCTAATTATTGTACATCCACAATACGGATGGCAGGTGTGTTGGATTTATAAATATTCAATTTCAACTAATGAAATGTATCCATAAAAGCATGTGACAAATTAATAACTACATTGGAAGACCAGTTTATTTCTTTTTATTATTATTTTATTCCTTTGGTTTCCTGAAATGCACCAGCTATCCGAGTTTAATTCCAAGAGTGGAAGTATATCAAAAGCTAAACAGCAATACTGTATGTATCAATTTATGTATTTGTGTATTTGTGTGTGCATAAGTTCCCATTATCTCTTGATTTGTTGCCGGATTTGCATGGGAGACAATGTATACGAAACAATATATTCATATACAATGACCATGTATATGAAATCAAGCAAAAACCTACAAGCAGGGCTACAAATTGTGAGATTATACATCTTTAATTTAAAGACAAATTAAAGAATGAATTGAAATATTTGGAATGCTTTTTAAACTTTTGAATAAAGAAGGCACAGAATATTTTCACAAGGATGTCTGTGGACAATTACATGTTAATCTGGGATTCATTGACATGAATACATTTGGGAAACACTGGTTCAAACAACATTAGGAAGCAAGCCCAAATAACTTCTACATGTACAGTTTAGAAACAAGCCCAAAAAACCATTAACCAGCAACTATTTGCACCTTACAGAAAAAAATGTCAATAAGCGTCAATGATTGCTGTCTGCCTGAAACCTGTCCATATTTCCACAGAATATCACGCAAAGTGAAAGTTAACAGATCTACAAGCTCAGAGCTGCACTTAAACCACTCAAACCCTCGGGGGCAGTGGGTTATCAACCCTTTTCATATCAAGCCCCATTATTCATTCTGCATTTAAGCCACAGACCACCACTCGATGACATTTAGCCTTGCAGAGCTGAAACTAAACAGAATAGAGTGTAACACCCATTTAGCTGAGGACTGCCTAGAACTCTCTCACGGACCACTGGTGGTCCCTGGACCACTGGTTGGAAACCCTTGCAATATAAATTCTGTAAACTGGGCCCGGCATGGCTGTGTACTTGGATCGCTTTTCTCCATTTATCTCGCCAAAAACAGCTGCAACAAGCTCACAACATGTTGCAATGACAACTTTAATTCTAATTGTGTCCTTTGTGTGTGTGTGTGTTTGTGTGTGTGTGTGTGTGTGTGTGTGTGTGTGTGTGTGTGTGTGTGTGTGTGTGTGTGTGTGTAATGGTCATAGGAAAAGGCCCGGTTCCAAAGCGTGGCTTGGTTATTATCACATCATGACCTTTGACCTGATTGGAGACTAGGGGATGGCTGGCTGCTTTTTCTTAACACTTGGGAACTGTCAGTGGATGAACTACTGCCAGAAGGTTCAGCCTGTGTGTGTGCTTGCACAGGTATGTGTGTATGCATGTGTGAACATGTGCGTGTGTGTGTGTGTGTGTGGGGGGGGGGGGGGGGGGTGTGAGAGAGAGAGAGAGAGAGAGAGAGAGAGAGAGAGAGAGAGAGAGAGTGTGTGTGCAATCTGCATGTGTTCATCTGTGAGTGTGTGTGTGTGTGTGTGTGTGTGTGTGTGTGTGTGTGTGTGTGTGTGTGTGTGTGTGTGTGTGTGTGTGTGTGTGCGTGCATGCGTGCGCATACGCGCACAAGTGCACACAATCGCACGCACATCCAGGCAATGGCGCTCAGCGCTACAATCCGAGACACCACTTGGTCTGGAAGAGCCTTAGGGACCCTTCTCATCACAACCGTTTTTTTCCCCATTTCTTTTTTCCCATAAGGTTCATGCCCAGACTCTCTCTCTCTCTCTCTCTCTTATTGCTGGGAAGCTCCAAGAGGAAGCACATGGCCTGTTTTTTTTGTTTTTTTTTTTAACACAGCCAGACATTAGCCCAGGAGAACCAGGGGAACACTTCCTATACATCCCCACGTTACATCTCATAAAAAGCCTCCGCTGCGTCTGCCTCCTCCCAGCCTGGTGCAGACCTAGCATGACTTAAACAGGTTCAGGCGTCACCGCTGACTCTGTCAACACTCCCGCTTGCTACTTCAGACTGGTTTATACCCCATGCCCTGGTCTGCAGATAGACGATCTGCAAGGTCAGAAGGCGCTGTGAAAGCGAAAGCCTTGTGAGCTTGCATATCGGCTATTTTCGAAGCAGGACACCGCCACACAGAGAGGTATAAACAGGGCTTTAGTGTTTGCTTTTAAAGTAAAGTAAATGTACCTCGTAACCTTACTGGAGTTCTTTAAATACTGGCTGCGGCACACAAAAGCACCTTGGCTCATTGCACTGCGAAATGACTCAGTCACAACTGCAAGGTTTTTCTTGGACTTGGTGTGTGGACCTTCCGAATTGTTACCACCTTGGTGGCTACCTCATACTGTACCAGCTGGATTATGCCACGTCTATAGATGTGGAAATCTTTATTTTTGTCTGTCCTCGACATGTTTCTGTTTTTCTTTCTTTACTCCCCAAAACACACACCCGCACGCCTACACGCACGCACTCTTCTCTTTTCTAGTTCTGAAAATAACAAGGACGATGGAGCTTGCACAAAAACTAATTTAACACAAGTAAACCTGGGATGAGACAATAAAGATGATTCTATTGTTCATCATTAGTAGTTTACAAAGAGAGCAATTGTTCATACAGTATGCCATATATTTTTATTACAACCAACTGTCACTAGCCAATACAAAACAAGCTGCCAGCTAGTTCACTGTGGCCTGGGTTTTGAATATTAAAGCCAAACAAAAGAAAATACAATACGTGGATAAAAGAAAACCCCAAGACAAAACACTAACACAGCTGAGTACATAGTATGGGCTGTATTTCCAGATTTCAATAGGGCCTTCCTTTTACTCTCCACTACATCTCAGAAGCAAACTAGTTACAAATCCGAGGCTACATTAAACACTTCAACCATATATACATATATACATTACATAAAAGCTCACAATGTGTCACAATTGCTCTTTTATTTGCAAAACATTTCTATACATCTGAAAACTTAAAAAGAGACATTCTGCATAGTGGGCCCTATGTTGAGTTTCGTAAGTATCAGGTCTTATGATTTAAGTCAATACTTGCAGGTGTGGCAAAGCCACTCAAAACAGCCAAACAGCTTTTCCACACCTCCAAGTTTTGACTTAGGTCATAAGACCTGATACTTAGGAAACTCAAAATAGGGCCCATTGTTTTGGCAGCTTTTTACATTGGTCCATTTGCTATACAGACGCAAGGTCACCAACAGCTAAATGATGTTAAAACTTTCTCTGTTTAACTCAATAAAAACTCCTTCTCCGTCTCCTGGATGCTAATGGTGGCACTGACAGCTGCAACTAGAATAGCACTCGGTAGAGTGCAAACGCAAGTAGGCCATGGCCTACTTGTGCCTGAGTGGAGCAAGCTAATACTTATTAAATTAGTTTTGAAGGTCTCTTACTTACGTCATCATTACATCATCGCCTAAACCAGCCAATCGTACTACCTCAAGGAACCACCGAACACCAAGTACCAACGGTCGCTTAACTTGCGGCCACTCCGCTCACACAAGTAATAAAATAGTGTTTTTTGCATATTTTTTTCACCTCTGGTTAGTAGCACACATATTCCACTTTGTGTTACTCACCACTTTCTGCAGACCATCGATTAGGTTACTGACGACCACGCGGAGGCCTTTGAGTTCCTGGAACATGGTACTAAGCTCCTCGCAGGAGCGCTCACACATGTCTGAGCCTGGCTCATCGGTCTTCTGCCCGATGACGTTGGTGGTGATGGAGGGACTGACGTCCACCACCTCTGTGCTCTCGCTCACCGTGTTGGCCTCATCTGGGGAGGAAAGCAACAAATGAATGATGAGCAACGATGCAGAGCTGGGTAAATGGGCAGGGTGTTGGCTACTGCAAAGCAAAATAAACAGGCACGGTAACTTTGCATGTTGGAGATGGAGAGATTGCCTGGCCCCTGTGTCTAAGAGGTTGCCGAAAAAGGTTGCGATATTGAAGGGGCAGAAAACAGTGCTTCCGCGCTGTTTAAGCAGCCCTGGGCTGTGACAAACTCTGTCTATACTCTAATGATCTGGGATTACCTCCGCACTATGAGTTTTTGTACCGGCTATCTGATTGGTATCTGGTCTCTTGGCAACACTGACAACTTCTTATCTCTCAGCTCTAGGGTTAGTCTTCTACAGAAATAATCAGCAGCTGCCACTTAAATGATGTGTCATTTCTTGTTTTTGAAAGACACAAAGCAGTTATGTTGCTCAATTCACACTCAATATTTATTTCCTAATCCTATGCAAACTCAGTGCAATTCCAAAGTACATTTTAGATTCTGGTGACATACTGAAGCTGTGCCACAGCGTAAACAACCTAACAAGACTACAACTTTACAACTCTTTTGTCCCAGTGTTGTCCCACATTGTTTCTGCTTGAGAGTTCTCAGGTCAAGGTAGGACGTGGAAACGTGAACTCAGTTAATAGTACCACAATCTGGCGCAGTCAGGTTATTTTTCACCAGGATGATGGAAAATGATGTCAACACTTGTGACTGTACACCTAGTGTGACTGCCTATTTCAACAGGACACGATAAACTTGTATATTTACATAGGCACTCAAAACAAGTAACAAGCAACTGCGGTGGAAACAGGGCAGTTATTGAGTGTTAAAAACACAGTGCACATTTGTTTTGGTGTTTTATTTTCAGATGGACACTTTTTTGCACGGTACGATGACAAAATCTAACACTAATTGACTATAATGACAACTTTGCCGACAAATAAAAAAATACTAGACAAAAATGTCTGACAGAGACTATTGGGCAACAAATTAAGTAGAACTAAATGACAGGCCATTGTATGCTTGGTTACATGCTGGAGATAGCTATGTACAACCTCATGGAAAATTGTATAGATCAGCTATTTTCAGCTTGCAGCCAAGTGTAAAAAAATCAGACTTTAGTTGATTATATCATTTGATATATAGTCGACTAAAACTAATTAACACTAAAATGTTTCAGATGACTAAAATATGTCTAAATCTAACAAAAGCTTAATTTCAAAAACTATGACTAAAACCAAAATGTTCTGTCTAAACCAACACTGGTGTTTCAGAGATATTTTTTCGGGGCAGGGGACACACACAACAACATCTGGTCACTGTATAAATGGGAGGGGGTCGCATTACTTGAAAAGGCCCAGCAATCAAAAACACACAGAACCTGTTCACAACATTGTATGTGACTTCCCCTTTTCCCCAATAACTGGCAAACAATGTGGTGGCGAGCAGCACTTATTTCTGTCTCCAAAAAAACAGATGTTCATTCAGCGGGAATTCGATTTGAAACGTCTTCACTCGGTTAATCTTTCCACCAGAGAGGGATCCGGGTGGGCGTTGCTTGACGGGTGGGGGTTGTTTGATGGGTGCAGAGGTGGGCGGGCGAGTGGGGGAACTCAAAAATAGAAATGTGCGTCTTCCTAGCGTGATGAGAAAAGCACACTATTGTCATAAATCCCCATGACCTTTGAGATGAGTGGGCACTTCTAATATGCGCTTAACAAGCTCGAGAGCGCCTCGACGTTCCCAGATGGATTTAAGAGGAGCCAAAGAAGCCGATCCGTGCCCCCGTCCTTTCAGCAAATCCTGAACTGAGCTGTCTGTCCTGCAAACACACCGGCGCTGACGGACTCAAGCATGCCGCATCAGATTCTTGCTGGTGGGGCCACTCGGTTCAAAGTAGGTTTACTTTTCTACCAGGAGCCAAGCACGGGGTCAGGCCCAGGCACTAGAGATAGCATCTCCTAGACATAAACACAGTGGAATCCCTGGTGATCTGTCTGGGTTCACACTGAATGGAATGCAGCACTTCATCTGTTCTACTTTAAACGGCCACAGAGTTTTGACCTGAATCCGATTCCGTTCTGTTATCATGGGGATATCTGATGATCTGTTTTAAAAACCTCCCCAACGCGAGGCTTCCGGAGCCTTTGAGGGTCCGCTTTCCAGGCACAGTGAGGAACACATCAGGGTGTTTCATGTCAGATTATCACCCATCCTCCTCACAGCATGACAGTAATAGTGTCATTCCGAGTTAATCTGTACCAGGGTTTGTCAGAGAAAATACTGTGGCTTCCTACAGTTTCGGACTCCCTATTGTCTGTTCACATACAGAAAATTTGGAGGAGGAAGTTGTTGAAGAATAGTCATATCTGTCAAAGAAATAAACGGCCAGAGGAATGTGCCTGCCAGCTGCGCTCTTTGAAAAAGATGGACAATCATCAGACCATCACTACACACCCCATGCTAGACATGTTTGGGTCATATTCATGCTTTCATGTTCCATTATAAGATTCAATAATCTTTCGTTTATCCCCAAGACAAAGACATTTACTCATTTTAGCTGATTCTGTTTAACCACACCAGTTTGAATGAACAGATTTAAATAGCAAAGAAATGGTACACACACAACAGCCTCAACAGGCATATTTGTATGCAATTTTCATATTGAAAGGAGGGGCCCAGTCATATATGGGAGTTGTCTTTGCAAAAGGAGAGCAGCAACAGCCAAGACCCATTAGAAATGCGCAGCAATGTAAAGTGTCGTTGATTAATAGGAGCCCAGAGACTGTAAATCAAGAAGTCATTCTAACCCACATTTATCCAAAGAGGTCCCACCGTAGCCAAGGCTATGGTTTTGTTCTTTCAGGGTCTGGTGGACCCATTCAAATCTCAGGAGAGTTTCATTCTGTGTGTGCATGTGAATGCACGCATGCCTTTTCCTGTGAAAGTATTTTATGCATTCTTCGAACTGATAAGCGTTCCCGTTATTTCCCGGCAGACTAAAAGGGGAGAAAAATCCACAGAAAAACCTTAGTGGAGTTCTAACAATGATTTATTAGCTCTCATTAATGTCTGTCATGACGCTTTTTATGTGAGTGTGGCTTTGTTTGAAGTTCTGAGTGACTTTTGCTCCAACAAAAGAGCAGATAACAGGGCAGTGTCTTGACTGGTACCAATGTGTAGACCCAGGTGTTGACCTTTATTAAATACATACCCACATTCAGATGGAATTAAAAGCTGACTGCTGCACAAGCAATGCGATACTCAACCACACGTGTGCATGCATGATTGCAAACACGCATGCACGCACATACACACATGCACACCAGACCACAGGAAGAGTCCCATCGAACAGACCCAGTTTCGGAGCTGGCTGTGAAGCATGGCGGTCTAAAGAGGTGCTTCTCAAACCTTTTACTTACAAGGACCCCCCCGGAGACAGACCTCTCTAAGGGTCGATTTGGACCCCCTACAATGAACCCTTGAGAAGCAACAGGTTTAAAGGAAGGACGTCCTCCTATTTACCATGTCTGGACCATCTCAGCAGAGAGGCGCTCTGCATGCGAGCACTGCCGAGAAGGAGCATGAGGCACTATTCCCAAAGCGCACAAAACTGCAGCTAAGCAAAGCAATGCAATCTGCCAATTTGTGACTTCATTGTGTGTGCGTGTGTGTGTGTGTGTGTGTGTGTGTGTGTGTGTGTGTGTGTGTGTGTGTGTGTGTGTGTGCATGCGTGCGTGTGTGTGTGTGTGCGCGAGTGTGTGCACGGGTGCGTTTGTCTGTGTAAGAGCCTGACCGATACCAGATTTTGAGCTCCAATTACAATTCAGATTTGGGGGCGGTTATGACTGATTACCAATATTGTTTTGTGAAAACTCACTACCTCTGATAGTGGCCGAACTAATATAGAGCACTACAGCTTTGAGTAGTTTAGCATATGTCAACTTTTTCTTTTTTAATTTTTTTATTCAGACAGCCATCAATGAGTAAAACACAAATCTAGGAAGCCACTACATGCACACAAATATTTTCCTAGAAGATTTGTCATTGATCTAACAACAAAAAATGTTAGATCAATGACAATCAAGAAGTAGACCAGCAAATTGAGTCTTTGACCAATGACATTGCTTCTTTGACTACAGATTGCAGCCCATAGATGTGTCACAGAGACTACGTTTTTTGTTTTGAGTGTTGCAGGCCGTGACAATGCTCTGCATAAAGTAAATGTCAAGCAATAGATAAACGATTTGGTGAGTCACCCTCTTCATCCACTTTTCACCCTGATTCATCTGCAGTGCGTGGTCTGAGCTGAGGAGAGCTTCTACTGTAAGAAAAGGGCTAACCCGGAACGTAAGCTTTTAACTTGTGTGGCGCCTACTGGCCTAATGGTCCAGGTGCATGCTGTACCACATACTGTATAGTAGTGCATCACGGGTTCAAGTCAGAATCCTAATCCTGGCATCCTTTTCTGCATGTCATTCTCTTTCTCTCTTTCCTGACTCTCTCCACTATATCCTATCAATAAAGGCAGAAAAAGCCCCAAAAGTATATTTAAAAAAAGCTTGTAAATCTACTCTCTTAGGGGATTTCTCAAAAGCCTATAATGACATGCCTGGTCATTATAGGTATGCCTATAATGACATGAGTCATGACTTGCCCAGAATGCCAAGTTAAAAGTGGTTACAAATCAAGACACATCGGTTGCATAATTGCTCATACTGATGTTGACCAAAAAGTCAAATAATCAGCCAAACCAATACATCGGTCTGAAGAGCTTGCTTGCGTTTACATTATGTCTGTGTGTGTGTCTGTGTGTGTGTGTGTGGGTGCGTGCGTGGATGCGTGCATGGGTGCATGTGTGTGCATACATATGGCAACGGAGGCTCTCTGCGCTGCTGTGTAGTATTTACTCTCGTTTCTATTTTCTTCTCCCTGGGCATCACCCCTGGAGTCCGCCGCCAGTGGAAATAAACGTAAACATATGCCTCTCCTTTTGTTCACCACGTATGTCGGCTGACCTCAAGCCACTGCATCGACACGGCTGTTTCCGTAAACATGACGTAATGCTGTGAGATCCTGCCACATATCAAAATCTGCAAGCGCTTTGACCCATTTAAAGGTGGACCGAAGAGTTAGGCTCAGGCGATGATGGAAGGCGACTATCGCTGAATGTGAGCACTCGTTTGGCAAAGCACAGACGCCGCTCATGTGAAACCATTTTCCGTTTGTTATGGATCATTCTCTTGGTCGTGGAAATCAAATAAATACACTGGTCCTCTTAGCTGTAATCAGGGGCGGATGTAACATTTCCCAATTAGGGGGCAGGAGAAAATGGTATGGGTGCGGCTTCATCGCCCGTGTAGCTTCGCGCCATGGGCAATGAAGTCACTCCCATACCATTTTCAGGACTTTTATTAGGCAAGTATAAGCATCAATAATAACATCAGTTGTTGTTGAAGTTGCAACAGGCACGCGGCATGCATAAAGCTAAAGGTCTGACTCAAAGAGTTTTCTGTTTTCAATGATGAGATGCTGTTGATTTAGTGGTGACACAACTGTAGTTAGTTAGTAGCAGTAGTAGTGTTTCAAATCATAACAGTTTGTTTAACATGTTTGGTGGGGCAGACTGGGCACCCTCCCCCCCATGCCCATGCCTGGATCTGCCCCTGGCTGTAATGGGCTTTCTACCACCTCCTGTTGGTAGAATATTGAAGTAAACTTCATAGATAAACTAAAGGAGTTCCTTCCTACCTGGTTTCGTGACATCACAGTCCCTGCTCCTTAGGACGTCTTCCAGTGGCGTGTCGAAGATGAAGCGCACGTTCTGCAGTAAGCCCTGCACGATGATAGAGACATGTCACCATGACAGCTGCCGCACTTTCTATTATGTTTCAGCTATTTTTGGTGACTTTGAAGGGGTTTGTGTTTTTGGTATATGCCTGGAAGCCTTTTGCTGTAAAATGAGCTTGTGAATTATAGGCTTAGGTAAAACCACCAATGTTTCCTTACAATGTACGGCTGGGGGAAAACACTGGGCCTCTTAAAAATGTCTAACCAAGTGCCAATGGAGGAGACCACACAAGTTAATAACCCAGTATTGGTGACTCAAGTTCCTCAACCCTTTGAAAGGCTCTTCTACATAGACAGTTCAGCAAAGCAATGGTTCTCAAACGTTTTGGGCCACAGCCTCTTTTCATTACAAGCTTGTGCATTAGGTTCTTATTGCACTAGACCACGGAACCCCATAATTCTGAGAGTGCGCAAACGGCACAAGGTGGACCCCCATTTGCACATGCTCGGAGTTACACACCTGTATGTAAAGGGCCAATTTGTTTCACATAGCTATCAACAATGGTAGTCCTCTCAAGTAGTGATGGCTCCAGAAAATTGTAACTGGGGCTATTTAGACTAGCGGCTAATGAATGTTGGTTTACCGGTGGAGGGCTTAAGCCCCCCCTGGAGCTGTCCCTCCTCTAATGAATCCCTGGGGGTCCCTCAGGGTGGGGGTGGAGGGGGGGCTTGTCCCGTCCAACCAACTTTGATGGAAGGAAAAAATCAGGCAGCAACAGTTAGCAGTGTTTCGTAGTGTTGCAGTGTTTTGTCTTGACATCTGTGTGGGGATATTGTTACATTTTCCATGATATCCCCCCAGATCTGTACCCCAACCCCACTTTTAAAATACTCTCTGCGGCCCCTGCTGTATAATCCCACCAAAAGGACACCTCTTACCAGGGGCGGATGTAACATTTCCCAATTGGGGGGCAGGAGAAAATGGTATGGCACCCATATGGTATGGCACCCATACCATTTTCAGTTACAGGACTTTTATTAGGCAAGTAAACATCAATAATACCATCAGTTGTTGTTGAAGTTGCAACAGACACGCAGCATGCATAAAGCTAAAGGTCTGACTCAGAGAGTTTTCTGTTTCAACGATGAAATGCTGTTGGTTTAGTGGAGAGACGATTAGTGGTGTTTCAAATACTTTAAATATAAGCACTGAAATATCTTGGGTTGACATCATGTTTGGTGGGGCAGTCAGGGCATTTAAGGGGGCATTGCCTCCCCCCATGCCCATGCCTAGATCCGCCCTTGACAGGACGCCTCTTACCCTGAAGTGGTTCTCGCGGATGGAGCCCTTGGCCACGTACATGCGGCTCCCCTCCGCCTGCAGGTGCTCGTAGAACGGGTCGTCCAACACGAAGCTGTCGATGAGCTCGCAGCCCACGTACAGGTGGGCGTTCTCGCCGTGCACGTGCAGCGTGACGTTCTTCCACTGCGAGTCCGACAGGTCCACATCCTCGAAGGAGACCACATTCTGCGAGCCGTCCACCCAGTAGACCAGGTCCAGAGAGTTGGCCCGGCCGTTGGACACGATCTCAAACTGCCGCTGGCCGTCGGCACCCTCCAGGCCCAGCAGGGTGCCGCGCGAGGCGCGGTCCTGCCGCATGCTGGCGGTGAAGATGAAGCCCTCGTTGCTGAGCACCTGCTGGAGGATCTGCTTCAGGATGGGCGCGCTCACCGGCGGCAGCTGGTCGAAGCGGATGAAGCGGTAGGCCGGCGCGTCCGAGTTCTGGCCCCGGAACTGCTTGGCCCCCAGGGTCCTGCGCGTGATGTGGCTGATCTCGAACAGGTCGAACGACGTCTCGTCCTCTTGCTCCCCATCTTTGAGTTCAGATGGAGAAACAAAAAAAAAACACAATTAAAGGGGAACTCCACCCGTTTTCAACGTTCTACTATGTCATTAATATACCTTAGAGATGTTGTGTGGACATGGTAAAAAAAAAAAAGAGTTTCCCCAATTCTGTGTTTCCTAGAATGGAGGTCTGAAACAAATCATTAACATGGTGAAACACGACTTGACATCATCAAGTTGTGTTTCACCATGTTAATGATTTCTTTCAGACCCTTTTTTGAAAATAATTGAAAATGGGTGGAAATCCCCTTTAATAATCAGCTATCTCATAATTAACCTCACACTACTGTATATGTTCTACTGAAATGGCATACAGTCAGCAAATAAAGTAACCACTTTGAGATGGACAATTATAATTATAACACAATGTTAATATTCAGTAACAAAAAATATCTATAGCATACATTATATTGATTTTCATACATGATCTACTGCAAGTTGTGGGCTATCAGTTTACCTTGAGTTAATGCTTGGAGGCAATGAATTAATATGGGCAGCAAGTAGAGACCTCTCCTGAGTATCATATCTCCTTCAAAACATAAGAAGAATGGTTGTTATCCACTGACCACATGCTATAGGATTGTTCCCCTTGTTTGCCAGATGATTGTCATTCATCCAATTGATACGTTAGAGACCAAATAGACCTGCGCAGTGACGTCACTGCCCCGGTTCCGGAAGTGTTTTCCCCATTCATTTTTCTCATAGACTTTTCGAAAATAATTTCTATAGAGACGATTTCACCGTGGACAAAGCCAACTCGGGTCGTGACAAATTATGATGACACACACAATATCATCTATAATATCTAATTAGCAAGAAGTAGAAAACGGCAGGACCAAGCGCTTTTTGTTTCGTTTTTCATCTTAGAAATGATTTGATTGTCCCAAAAGATTGTGTGTGTCATCATGATTTGCCACGACCCGAGTTGGCTTTGTCCGCGTTGTAATCGTCTTTATATAAATTGTTTTCGAAAAATCTATGAGAAAAATGAATGGGGAAAACACTTCTGGAACCGGGGCGGTGGCATCACTGCGCAGGTCTATAAATTGCACATCCAATGAAGTGCTTAAACACTAGAAGGTGAATAAATAAACAGCCTTATTATATTACAGTGGCCCCCACAGTGGGGTCCGGGACCCCCATGGGCTCTTTGAGGGAGTTCCAAGGGATCCCCACCTGATTATATAGAAGCAAATGGACCCATAGCCTATTGGTCTACACCAGTGTTGGGACATGTGCACTATGTAACTTAATATTAATAATAGTATTAGTATACATAATATATTATCAAAATGCAGTAACTTGTAATATAAATATATATTACTTAACAAAAAATATATAATATACATAAGTTAGTTTTCTTTCTGCATTACTGCACTACTTTCTATATTACTTCTCGATGCAAGTGTTTTTGAGAAATTATCTTGACAACTGCAGAAGTTGATTACTTTTTATATATTTTGTCATCAAATTATTTACTGGCTTCCGTGAATTCAATGAATAGCCTACATTTAACTCCTGTGTTAACAGTCCATAGCTGTAGGTCTACATTTAACTCCTGTGTTAACTGTCCATAGCTGAGTAGCATGAGGTAGTTCTACATTTAACTCCTGTGTTAACAGTCCATAGCTGTAGGTCTACATTTAACTCCTGTGTTAACTGTCCATAGCTGAGTAGCATGAGGTAGTTCTACTCCAGGACTGTTTTCAGAGTGACGTTTTTTTTTTCAATTTGATTTCAAATGGATCTGTCCAGATAGCCAAGTGTGTTTGCTTTATTGTAGGTATGCCACTGGCCTACGCAATATTTGATTAATAGTGATACTAAATATTTAATTATATATCATGTAAAAGGTTTAAGTAGGCCTAATATGTCATAGTAATACATTACACTTACTCAAACAGTACAGTATTGTAATCTACAGTAATATATTGCTTTAAAATGAAGGTAATAATTAATAAGTAGGCTAATATATTAACAAGGTTAAGTAATATTCCCAACACTGATCACACTACACCTTGTACCAGAATGTACAATTTGGGTTACATTTGTACAATTGGAGCGACATTATCATTGATTTTGCAATATAATTGGATGAGATATAAACGCCATTAAATGGGGGTCCGCAGCCTACTGCACCAAACTGGGGGCCCATGAAATAGACGGGTTGAGAATCACCACTATCTTCTGTTATGGCGGGATGGCATATATTTTTCAAATGGGAGTTCGTACAAGTTAGTGTCAATTTGGGGTCCTTGACATGATAAAGTTTGGGAACCACGTGCAGAGAGAGAGAGAGAGAGTCACTTACCTTGCAACGAAAAGCGCCTGTTTTCCTGTTTAAACTTTAATCTATCCGTGAGAGAGCGTGAAAAGCACAGACCAGTGTAAATCAATCAATTCCTCTTCCTCCTGCGCCCGGTGCGTCAAAAGCGTAATAAGTCCACTGTCCACTGCTGTCTAGTTGTTGTAGTCGTCGTAGAGGCTTCACTAAATCCACACAGTGAGATGAGCGGCTGCGGCTCCTTCTGTAGTGTTGTGCTGTGACTGCAGCAACAGATGACTGCAGTGTGGAGCTCTGCGCGCACACTCACATCCTTTTATATAGAGCCGCCGACTGTCCATCATCAGGTTTCAAAGTGCGTGTGGCTCGGCTAGCTAGCTGTGGAAACGGAATTACATAATTCCGTTCTGATGGCGTCATTTTTCTCATTCCATGGTCACCCCACTCCGAGCTAACACACTGATAGCCCCCCAAATGCACAATTTATCGGCCTATCATAATTCCGTATTGCCAAATTCGCTTGCGCGCGCACGCACGCACGCACGCACGCACGCACGCACTCACACACACACACACACACACACACACACACACACACACACACAGGCATGAAAAAACATACATTTACATTGTCTATGTGCCATCACAGCAGCTCACCAATCTCACCTGCAAAACTTTGTTGTTTATCCCACCATGGCCATCAGTCCATCAGGCCTTGTGATACAACACGCCACCATATATGGCCACCCCCCTGAGATCTAAGATCTAAAAATTGTCTATAAGTGAAAGTTTTTTAGAGGTCTAATCTTAGATTAAATATTGGTTAGACATCTAATCAATGTCTAATCTAAGATATCAAGACATTTTTTAGATCTTGTGTTCATTTGGATCAGTCCCTTTTGCCTTGTGACAAGCCACCATATATGGCCATCAGTCATCATGCGATGTGACAAGCTCCATACATGGATGTCTCCATATATGAAGATCACGAAACTGACCTCATCAAACCCTAAATAGCCATACATGGAGAAGGTGTAATCATCACCTATGGTAGATCTGCAAATGGAGCCAGCCAGCACCTCTACATCTGACCTCAACCCACAAACCCTGAGGCCTATATCAAGCTGACCTGTTTTGACATTGATCTATCCCGCCTGTCATCCCTCTTCAATAGGGACTTCAAGCTGACGACGGCAACATCTCCACTACAGCAACAGGAAGTCTATCTGTGCGCGATAGAATAAGCCTGCTTGCCGTAAATAAACCTGCTCCCCAGCTGGGGAGCTATCCACCAGGGGAGCCGTTCTGAAAATGTGGCAGCTTAGAGTTTATATCGTCCTAGGTCTCAGTTTTGACTGATACCTGTCCTTTCAAACTCGGGCCTGCACCAAAGTTAATTAGTGCAGCCACACACCCGGCAAATAGAGTGCATGACAACTAGAGTTTGCAAGGCCCAAAAAATAAGGCCCACACCTACCTGGGCCCTCATCAAACCCTGTACAGTCAAAACGCTGCCCGTGCTGCCAGCTTTAGATCTCCATATATGGAGCTGACCTGTGCTGACTTTCCATATGCTGATCTGACCCCACCAGGCGTCTTACTGGTGTGGGTATAGGGAGTCAAAGGAGGTGAAGAAAAGAACCCCAGCTACAGTGTCAGTAATGTAGGCTACACAGTGAAACTGTGGAATGAAAATGACCTTTAATAGATATTTGGATGCTTCCTCTTGGCTTGGCAAGAAAGTGCCGAGTGTCTGGACAGATTTGCAGAGGTTTCATTCTTGGCGGATGTTCCAGAGAGGAATGGATAAAGGCAACTCTTATAGCGCACCTTAGTCATGTTGTGCGTCATTTGAAAGAATGCAACTGATTTAAAAGTGGGGAGATCAAAAAAGGCAGGCACAAACTGACAGTTTTTGACCAAATGGAGCAGAAAGCTTTCAACAACTGGTAGCACTTATCTGACTGAAGCTGAGGAGGGAGAGACACCAACAAATGGTTAGTAAAACATGAAGCCGTCAAATGCTGCTGAGTGATGATAGAAATAGTTATGCAATCGATAGAGATCATAACTTTTAAACTGCCGCAGGTGACAAGAGTACCTAATGGTCCGGGCACAGTGCACCCGGCTGCAATGCAAGCCTGACAGTGTGGCGTGGGTTCAACTCTCCATCTCCCCATCTCTGAAGTTACACCCTTTACTGCATGTCACTGCCCATCTAATAACAAACAAACAAAAAAAATAGAATAGTAGCACTTTTCATCAAGTACACGTAACGAAATATACCATTATCGTCCAACTTTATAAGCTTGTAGAAAATGAACCATGTAAAACCAATAGTAAGCACAAAATCCAAAGTAAGCATGAAAACACATTCAGAAGTATTTTTCTAAAAGTCTAACTAGACTGCTATAGTCACTTCTGAAAAAAGGATTTCTAGAGATATTTTGACTTGGTTAAATGGAACAGCACAAAGGTCACCAAAGTCTAAAGATTAATGTAAAGACCAATGTAATTTTGGCAACCCACAAAAGAAAAGGCTTTAGTGTTAACAAGACTCAAAAGTCAAAGTCAATTGATCACAAGATGTGATCTTGAGCTGAAGGGGAGAATTGTGAGTGCGTGGATATTGCTTGTCCACAGCAGAGAGAGGCAGTGAATCTCATAATGTAGTTAACTAACTCTATTTCATATTTCTTTACAAGATAGATAGACCTTAGGTCTTTGATGGATTGTGCAGTCTGGATAGGAAATGACACATTAGCCCAGGTGAAAGAGTTTAAGTATCTCAGGGAAACACAAGTGATGGTACGATGGAGAAGATCAGCCAGAGGATTGGAACAGGAGGGGCGCTATTGCAATCACTGTACCACACTGTTGTGATGAAAAGAGAGCTCTCTGTCTACGTTCCTACTGTCGCTCCTACTATCACATTATGGGTGGGTCATGACTGACAGTATAAGGTTGCGAATACAAGCAGCTGAAATTAGTTTTCTTCAATGGGTGGCTACAGATGATGGCTACATAATGAGAGTTACTATTCTGCTCGGTGGTTTGGGCATCTGGTCAGGATGCCTCTCGGGCATCTCCCTATGGGAAGTTGTCCCCCAGGGCACTCCAAGGTGCAGATGGAGAGAGCACATCGTCTCAATGCCCTTAGAACGCCTAACATTGCTCTGGAGAGGAAGCTGTTGCCTGTTGCCTCGCAACCCGACTATGGATAAGAGCTTAAAGATGGATGGATGGATATGACAGGGAGAACTGAGCTGTCTTGGGTGCATCGCTGTTAAGAAAGACGTGACACAAGGGTTATGTACTAGGTGGAAGTTAAAAAGGAGAAAGATAGCCTGCAAAAAGAGAGTACAGTATGCAGTAATGCATATACAATAAAATACCAGAACCAAAGGAAATGTAGAAATACTATACCGTGCTTGGCCCTGTGCACATTCACCTGGAATTTGCATTATGAATGAATTATAAATATACTAACTGTATAGTCACAGTGCACATTGTATTATTAAAATAATTATTAAGTATAAATGCCTGCACTGATGAGTGGTTAGGGAACGTACCACATGAGCTTTGATGCAAACTGACAGTCTGTTGGAAGGGTTCGAATGCTGAGCCTGGCAGCTTGCTTGTTCCTCTCTCTCTCTCCCCAGTTTCCTGTCAATCTCCACTGTTCTACCAAATAAATATAATCCATCCCCAGTAGTGAGCAGAGTCAAGCTACAGTGGAAATGATACAGATAAAAATTAAACATTTTCATAATCATAGTACCGTATATATAATGCATACATACAGTATAAAAAAAACTGTGCATTTACAGAGGTGAGGACAAAATGACCCAGACTGAGAATCATGCTGAGTTTTGTTTTCCATCGTTAGCTTAAGTTACATATTTTTGAACTCTGGAAAACCAATACCATGATGAACCCACAGCCAGCGTACCTACTTCAGTTGCATTGGAGCTGAGATTTGGAGCCCTCTATTAATCTGAGGAAACATCCCGGATCCGGAGGAGCCGCGAGCAGGACGGGATGATGGATGTCATTTTGGTGATCAACAACTTAGTTTCCACTTCTTTTCTCCAAACACTGACCTCATTTATGGCAGTTTGTGTTTTTTTTTTTTTTTTTTTTAAGGAAAAAGGTCGCTCTGTTGCAGAAAAGGAGGGCTTTCAAGGGAAATCTGGCACCTGGACATTTCTTTCAAAAGCAGGTCAATGGAGAGAGTGACATGTGCATCTCTTATTGCTTTCATATTAGCCACTTGAGACCCATGTTGTACTCTGTTGTCTGGTGCACAACTGTCGCATCTAAGATGGATGTGACTCGTTGGGAGCTTGAACATTTCTGAAGACATTTGCCAATTACATGAGCAAACGTGTGGTTAAAATGAGAGAGCCGCAAGCCTTTAAATATTACAATGAAACTAAATGGCCTGGTGGAGACAATTAGGTCAAATTGTCGGGAGTTTTAGTGCTCGTGAACGTGAGTAAAATGTTAAATTCTCCTCCTGTATATCAGGCATAGCCTGGCAACAAAAACTGTAAACACATAATTACAAAAAAAAAAACACAAAGGAAAGAGGCCACTAAGCGTAATAAAGTCCAGGTTTTAGAGGCAAGAGGGAGCTTAACATAGGCAAAAATGTAGCTAGGCAGAAATGTCTGTGCATGGATGTGTCTGTGCGTCAAACACTCCATAATGGGCCTGACCCAGACCTCCATATTCCTGTGTTGTTCCTTTATTTTGACCTGTATGTACTCCTGTTTTTTAAGTGCTGCACTGCCGTTGGGAAGTGAATTTCCCATGATGATCAATAAAGGTCTATGTATACTGGCTTCACACTCTATACTCGCTTCACATGAAGACAGGGAATACATAAGATGGATACAAGGATAAATATAGCTGCAAGCAGCGATAAGACGGTACCAAGCAAGCAGCTAAAGCAATAAGAACAATATGCACAAATAAGCCACAGAAACATGGAAGACTGAACTTGAGAAATGTATCATGCAATTGTAGGAGCAGAGCAGGATTCTTGAAGACTCACTCTTTTTATTGTCAGTAGCGGGACATGAACCCACGACCTGTAGTCTGGCGCTCTATTGGCTGAGCTATGCTGACAGGCTTGCATGTGTTTATTAAGAAGAAGAAATTCCACAAACCATTGTCTTAAAGTCCTAGTATAGTAGACTGTTGTCCCTGAACAAGTTCCACATGCTTATTCCTCTCACACAATCTGGCACAATGTACTTGCTCCAGTGTTGCCAGAGAGAAACAAGCAGAAGAAGAATTCACAAACCAGCAATTTTCACTGGCTTATAAAAACGTCATTTTTTATGAAAACAAATTTGCGGTAACGCTTCCTTTTACGGTACTGTAATTACCATGTATTTACATGGCAATTACAAGGTAAGTACCATGTAATAAGGGAGTAATAACTGCAAAATTACCATGTAATTACAAGGTAACTATATAGGTAATTACCTTGTACTTTTAAAGTAATTACCAAGTCAATTCCAGGCAAATACCAAGTAACTACCTGGTAATAAGTATTAATTACTGGATAATTTGTAATTATATACCAACTATTTTGTTAATTGCCAAGTACTTACTAGGTAATTGCCAAGTAATTCCTTAAAAAGTACCTGGTAACAGCCAGATAATAAGAAGTAATTCCTCAGTATATATAAAGTATTTATATTAGTATTTATACATTATCTGGTAATTACTCATTTGTTACCCAGGAACTACAGAACTACCTACCTAGAAAGTACCTAGTTATTAAAATGGATTTGTACTGTAAAAGGAAGTGAGGTCTGTTCTCATGTTATTAACTAGTAATTACTCATTTGTTACCCAGTAAATAGAAAAATATCTACCTGGAAAGTACCTAGTTATTAAAGTGGATTTGTACTGTAAAAGGAAGTGAGGTCTGTTTTCATGTTATTAACTGGTAATTATGGACAAAAAAGAGAGAATCAGATGCCTGATGAAGACCTGAACAGGTCGAAACGTCGCTGCCGTAACCCTTGTCGCTGAATAAAGTTTGGAGCACTTTAAAGTGAGTTGCGAGCCCCTTCTCTCTTTTTTGTTCTCTCTTTTTTGTCCACGTTTACTGTGTTTTTGCAGTTTTTTGGGGCTCAGCACCAGTTAGGGATGTGCGTTACTTTTTTAAACTTTTCATTAACTGGTAATTACTCATTTGTTACCCAGTAAATAGAAAAATATCTACCTGGAAAGTACCTAGTTATTAAAGTGGATTTGTACTGTAAAAGGAAGTGAGGCCTGTTTCCATGCTATTATCTGGTAATTACTCATTTGTTACCCAGGAACTACAGAAATACCTACCTAGAAAGTACCTAGTTATTAAAGTAGATTTGTACTGTAAAAGGAAGTGAGGTCTGTTTTCATGTTATTAACTGGTAATTATGGACAAAAAAGAGAGAATCAGATGCCTGATGAAGACCTGAACAGGTTGAAATGTCGCTGCCGTAACCCTTGTCGCTGAATAAAGTTTGGAGCACTTTAAAGTGAGTTGCGAGCCCCTTCTCTCTTTTTTGTTCTCTCTTTTTTGTCCACGTTTACTGTGTTTTTGCAGTTTTTTGGGGCTCAGCACCAGTTAGGGATGTGCGTTACCTTTTTAAACTTTTCATTAACTGGTAATTACTCATTTGTTACCCAGTAAATAGAAAAATATCTACCTGGAAAGTACCTAGTTATTAAAGTGGATTTGTACTGTAAAAGGAAGTGAGGTCTGTTTCCATTTTATTACTTGGGAATTACTCAGTATTTAGCCCGTAACTAGGAAACTATCACATTACCCAAGACACTTGGACTGGAAATGCCGCAAAACCGACCAGTGTCTATGATACAGTGTCAGAGTACACTGATACAGTTACAGAGTCTGATTCTCCCCCTGAACAGCACACTGTATCTGTCAGGAGATAAGAGTTAACTGGTAATTACTCATTTGTTACCCAGTAAATAGAAAAATATCTACCTGGAAAGTACCTAGTTATTAAAGTGGATTTGTACTGTAAAAGGAAGTGAGGTCTGTTTCCATTTTATTACTTGGGAATTACTCAGTATTTAGCCCGTAACTAGGAAACTATCACATTACCCAAGACACTTGGACTGGAAATGCCGCAAAACCGACCAGTGTCTATGATACAGTGTCAGAGTACACTGATACAGTTACAGAGTCTGATTCTCCCCCTGAACAGCACACTGTATCTGTCAGGAGATAAGAGTTCCCATCAAAAACCACCATCACCAGCCATCAAACTACATTAAGATGAATGCATTACTTTGACACTTCCTCACTCAAAACACCTCGCTGTGACAGATATTTTTCTATTTACTGGGTAACAAATGAGTAATTACCAGTTAATAACATGAAAACAGGCCTCACTTCCTTTTACAGTACAAATCCACTTTAATAACTAGGTACTTTCTAGGTAGGTATTTCTGTAGTTCCTGGGTAACAAATGAGTAATTACCAGATAATAGCATGGAAACAGGCCTCACTTCCTTTTACAGTACAAATCCACTTTAATAACTAGGTACTTTCCAGGTAGATATTTTTCTATTTACTGGGTAACAAATGAGTAATTACCAGTTAATAACATGAAAACAGACCTCACTTCCTTTTACAGTACAAATCCACTTTAATAACTAGGTACTTTCTAGGTAGGTATAGTTCTGTAGTTCCTGGGTAACAAATGAGTAATTACCAGATAATATATAAATACTAATATAAATACTTTATATATACTGAGGAATTACTTCTTATTATCTGGCTGTTACCAGGTACTTTTTAAGGAATTACTTGGCAATTACCTAGTAAGTACTTGGCAATTAACAAAATAGTTGGTATATAATTACAAATGATCCAGTAATTAATACTTATTACCAGGTAGTTACTTGGTATTTGCCTGGAATTGACTTGGTAATTACTTTAAAAGTACAAGGTAATTACCTATATAGTTACCTTGTAATTACATGGTAATTTTGCAGTTATTACTCCCTTATTACATGGTACTTACCTTGTAATTGCCATGTAAATACATGGTAATTACAGTACCGTAAAAGGAAGCGTTACCAAATTGTTATTTTGCTTCTGAACCTTTGTCCAGATGGGGCCAAAGTTTTCATGTAGCAGGTGTCATGCAAATTGATCAAATATCCAGGCAGAAAATCAGGCATAAGCATTTTTCAAACTGCTTAAAATGGCGGACACTCTGGGGGTGGGGCTTACCGGTCAAAGTTACAGATGTGTTCCACATGAGTCAAGGAATATGTAGAAACAAGCCAAACGAGGCCTGAGTTATGCTTGTTCAAATGTGGTTTTAGTGCTATTTGGCATCCCCCTCTACCAAACTGTAAAATCTCATGAACAGATTATGTTGCATGTGTAGATTAGCGGTAATAGAAGAATTTTCACAAACGAGCAATTTTCATTGGCTCGTAAAAACATCATTTTTTTCACTAAAAACAAAATTCACACCCATTTCATGTTTGTATGGCTTCAAAGTTTACATGTAGGTCATTTTTATGGATTTTGATCAAAGATTGTAGGAGAAAAAACATTTTAACATAATAATAATTAATAATTCAACATGGCGGTTCATCTAAAGGTCAGAGGTCAAAAGTCAGAATACGAAAGTTGTTCGGCATAAGCAGACGCATGAGTGGATATAAGTTACATTTCTGAGTCAAGCAGTTCATGATTTATGACTGTTCAAAGATTGCAATTTCAGTTGAGTGCTATCGCACCACCATTTGACCAGTGGTCACGGGCTTCGCACCATCACCGTTTGGCATCACCCTCTACCAGATTACCAATTATCACGAAAACCGACTGCACAGTTCAGCCAGAACAGCTATTTTTGGCGGAAGGAGAAGAAGGAGGAGAAGGGGAAAAAAAGACAAAAACAAGAAGGGACCAAGTCCACTTCGTGAACTGCTTGGTCCCTTAATGAAGAACATACTTGACTTCAGAATAAAGGAACGCATTCAGAGTTCCAACACAAATTGTTATAAATTGTTTTTATAAAGATTTACAGCAAATTGCCCTATTATGTTGACCATGATGAGAGCTGCACCATCATTCATTAAATCTGTGCTCCATGGCCTCATGAAATAGCCTTCAGAAATCTCTGAGCTGGAAAGGTGAGGTCTTTGTGGTAATCACTCTAAGACGTGGCGTGTCTTTTTTATTGACAGAGGAAGAGTGCGTTCCTGATGTGAACATAACATGCCACATGACTTAAGTCATGTCCAGTACACTGCTTTGTTATTACCATACTTTATTGTCGCATAACTCAAATTCCAGGGGAAACTAATGACAGAATCAAAGCCTGTTTAGTGCAGATCAAATTTCTAATTCTATCAATATATCGATCAATATTCTGACTTCAACATACAGTATATGAAAAAACAAAACTCTTCTGCATCATGTGTAGTTAAAACAAAAAAGCACTACACTGGGAACTTGCAAAACCTTTTTTATTTTGTTTTTCTGGCAAAGCGATTTGGAAGGATAAAAACAGGGGGGCAAGAATACCAGTATAGATCTCTTGGTGAGTATTGAGGGTTCATGTTACTTAAAGATGGAGCACAGTGATTTTATTTCCCACCCTAAAGCATGAACACCAGGTGTTATTATTATCTAAGGAATACTGTGTACTTTTCAAAAACGTACACAGTATTTGTTAAAATGGCATTTTAATGAGTTCAATATGCCTGGTTTGTCTGGTGGGTAATGCACTTCAACTATAGCCGCAGCCACAGCTGTTGTCTTATGATAAAGAGGAAAGGTTAGGGGACGGGATGATATTGGGGCATAAAAAATACAAAAATCTCTGCACTATAACTGCAAAAAATGCTGTCCTACATATAAGGAAAAAAATATATATTTGAGTGTAATAGTACTAGAAACAAGCAAAATAATCTGTTCTTATAATTAAGGGATCAAGCAGTCCACGAAGTGGACTTGATCCCTTCTTGTTTCTGTCTCTTTTTTCCTTCTCCTTCTCCTTCTTCCGCCAGAAATAGCTGTTCTGGCTGAACCGTGCAGTCGGTTTTCGCGAAAATTGGTAATCTGGTAGAGGGTGATGCCAAACGGTGATGATGCGAAGCCTGTGACCACTGGTCAAATGGTGGCGCTATAGCACTCAACTGAAATTGCAAACTTTAAACACTCATAACTCATGAACTGCTCGACTCTCAGAAATGTAACTTATATTCACTTATGCGTCTGCTTATGTCAAACAACTTTTGTATTCTGACTTTTGACCTCTGACCTTTAGATGAGCCGCCATCTTTAATCATATGTAAAACAGTTAAAATGTCTCTTCTCCTACAATCTTTGATCAAAATGCATAACAATGACCTACATATGAACTTTGAAGCCATACAAACATGAAATGAGTGTGAATTTTGTTTTCAGTGAAAAAAATGATGTTTTTACGAGCCAATGAAAATTGCTTGTTTGTGAAAATTCTTCTATTATCCCTAATCTACACATGCAAAGTAATCTGTTTATGAGATTTTACAGTTTGGTAGAGGGGGATGCCAAATAACACTAAAACCAGTCTTGCTCCAATCGCTCAAATGGGGGCGCTATAGCAATTCTTTGAAACTGAAACATTTGAACAAGCATAACTCAGGCTTCGTTTGGCTTAAAATCATGGGACTTGTTTCTACACGTTCCTTGATTCATGTGGAACACATCTGTAATTTCGACTGGTAAGCTCCACCCCGAGAGTGTCTGCCATTTTAAGCAGTTTGAAAAATGCTCATGCCTGATTTTATGCCTGGATTTTTTATCAATTTGCATGACACCTGCTACATGAGAACTTTGGCCCCATCCGGACAAAACTTCAGAAGCAAATTTGTTTTCATCAAAAAATGACGTTTTTATAAGCCAATGAAAGTTGCTCGTTTGTGAAGAGTCTTCTTCTGCTTGTTTCTCTCTGGCAACACTGGAGCAAGTACATTGTGCCAGATTGTGTGAGAGGAATAAGCATGTGGAACTTGTTTCCATTTGTCACTTTGACCACTAAGCTCCACCCTCGGACTGCTGAATTGTGCATATTGTTCATATTGCTTACTGCTTGGTGGCGTGTTGTTGGGTTGTTTCATTGATGACAACAACTAAGCAAATCATTGTGCCTGGATAGCTCAGTCGGTAGGGTGCCTGACTTCGGAACACAAGATTGAGGGTTCAAGTCCCACTGCTGACAATACAAAGTCTGAGTCTCCAAAAACCCTGCTGTGTTTCCACAATCACATGATGTATTTCTTCCATGTTTCTATGGCTTATTTGTGCATATTTAAGGAGCGGTAGTGGCTCAGAGGTAGAGTAACCGGATGGTAACCACAAGGTTGCCGGTTCGATCCCGGGCTCCTGCAGAGTTAGTGTCGATGTGTCCCTGTCCCACTGCCATCAGTGTATGAATGTGTGTGTGAATGGGTGAATGTGATGCACAATCTATGTAAAGCGCCGCTATATAAATGCACCATTTACCATTTATCAAGCAGTCCACTGAATGTGTGTGTTGTTTCCAGTACGTCTTGTGTCTGTTGGGTAGCCTCATTGGTAGAGCGCATGACTTGGAAATGAGAGTTCCTGGGTTCAAATCCCGGCACGGACACCTAGTAATATGAGTCAATCATGCACAATCTCATGTGGTCTTCTACATCTAAGTTCATGGTTCTATGTGTAACCCAGGGTAAAACTCAATGTAATGGTGGTTGTCACCATTCGGCCATGTTGTGTTTTGTCACTATTCGGCCATGTTGTCACTAATGACAGTTCACAGCTCAGTTCACCACTCACTCACAGCTCACCAATCATTTACTCATTCAGCAACTCAGTGGCCTTGTGGTTAGAGTGTCCGCCCTGAGACTGGGAGGCCGGGGTTCGATTCCCGGCCGGGTCATACCAAAGGCTCTAAAAACGGGATCCAATGCCTCCCTGCTTGGCACTCAGCATCAAGGGTTGGATTGGGGGTAAGACCCTGTGTCATACTAGCGTCATGTCCAGAGGGTGTACTTGTACATCAAGCTGCCTCATGCTACAGAAACAGGAGATAGGCACCTGCCCTATGGGCCTCATGGCTGGGCAAGGCTGTTTGACTGTCACTATTCGGCCATGTTGTCACTAATGACAGTTCATAGCTCAGTTCACCACTCACTCACAGCTCACCAATCATTCACTCAGTCACACCAGATTGTGAGTCAGTCAGGGCAGGAATCAAAAACCCTGCCCTGCTCCCATAATTACCTGATGTATTTCTGAAGTTCAGGCTCCCATGTTTCTATGGCTTATTTGTGCGTATTGTTCTTACTCCTTATTGCTGCTTGCTTGATCCCGTTTTATTGCTGCTTGCAGCTATATTCGTGGGGTAAGTGAATTGTACTTGGTAAGAATTCTTGTAATAAGAAATATGTTCTAAAAACAAGATTGATAATCTTATACAACTTGCTCTTGGTTAGTATATCCTTCTTAAAACAAGAGCAATGATACTTAAAGTCTAGATTTAAGATTACAAGACTTGCTGAGTTTTTTGCAGTGTAAATCTTTAACACTGAAGGACTTGTGGTTATACTGTATCACGATGGCAAACGTGTGCTCAAAAGAAGGTCGAGGCAACAAGGAACTCTGGTCAAAGGCAATCAATTGTTATTTATTTGGCAAAGATCACAGCACGAAGAGACATGTATGTCCTAAGAGACATTTATGCACATGTAGTGGCAACTACAGTAACTACATTTTACACGAAGCATGGCTCACACCATTGCATGGTCAACTTCTGGCTGAAATCAGTTGTTACATAACCATGAAATAACCAATGTTTGACTTTTCCTTCACTGAAGGTTTATATGTAATCTATGAGGGTGGGATTTGTTGATAAAGGATTTGATGAGACAATAAATTGAATATTTTGTGGCTGATGCTTGAGATCATTGCAACACTGGTTAAAAGGACAGAGAAAGTACAACCAGTGTAACCGTATTACGCTGAGTGCTACTTCTAATGTTTTCTCGCCAAGTAACATTGTACAATTACTTATATTTACTCATAATTACTCATATATTATATTGCTTATATAATTGAACAGTTGAGATGAATAACAGTCTAACATAATATATTCTGACAACTCCCCGAAAAGCATTTCGGGGAGCATTTATACATTATGGATTTTTAGGGTGGACTTAAGGGCTTTACGGATGGGCTTGTACTTAGAAAACCCTGTGCGAAAAAGCAAGTGTGTGACGCCGGGCATTATTGCACCTGTGTCCAGTGTTGTTTGTTGTGTGCATACTTGTTTAATGCACACGCCCGCGATTTATCATCATCATTATCATTTATCATACTCATACAGTATCTTGCTGGATGTGCACAGAATCTTATACATACAGAACATACAATGGGTGGAATTCTTGAACACTGTGGTGTAGCTTTGTTCATCATGAGTTGAAGCTCTTGATGCATTTTAATTATTATGGGTAAATATTTGGTAAGCCCAGGTCCAGGTCTGGTGGTACAGGCTTTTGGTCTACACTAGGGCTGGGACTTTAACTGATTAGTTGAGATTAATTAATTACAAAAAAAATAACACAATTAAAAAAAATAACTCATTTTAATTGCACATAGATTTTTCACCACAAACCCTTTTACACTGGACGAATTTCAGGTGTACTGGTCGTGGCGGTGCACGCAATGGAAGAAGAAGCCAGTCCGGGTAACCAATAAGGGCTGCCATTGATCCAAACTCCCACTGTTTTATCCTCCCATTGGTTCAAAATTACTAACGCTATCTCTAACCCTCACCCTCAACATAATATGTTACAGTATGGACACAGTTTTGATTTAGAAAAACTCACTCGCACACTACCAACCTGTTTTAATTGACACAAAAATGCTTCTCGGATCAAATATTAGTATGTGATTGAGATTAATTAATTACAGAGCTTCAAAATAATTAGATCAAAAGTTTTAATCAAGTGTTAGTCCCACCCCTAGTCTACACACAAGGCCCCCAGCCCTGATTTGCTGCCATGCAGCCAATGAGAAGACTTACAACATACTTGGCTACAGAATTCCACCCAATATTTTGAGATTGGGGAGGGTGTCCAAAATACTATATTCATTTGCAGATCTATAATCTGGGAGGCCGAGTCAAACTAAATGTAATGCCTCAATTTCTGCATTCCAAGTGAGAGTGTCATGGTGGTATTGGTAGTGCCAGTTAAAACTTGGACCTGCGCATCTTCCCTGCTGCTCAGGACAGTAGACGGCGAGGCGGAGGCCCCAACTAAATGCCTGCATGCTAACAAGAGGTGGGCTGTTTGACCAGGGCTGTGGAACGCCACGGTTATGCAACAGCGCTTGTCACACTGATGTAACTGTGGTTACCACAGAAACTTATAGGTGGAAGTTATGAGACGAGTGTTAATGGTTCAAGGCTTTAGTCCCAGATGTGTATCTGGATTGCGAGATTTTGAGACAAAAACAAAAATGTCTGTGTGTGCAGCCTAATGGTCTGGCTCTGAAATGAGGCCTGCAGACTGGGTTTGGGTGCTCCCATTTAAAAAATAATATGGAAGATATGACCAGTGTTCAATTTGTCTCACACACACACACGCACGCGCGCACACACAACAAAATAATCCTTCTACATTTTCTAGATTACATTAAGTAATTCAGATGTTTAAATATAATTTAACTCTTTCATGGGTCCAACACTCCACCATTTAGCTGGGGATCAGATCGAATCCTCTCAGGGACCACTGGTTGAAAACCACTGGTCTAACACACTAGAAATGAACATGTGTATACAGTGGCGTTTCTAAGCAATTTGGAGCCCTAGGCAAGATTTTCCCTGGAGCCCCCCCCTTACCAAATGGACCCGTCCAGGGAAAATCTCCTGTAAAATGCCACCCTCCAAGGGATAAAATTATGAATTATTTTTAAACTAAATAACATATCTGTGTTTTAATTTTTCAATACTAGCTACAGAGGACAAGTATAATGTACTTATCCATATTAAGCGTATTAGACTGGGATCCTTTTAAAGCATGTCTGGTGGTCGCCTCCTCCCCTCGCCCCCCCCCCCCCCCTCATGGCACCCTAGGCCTAGTCTGCCTAATGGCAAAAACACCCCTGTTGGTATAGTGCAGAGGGTGAATGATCCCCTGAGGTGCCCTCCCCTGCCCTTCCTCCCAGCTGCGGTTGCATTTTCATTTCTGAGACGCAGTCATTTCACTAATGACTTCCAGACTCCTGCTTTCCTCCACAGGTGCTGATGATGAGATGTAGAGAGAAAGCCATGGCAGCATCTCCTGAGCTTATAGGAGGTGGAAAATAATATAGCGTGTTCATTTCAATACTATTATGAATATAAAATACGGGATCGCAAAGACCACACCAAAGTGATAGATACCACATGTGTGTGTGTGTGTGTTGTCTATGGACTTTTTAATGTTTGTTTAGAGCACTTTAAAGCATTACGAGGCGGCACCCACTTCACACAAGTGTGATTTTGTTCATTTTTATGTCACGTGGACGAGTGTTTGAGCATTTTTTTGTCCTTCACAAATTGCTATCGACTCCAGTGGTTGGATCATGAACAATGATGAGAGCGCTCCTCACATCACACTGGTGTGATTTTTTTTTTAAATCCAGACATAGGTGTGTGACTCCAATTGGAAGGCGTGTGTGTGTGTGTGTGTGTGTGTGTGTGTGTGTGTGTGTGTGTGTGTGTGTGTGTGTGTGTGTGTGTGTGTGTGTGTGTGTGTTAGAGAGAGAGAAAGAGAGAGAAGGCAGAGACGAAGACAGAGAGAAAGGGGCAGGTGAGCCAGAGGGAGGGAATCTGGAAAGAGAGACGCAGAATTACTGTAGAGCAGTGGTTTGAAACCAGTGGTCCTCTAAAATGTCATTAAATGGTGGTTCATGGCTCAAATGCTGAATAAATGGTGGGCCCTGGTGTCAAAAAGGTTGAGAACCACTGCTGTAGAGGGAGGGAGGGATGGAGGGCAGGGCGGATGTAACATTTCCCAATTGGGTGGGGTGGGGCATTGCCCGTGGAGTGAATAAGCGACACGGGCGATGAAGCCGGCCCCATACCATTTTCAGTTACAGGAGTTTTATTAGGCAAGTAAAGCATCAACAATAACATCAGTTGTTGTTGAAGTTGCAACAGACACGCAGCATGCATAAAGCTAAAGGTCTGACTCAGAGTTTTCTGTTTTCAATGATGAAATGCTGTTTGTTTAGTGGTGACACAACTGTAGTTAGTTAGTAGCAATAGTAGCGTTTCAAATCATTTTAAATATAAGCACTTTAATTTTAAATATCGTGGGTTGTTTTGCATGCCATCATGTTTGATGGGGCAGTCTGGGCATTTACATTGCCCCCCCAATGCCCATGCCTAGATCTGCCCCTGAGGGAGGGAGGGAGAGACAGAGGTAGAAAGTGAGGAGAGATGCAGAAAGAGAGGGAGAGAGACAGATGTGGAGAGAGGAGAGAGGGAGCTGCTCCGCTGAGCTCAGAGGGAGGAGCTCTGGCCTTGGGTCTCTGGGCACAGGAGGTGCTACAACACTGAAGTTCCTTCAGAAGGCTTCCTGTGATCTGACACATCACAGTGTCCTCCATCTGTAGAAGTTCATGATCAGGTTGTCCTCCCACACTGGGAGGAAAGTAGTCTCCATACCCAGGCTTTCATTATCGTCTGCACCGCGCAAGCAGTGTTGCCCACTGCCAAACTCCAAAATGCACTAGTGGCACTTCCAAAATGCACTAAAATGCGCTAGAGCAGTGGTTTTCAACCAGGGCCCGCTATTTATTCTGCATTTTAGCCACGGAGGACCACCATTTGATTTAGGAGAAATAACTGGAAAATTTTTGGTCAAAATGGCAATTCTTCTACATGTTCTAAAGGTGTGTAGATTCTTGAAAAATAGGTAATTCAGATGTTTTGAATTTAACTCTTGAGAGCATAAAATAAAACCAAATCAGGGTCCATAGGGGGGTCTGGAAAAAAGCTAAATTTAGCGACAAATGCGCCAAGTTGGCATTGACTGTGCCTGAGTGAACTGGGAGGGTAACACGACTAACACGTCGCTGCAGGAAGCTCCTGTCCTCTCCACTTAACGCTCAGAAATGAACCAAAATAGCAGTTTGTTGTCCGACGTTTCTCACTCACCAACCATTTCACTATATTTTTGAAGCATTTTACAAAGTGCGGTATAGAAAAAAATACACGGTAAACACAACAAAATAACGCAAAACATAGATACAAAACATGGACCATAGAAACTCAACAGGGGTTAAAATCAAAGGTATGAGAATGAGGTATGTGAATGTTGCTTTTTAGGCCTATATGCAGATTCAAAGAATGACTTTATGCAGCTGAACAGAACAAATCACAACAGAAATGAAGAATGCTCACATTGGTTCCCAGCAGCAAAACGAGATAATATATTGATATTGGCCTGGTTCTGAACACAAGCATCCTTCCAGTGGCAGACAGGATTAACCGAGTCATGCAGAGTGTCTACGAGAGCAGACAATCTATTGCTCCTTTTGCACTTTGAGGCGAAGAAACAGACTCACTGAAAACACTCTGGAGGAATGATGCACTCAGCAGGAATGATATGTTCTGAGGAGCCTGACAGAATGTCCTGCTCATTACTGAATGTAGTGTCAGGTCATGGACAAAGACATATTTTGTTTGTCATGCGTCATGCTGAGACAAAAGACAAACTCACTAAAGGGAATTACAGATAGGGAGTGAAAACGCCTGCATTATTGCAGCGATTACACTATGGGCTCGATTTTCACTCCCAGCCTTATCCCTAACGTTACCCGAAACCCGCAACGAATTCCCTTATTGGTATTTTCGTCACCTTTCGTCTTCCCTTAGCCACTATTCTTTATGCCGACACCTTTATTTGTGACTGGAGGTGTGGTCATAGAAGTGTTTGTCGCGCAGTCCCTTAAGTTGCTAATTTCGTCAAAATAGATTTGGGAACTACATAACGCGATTTCAAAGCACCCGCTAACCCATATGAGAAGGCAGAGCCACATGCGCACGGTGCAGGCATCTGTGCGCCTTGGAGATGTCCACGACTCCACGTGGAAAGGCACCAGTTCAATTCATCTCCTTATTTAGGGATTGCCCTATAAACAGCTGTAGATTGCCTGCTGTCGGTCACTTCCTTGTGTTTAGGCAATGTACAGTATATAATTAAATACATAAATAAACTTGTGACGCAATGCTGTAAATTGCAAAAAAGTCGGGATTTTTCGGCAAAAACAGACGTCTTTTTGATCATTCATTTCTCTGTCAATTCTGGACCATTTTTTACAATTCAAAATGCAGCGTGACGGGAAAACATCATTCTCTCTGATGCTGTATAGAATATGTGCGTAGGTCTTCTGTACGAAGTGGAATCAAGCGAAACGTAAATGTCGGGGATTCGGTGGAAACGGTCCACCGAATCCCGGACAGCCATGTTTCGCTTGATTCCGCTTCATACAAAAGACCTACCCACATATTATACTATACAGCATCTGAAAGTGATGTTTTCCCGTCACGCTGCATTTTGAATTGTAAATAATGGTCCAGAATTTACCTAAAAATGAATGATCAAAAAGACGTCTGTTTTTGCCACGAATTCCCGACTTTTTTGCAATTTACTTTATAACATTACGCAGACTTGGGATAAATGCATGCCACATACAGCAAAAAACATGGAACATGTTTTTCAACATAACATGTAGAATGGTAAGAACTGATTGAGAATTGACCGAGCTATAATTGTTTGAAAATAAGAGCTATAATCTTTGAGAATAGGCTACTCATGCATGTGTCTGCCCTAAGCCGCAGTCAGGCTGCGGGCTTCGGAGTAGGCATAGCAGTAGGGATAAGGGAAATAGATATGGGATGAATTAAAGGGAATGGCAAGACCAACACGGATTGGATGAAAGCTAAAAACGCCCAAACCACACCTATGCATAATGTAACGGGTATAGGAGGGGAGATAGCATGGTAACGAAATTACCAACTTTAGTGTGGGAACGCCTCTTCCCCAATGCTAAGTGCGTTAATTGCGTATAAGGGCTAATGTAACCAAAATCGAGCCCTATGTCCCTAACCTGATGACTGGACAATAATCGTTCAGTATAAAAAAGCTCAACAGAATTGAGATCTAAAATGATCATATGCGTGCATATGATTTTAGACCTCGAACGTGCACAAACGAGCATGTTCGAGGACATCCCTTCTAATTAGCACACATTCGATGCCCTGGAAAAAACATACTGTATACTGTAAGTCCATATATGGGCATTTTTGTCAGACCTGTGTCAGTGATACATGGGGTCACACAAGTGCTTTGTATTAAGCTAGCTTGTAACACTGGATAATACAATAACCTTTCATGATGTAATAACGTTATGTACTGTACAGCTGCCTTCTGTCACTAGAAACAATATTAATCACAATACATCATTCATTTTTGTTTTGGAGGGGAGGAGTGTCGTTTAATTTTCTTATTTTATGAGGAAGGCAGAAACAATATGAAAACAACTCTAAGTCTGTAGCAACAAGAGGAATAAACATTAGCAACCTCATGCTTTTTCTTGGAGCCATAACATCCACCAAGACGGTGGAGCTGACCTTAACAGATGTGGACGATTGTTCTTCCTGGTAAACATTATTAGAGTAGAAACAATAAATTGACTTTGAGGGGAAATAAAGTTAATCATAAAACCACTGGAACGTTGAAACAGAGTCTAACAATGGGGTTTAGGTTAGTGGACTAAATCAATGAGCTGCAGTGGAGCACAGATGTGATCTTTGAACAATCTACAGTTATTCAATCGAGGACGATGGGCAATGTATTTCAAAGCTATTGACGCATAACCTTTTATTGCGTGCTGTTTGGATCAATCTGTATGTTGCTAAACACTCCTTGGTAGGATTTGGCATATGAGACGTGATAAGCCATAATAAGTATTGTGCGCACGTGTACACACACACACACACACACACACACACACACACACACACACACACACACACACACACACACACACACACACACACACACACACACACACACACACACACACACACACACACACACACACACACACACACACACACACACACACACACACACACACACCCCTGCTGCGGCAGTCTAATTTCTCTCTCTCGGTTAACAATAGGCATAACATGAATACTCAAAATGCAATATCCTCTGCCTAAATGGCTTTTCTTTAGACTATTCGCTAAACAATATTGTTATGAAAATCTGTAAATCTTATGGATACTTGAAAAATCTGGATGTTTTTAGTGAGGTTGAAAGTGGTTAAGAGCTTTCAAAAAACTGGATATCGTACTCCAGACTGGGCCCACTTACAACCATTTTCTGGCAACTAGTGTTACGCACTCCCGTTTCAACCTTTTCTTTCCCCTTTTTCTGCTAACTTTCGTTAATTTATCAGAGTGCTGAGCACTCAGATGTTTATGCCTTGTAACCTGGATGACACTGCACACTCCTAATCTGTATTTCTGTCATTCTAGAACAATCCAGAAGTACTTTGTGAAGCGAAGTAGAATGCACTGATCTCACTGTCTGGACAGACTGGAGAACCGTCTGCACTTCCTCCAGTCTGAGAATGGTCTCCATCACAGAGTAGACAAGATGATGTAGTGCCTCTCAGATGGAAACCTCATAATTATGTGCAAAACTCTTACTTTTCAGCCTTAAAATATAACCGAAAAATCTACAAGCTTTCGTTTCACATTGCATTTCGAGCTGGGCTTCAAGCAGGGTTTCAAGCCGTGTTTTGGTTTTGGGTAGATCTGCAATATTAAATACTGTTGTGTGACGCTGTAGTTAGTATGATCAGGTACGGGGATAAAAAAAACACACAAAACGTTTGAATATACAGATAAGAGGTTTCTGCCCCAAAGCAACAATATAAGATCACCGGAAATCTAAACTCTGAATGAGCCTTCACAATGTGTGCAATAACATCCAGGTCACAAGTCCCAGAAGTGCCGCATGGGATAGAATGTGTGCGGGTGCAGCATTTTTTCAAAATGCCCGCACCCATTCTGTCCCAAATGAAAGACAACAACACAACGATCATCACACAATACGTTTGGAATAAAGGATGGATTAAAAAATGGAATCAATTAATTGTCGTGTTCTGCCCACATGTCGTGTTCGGCAGGTGTTCATACAGTTGGCTGGAAAAGGGTTAAATGGTGCATTGATGAATAGTTCTGAAAATAACTAAAATGTAAATGACTAACATTTTAGTTATTTTCAAAATGATTGATCAATGTACTCATCAAATCAGTTTCTGCATTCTTTACCACATGTGATGAAGGAGTTATTGATTGGTAAATAACAAACATGCAACATACAGTACAGAAAACTGATTTGAGCCTACGGTGCAACAGCAATTAATTACAGTATAAGACTGCAGCTGCACATACTATTCTCATAAAAAATGTGAACAATAACATAAGAAAACTATTTAAGGAAAGCATTCCAGTAAGTGATTCACTCGCACACGCACGCACGCGCGCACACACGCACACACACACACTTTATGGGGGAAAATGAACAACCTTCAACGCTATTTTTCCCCTCATTTCAAACGCTCCCTGTGTGACTCAGCTGTCCTTTTGTCCGCTGTCATTCGTCTTCAAATGTTTATTGCCTCAATTAGTTTTCGCCTCGGAATTTGAGGTCCACGTTGTACTACCTACAGTATGCAATCAATTATGGTTTGGGATTATAGTGCTCTGTCAGACAGACAACGCACCCCATCTGAAACATGTTGTACGTCGGTTATTTTCAGTAATGTGACACGGCGGCACGGCGAAGCATAAATCAAGCCTCTCGTTATCGTGTTACATAACCTAATAGAACAGCATGTGTAAGCGGCATGTGTGCTTCAGTCAAAGCAGACGGATGTCAGTTTGTGACATGTACATAAGCATTCCATCCCCCTTTCCTTTATTTTATACTGAGCCTGCATGACAACAAAAGAGCATAAATCTTCTTTGCTAAATCGCCTGGTAGTCATGACGAGACACGCGCCTCATGATGTATGTACACTTTGGTCTATACCGTATATGTCTTGTTCATGGAGGCGGGTGGGTTGGAGAGAGGGTTGAACCATTACAGGTCTAGGGTAATCCAGGCATTAGATTATGGTAAGGGTTTGGTTAAGATTGGGGTTAGGGTAAGGGTTTGCCGCATAAAACACTACCGGATGCCTGGTAGTTCCACGGCAGGAAAGTGCACTCTCTCTCTCTCCATTATGTATTGATGTGAATTTTAATTAAAGTATGCAATCAATCAATAATTTGATTTGTAAATAATTAGACGCACAATTAACATCAGCGAGAACCATTGTAAGAGTATAAAGTTCTCGATAAATCTTCCTGCCTTCCTGTCATAGATATGAGGTAGAGGGAAAATAAAGATGAGGGGCTAATATAGAGCCCTGGGGGATCCCAGTCAAGGAGGTTTAAGCTGTGTCTCAGAGTAACAGCAAGAGGTCAGTAAATTCACTCGGTTATCTATAAAGACAAGGGTATGAGTGCCAGATACTGCTTTAAAGTGGAAGGGGCAGTATTCCTGGAAGATCCGGGGGCCCCATCTCCTCATAAGACCTTTTAAACATACAGTATTTGAACTTTTCCAGAAAATACCTTGGTGGCCACGGCTGTTCTTGGAGATGCCACTAGGAATTAAAGCTCAACAGCTAGAAAAACAAGATAAAATAACACATGTGTGTGTGTGTGTGTGTGTGTGTGTGTGTGTGTGTGTGTGTGTGTGTGTGTGTGTGTGTGTGTGTGTGTGTGTGTGTGTGTGTGTGTGTGTGTGTGTTAACACACGCACACACAACCACCCATGCACATGCCACGCGCATGCAGACAATTATATGTATACACGAGTGCACGTACAAAGGCACCAATAATATTAGTTAGGCAACATCAAGCAGTCCATCAGAGGAAATGGAGGAAGAATATGACATCATAAATTTACTCTGCAGACAATTTATGACAATGTTGTGTTCCACTAAAACATCTTTGCTCACAGGAACACTAAAGCCTACAGTGACACCCTGCCAGTACATATCTATCTTTACTGCATAAGCAAAACGTACAAACAACAAAAACAAAAACATGACCTGACCCAAAATCCTCGGCTAGACATGCTGCACGCCTGAAGTTCAGCCATGCTTCTCTTGTACAGACGATCCGTTCTTGTTGGGAATAAAATCTGGGCAGCATAAATCATACTCATTTGCAGCTGTGTTTTGTCTGACCTATATGGCACTCAAAATGTGCGCCTGCTTTGAGCCGAGATAACACTCAGCGTTGACATTGGCCTCAGTATAAAATGATACTGCATAATTCAAGTGCAGATAAAATAGGTCAACTGGATCTTATACAGTATTAGTGTATTTGAGGCTGAAATCTGGAACAGTGTCAGTGAATATACAGTAGTAACAGGATTCCAACCTCTGTGGCTGAAATCCAAGTAAAACATCCATGCCTTTGGTGCAGTATGCAAGTAAAATAAATAATTCATTTTTGGATTCATTGTACAAAGAGTAGCAGTACCATAATATTTTTTCTAACCCAGGTCGCGTCCGTTTAAAAAGGTTTACTGTACATTCAGAATTGTCTCAAGAAATGTGGGTTCACATGAAACCACAGAAAACACCACACAACCACTGAAAATGCCTGTAAGTGGCACTGTAAAGCTGCCATATAGCACCACCATGCGCATAAAACGTGTGAAGTAAACAATAAACAGAGAATGTTGTTCTCCATGTCTGTTGCTGACGGTGGCCATATGAGAGCAGTACATTTTGCGGTAAAAGCCTTATTGAAGTAGCTTCTGCAGCACAAATACACTGTTGTAGTTGATGTTGGAGGGGCTATTTTCATCATCAGTTCATGAAAGATGCGTTTACCTCGGTGTATCTGTTATGCACACTCAGATCCTTAAACCTGACACAGAATGACGCAGCACACTCGATCTTCAACCTTTCCACCTTCCTACATCTCCCACTTCATGTGTTCCCTTCACTGGCCTCCTGCCTTGCTGCGATGAAGCATTTCAAAACACAGGTGATGCCCTACGAGACAATCAATGGCATGCCACACGTTTAGCTTCAGCAGGGCATGATTCACACCTTCACACATTCCTTGCTGCACTCTTGAGCTCAGGCAGGACATCTCTCTTCCCCTGCCCTAAAACACCATGTCCAACCGGTCCAAGCACCCTGAGAAGAAGAGTCTCTGCAGTCTCAGTCGTTAAAGGACTGCCAACTCACCTCCCATTTTCCACCTTGTAAGCGTTCTTGTGACCTATCTTCCTGATAGGTTATTTTTAGTTATTCCGATTTTGTCTAGATTTGACGTTTGACCTGGTCTCTTAGTTTTTTTTGCTTGTTGACCAGGGTTCATGCTATATACTCTGATCAAAGTCAGCTACAAGGCATTCGGTAATCTATTCTTAAGCTTTGTTGAGGTCTTACAGAATATACTCTTACAATTGAAGCAGTTAATTTTACCTATTGTACATGGAAAAGATTAAGAGGCCCAGTAGACTCGGGGGACTCGGTCAACAAAGTCTAAGTGGTTTAACATACAGTGCAGTATGGGGGGCTGAAATAACATGGAGAGTGCTGGGTAATGACAGCATCTCTCACCACCTCAGAGAGAGAGTAGCAGTTTCATTGTGTATCTGGCAGCCATGGGGAGCGCCCAGTTCATGTCATGCTGTGTTGTGCTGCTGGTGGAGACCCCTAAACACACAGGACAGCAGGATGAAATGATGCAATGGCTGTTGAAATCAAGAGTACAGATGACACTTTTTGATAATCGCTCTATTTGTGGGATGACAAACCTTTTATTAGCAAAGTCATTGCAAGCCCACAGACTAAACTGGAACTCTGGAATAAATCCTGCAACCTTAAATCGAATTATTTTAGCTGCCTTTCCTCTCTCTATCTCAAGAGGCATTGCCTTTTGCCAGTCCATTTGTAAATTTAAGAGTGTGTTCTTAATTAGTGCCGCTGACATCTTTGACGTCTATTTTGCTCACTGTAGCTGATGTCTAACGTTTTTATAGTTTCCGAATGGTCTTGCTGATATCCACCATCTAGCAGCATCCCTGTCGCTAGGCAATGCTGGCTCAAGGGTTGGAAGTATTTGCATTTGTGTGCATTTTCAGAGACTGCTTACGATCAGCAATTTATTGCATTGCGGCTTGGATCAGAGTCAGACTCATCAGAGGCAGCATACTTTAACCCATTCGTCACAGAGAAGATGTCCACGTCTTAGGAAATATAACCAACGGGAGACGAGGACATGTGGACGCGTCTCCCACACAATTCCATTGATATCAAATGATCATTGAAAATCCGGACTATTTTTTCTTTTCATTGCTGCTAGAGGAGATAGCAATGGTGTTGTTTCACTCTGGTAGAAAGGTCCGTCTTTCTCACAGCAAAATCATCCCAATGGCTTGGAATATTTTAGTGCGTTAGACATGTGGTAAAAGTACAACAAAACAATCTGTGTCTACCTGAAGGGGTTCTTTCAGAGTGAGAGCCTTTTTCAGCTGGTTTAACGGACGTGTTAAGTAAAGTAGAAAGTCTGTGACCTTTTGGTTTTACATCATTGTTCTCTGATGGAGCCAGGACTGGTGTCAGAAGTCAGGAGACAAACTGGTCCCAGTGCTGGGATGGAACACACTCAGCTCCCCATCCAGGGTCCCAGTCAACAGCTGCAAAAGAAAAAACAGGAATAAGAAGAAGTATTAAAGGTAGGGTAAGTGATTTGAAATTCATCCTGTAGTTCCAGCCTGGTGCACTAGGGGCGCCAAACAGTAGCTACACTATGTGAGCCTGCTGCTCGATCCTGATTGGAGGAGAATTCGCCACCACCTGGGGAACTTTTATTAGCTCCTCTGCTAACGTGGGGGAGGGGGAAACTCCATATATGGTTTCCACACCTTATAATAGAGCAGGGGTGGCCAACCAGTCAGAGACTAAGAGCCACATTTTTTACTGTGTTATGGCAAAGAGCCACATCATACGCGCACGACACGCGCACGCACACACACACACACACACACACACACACACACACACACACACACACACACACACACACACACACACACACACACACACACACACACACACACACACACACACACACACACACACACACACACACACACACACACACACACACACATGCACAGTAACTAACTTCACAGCATCTTGACTACTTGTTTATGTCCACATAAGCTGAAGTAGACTTACAAAGGACAAACACTGGCAGTGCAGTCATAGTCAAAGAACAGTCATTTACAAGCTGCATAGGCAGACAGACAGGCATGCAGGCAGACAGAGACAGAGACACAGGCAGGCAGTGGCAGACAGACAGGCAAGCAGGCAGGCAGACACAGACAGACAGACAGGCAGGCAGGCAGGCAGGCAGGCAGGCAGGCAGACAGAGACAGAGACACAGGCAGGCAGTGGCAGACAGGCAGGCAGGCAGACACAGACAGGCAGGCAGGCAGGCAGGCAGACACAAATAAACAGACAGACAGCGCCATAACTGCCTTATGAAAATGAACCACAGAGAAAAGTACAGCATCTGCTCTACTGTCCCAACATGTAGGCTACAACACAAGCACGGGCGAACGGACACACACACACACACACACACACACACACACACACACACACACACACACACACACACACACACACACACACACACACACACACACACACACACACACACACACACACACACACACACACACACACACACACACACACACACACACACACTGAACGGGCTAGATTTGCTAGCCTCGATTATACCACATGCTGCGCTGAATGACAGGGGTAATGACCGAATGCAGGCGCTCCGTTCCACAGTGGAACGGCGTGATATACCACCACCCCCAAAACGACGCACGACACGGCGGCAACGGCAGCACGCGCCGCGCACCGTTCCATTCACCACCAACACGAAACGGCACACGAAGCTTTACAACGGCGGGCGCCGCGCGCCGCGCACCGTTCCATTCACCACCAACACGAAACGGCACACGAAGCTTTACAACGGCGGGCGGTGCGCGCCGTTCTATTCACCACCAACACGAAAGGGCACACGAAAGGGTACAACGGCGGCGCACGTGCACCGTTCCATTCCATCACGGCCACCACCACGAAATAGCGCACGCAACGCTAAAGAACAGCGGGCGCACCGTTCCGACAAACTACTCACCAGGGGTGTAGTGGAGGGGGGACGCGGGGGGACGGCGTCCCCCCACTTCTCACATCTAAAATATTTTTGGGTCTGAAAAAAATCATTAGCATGGTGAAATACATCCCCTTTCAGAGGCGTCCCACCACTTCTAAAAGTACCACTACAACACTGCTCACCCCCCCCCCCCCCCCCCTCCCCGGCCGCGGTTGTTTAGCACTGTAGCCTACAGTGCTGTCTGTAGGGAATGAATAGCTGCGCCAGGCCGAGCGTTTTTGAGGCTTGTCATGGAAGCCCCGCCGCGAGCCGCACAAAGTCATTCAAAGAGCCGCATGCGGCTCGCGAGCCGCGGGTTGGCCACCGCCGTAATAGAGCATTTTAACAGAAAAAATATTTTTTGGGTGATATCTGACAAAAGTGAAATCACTTCCCCTACCTTTAAATAATTGAAACCCAAAGCACAGTGCACAACAAGCAAACTAGAACTGCACTCTGTCGTGCGCCAACTTTCACATTGCGCACATGCAGGCCTTTCATGGCCTACTTGCAGAGGGTAGGTACCCCTAACACCTCCAGGAGATAACACTCAAGACAATACTTGATTTAATTAACCTGGCGTAATTAAGATATCTTAAACATCTGGTGAACCAGAAATGGTGGGCTTTTTGATTGATTTGATTTGATCTGATAATGGATATGTCATCACGCAGCACTTTTTCATTTTCAGGAAGTAATTAAAAATCAACTATTATGGAGCTTTTATTTAAAAATAAAAATAAAAAATGAGTGAAATTTGCCCATTTTTGGCCAAGATTTTTGGCATGTATTGTGGGGTATGGCTATGTAAAAAGTGTGTATTTTTCACCACCTTTAATTACATCACCGAAATCAACGAAACCAGCCAATCGAAGTAAAAAAAAAACAAAAAAAAAACAGCACTAGCTCTGCTTGTGCAAATAACAAACTGATGTCATTTAACGTGTGATGGGCGGTCTCAGATCTTATTCTCAGAACTCCTGCACCCCAAGGTGTTATGAGAGTCCAAAGTAGTTTGGAAAGCCTGATTGAAATGGAATGTCAGGGGAACTTTCACATGTTGTGAGTTGGTAGATTGGCTGTTTTTGTCAAAGGACCTCGGTTTGAGTAAACAGAACCTCAATCCATGCCACAAAAATCCTCAGTATTATTTTAATGCTGCCATTTCTACAGTGTCAAGAGTTATAGACTTGGAACTCTTTAAGGACCCTGTGGGTTCCCGGACCTCAGGTTGAGAACCTCTTGTATAGAGTTTTAAGTGGTTGGAGGAGGCCACCCTAACCCTAACCCTATCCCTTTTGGGAAAAAATATATATAAAAAAAATCATTGGAATCATGAATTTGAATCATGGATTGCATGAGGATCCAGACTCATATGGCCAGACAATCAGATCAAGTCATTGGTGACAGTTATATGTGGATATAGTTTCAGCTTAATCCAATGTCCAATGATT
>CM076974.1:17524272-17644272 GCA_039105355.1 Benthosema pterotum
CCCCTACAACAGGCCAATAACACGTGCACCAAGTCCCGCCTGCACCTGATCATGATTGGAGGAAGGCCCCTCTCATCCTTATTATTATTAAACCCATAGATGCAGTACACTCATGGTCTGGCCTTCTATTGTCAACGTAATAATTTATTTTGGTACCAAGATGTATTATCCAATGACAGTCGGAGTTGGGAGATTGAACGGAACTATGAACGGGGGCAGCTGATTGGCCAGGAGCCACATAGCTCCTCTAAAGCTTCAAACAACAAACATGGCGGTCCCCACTGCAATGAAACACAAATCTGTGTATCAATCTGGCAGTTAAATCGACCTATGATCATTTGTTTCCTAAACACAGCGTTGGGATTTATAAACATCATCATCCAACATATTTTTCTGCTTTTATTCACATACTAGTAATGTTTGTTGGCTGTGTTTGTTTGGTTAGCAAATGTGCTATCCCATTAGCCACATGATTGACAACAACCTCTGGTTTTGTTGGTATGAACCAAACCCCTCCCCCTTGAAATCGCTCAGACCGGGGAGTCGAGGACAATGACAGACTCAAGCTTCAGGAAGCTGAACCTAAGTCTGATAATCAAGCTATGCTCACATCCCAATACTGATATTTACATAAAAACACAACGGTTAGAATATGGAGAGAGCTTTCTGCTCATCAGCAATAATAAGCAGACTATAGGCTGTCTAGAACATGGCCCTGGGCTGATGGGAAGGTTCCTTAACAGTTAGAAGGGTCAGAGTGCAGCTCCATTAGCCAAACAGCTCTCTTTCGTTACTGGCAACTTAAGGTATTAGCTTCCTCATCAGACATAATAGTCCATGGCTCTTCTGCATAAGCACAGTACATATCTTTAGATCTCTGGATCTCAACATGAGTTCACCAGCTTTTTATTATGTGTGTTTTAGGTTAAAAAAAAAAAAAAAAAAAAAAAAAAAAAAAAACATCTGCAGTACAAGCTCACAAATTGTGAGCTTGTACTAAGTAAATACCTAAGTAAAAGTAGCAATGCTGTATTGTGTAAACAGAATACTGTTAAGAAGCCTGTTTTCAAAATTATACTATAAAGTGCAAAAGTGTTGACATAAAAATATACTTTGCACCAAAGTGGCCAGTGGTTGGTAAATATTAGAGGAGCCTACTGAAAGGTTAGCAGTTCGATTCCCTTCAGACCAGCTGGATGATAAAGAGCCACAGTGGTTGTTAAAGGTTTCAAATCAGTCGTACAAAGTACTTTTTTTAGGCTCTGGGATGTAATGGAATATAAGTATTGGAAAAGGTTGAATGGTCTGCCCCTATATGTGACATGTCCAAAACTGTTACTTTCAAAAACAAGCTCAAAATGCACCAAGAGGATTCTGCCAACAAAATACACAAATGAAGTAAAAATGTGTTATTTCATTGCTTCAGTGCTTCAATGCTCTGGCTAACACATTTGACTCATTGTGTTTGACATTGAGTGTTTGAGTGGTTGTTTTGGTCATGCCAGACATTTATTTAACAATCCAGGAGCTATTGATATACTGTAGTTGCCTCCCCGACATTCTTTGCATGTTATTCACTTCTGGCAAATCGCTTTATTTTTGGCACATGGCATTCCTGTCTTCTCCAACGATGTAATCAAAGAGAGAAACAAAGAAATTAATGAATACAAATAAAGATTGTTAGAATATTCTTTCTTTTCTTTGTTTTCATAGCTTTGCAGTGTGTTATTTTGTACAAAAAAGCATTGAGGGAAGCGTGGCATCATAAATCAGAATTAGAACTTGACCAGACAGTCACTTAATGTTACATAAGTTCCATATAAGTTATTGTCAGTCTTGCTGGCTCAACGCTATGGAAAAAAGTACCACAAATCAACAGTTCAAAGGGTGGAAGGACGGCAACAATTAAGCTTGCAATGTGGGATGGATTTCCAGCACTGAACACTCGGGTGTGTTGTGGATGAGTTGTGGACACTGTGAATGATAGAGAACGTCCGCCAGCACACCACTGGTATGAACACAAGTAGACAGAGAGACAGACAGGGCTTTGAAGGTTTTATCTTGTCCTATATCACCGCTGTCGGGCCTTAGGTCTATACTGTATATTGCCCAAAACCCAGCGTGGTCATATGGACATATTATTGGAGATACAGTGTCATATTGTGTATTTGTTTCTCTTGGTGGACTGCTGCTCTCTTTTCATGAAATAAAGAAACTTTATACAAGAGAGGGTGGATATTCCCCTTTTCCATTAATCTTCAGGAATCTGCACCCATCAGCTACTGAGACAGCTTGACTCCCTGAGCACATTCACCTGTAATGGGTCTGTTATGTATTATTGTCCCCATGCCCTTTTTTTTATCCTTTTAACCTTAACGTTTTGCTGTAAATCTAGTATAGTTACACAAGCAATACATTCTTGCCTTAAAGAGCACATTGTCAAAAAGGTCGGCACATTGATTCTGTCACGATGAGTCAAGCTGAAATGAAATTCAAGCAACTGAAAAGTAGAAACTTTGCCATTTTCATCCCAAGTGTCTATCTTAAGACTCCCTGTCTGGCCATCCATTTGCCCCGCAGGCAGTCTTTGACATACTCTAGGTAGACCCCATTTATAAAGGCCCTAGACAGAAACATCTGGGTGAATGGAAGGAAAAAAAGACAGTGGAATGCAGATATGATCAGACTCACAGCATTCCACGTGCCGTCTCCAGGAGGTGTGCTTGGAATGCACCTTGGAAAACTCTGGAGGGCAAGATGTACAGGGAATGCTCAGGGTTGACGCATACATATAGGATGCATTTGGTGGATTTTAGGCAACTAGTCCTATACCCGTTGTGAAATATATGATCTGGAAATGATGTATAGATGACATTGATTGGGAGGGAATTGTTGATGTTGGAAAGTTGGGTTGAACTTGGGCACAAAAATAATGTTATAGACCTATAGGCCTACATACCTACATATGAAGTAGCCTATGCTCAGTCACACAGCCTGGTAGGCTACTCCCCAAAATATTTTTTGAGTCGCACAGATGGAAGGCTAGGGCAGATTGTGTGCACAATGTGGATTTTTTAAGCTCTGGCTGGGGAAACGCGTGGCTTTAGCAACCGATGATGTGAGCTTGCAGACTGGCTATTTTTGGGTGTTCGGAAATGCGCCCTAAACGGACTGGTGTGCCCTATTGTCGTTTCATGTATAGCTGGTGTATTTGGGGCATTTGGTGGTCGCCGTTTGTTTATTCACACTTGTGTGTTTGGTGCACGCACTGAGCAACCCTAGGCTGGAGACGGGGTTGGCCGGTATGGGTAATAACTGTATTGGGTCCCCTAACTTTTACGTGTAAAAGTTTGTAAAGAAGTGGATGCCGTGGCGTTTATATACATAAGTATACGGTGCAGAGTACAGACACTACTGCACTAATGCAACACTGTAGTCACTCAAGGTGAACACCCCGCGAGGTACCGCAATATGACACCAGGATTAACTAAGCACCCAGTGAACTGAGAGACTGCCGTCTTCTCAGCGTGAAAATCCCTGACACCTGAAACCAGTGCCGGTGAGTTTGCAGTTGGGCCTCAAGTCTTTACGCCACCACTTTCTGCTGCTTGCCAAGCTTTGTCGTGTTGCAGACAGGCCGCTAGGGTTTGTCCCAGCTCAGTCTGTGTCTCACTCCCATGTGACATTCTGGAACAGCCAAACAGAGCCCAGCTCTGTGTTTGCTGTCTGGTCCCCACAGGGGAAAATATGGTCTGCCCACTGGGATCAGCCAAAGTGGGTGGGGCGAGGCAGATCAAATAAGGGAAAAAAGAGGCTACGATTGACGTGTTCCAAGGACAATGTTAAATGATAAATATTACAAATGTAACAATGCAGAAAATGAGGGCTGATGATGGTACAACAGCTGCAAATATCTTGGATTTGATGAGACACAAACACAGACACATTGGGGGCTAGAGTAGCACTGAAATCGAAAGCCATTGGGATGATTCACTCTTTATGGACCATAGTCAGAGAGACTTCTGCAGACAGCTGCCGGTGTCAGGGAACGGTCACACTCCTGCACTAACTTCAGCACATTAGTAGCAAATGTACTTGAGGGAAGAGCATCAGGATATCTCTGTCTCTCTTTGTCCCCTCGATAATTGCTGACAGTTGATCCAAGATGGCTCCACGTATACGGCTGCTTCGTCTTGTGCTCCTACCAGCCATTGCAGTTTCTTTTATACTGTATAAGCTCCACTGCAGCCGCACTGTTGAGCTATGACAAATACTCATAAGATTATCTTTTTGTTTGCTGTGTTTGATTTTGCCATGATATGATGATTATATTATATTAAATTATATATTTGGGCAGCAGTGGCTCAGGGGTAGAGTCGTTGGATGGTAACCACAAGGTTGCCAGCTCGAACCAGGCTCCCCCAGAGTTAGTGTGAAGCGCCTTGGATAAAGAAATTCACCATTTACAGTATATTTGCGGTTACATTGTCTGAAGTAATCCAAACAAAAATAAGTTTTACTCTTGCAGTACAGTATGTACCTATACACAAGATGTAACAATAAAGCATATACTTTTTGGACAAGATTTTGTAGTTTTGTATTAGTTCGAATTTTCTTTCCTTCAGAATAAATATACTATACAGCCATGACTAGTAGTGCAGAGGGAGGTACTAGAAGGCCAAGAGACAGGTCACAAGGTGCACTTGAAACGATTTGGAAACCCCATGCTGACGTTTAAAACACAGTCTGAGAATGTACAGCTGGTTTGGGGTTCATTTGAAGCAATCTTAAGTTTCATTTGATGCTTGCAGCTCATAAAAGTAGCAGACACTATAACGTGCCATCTTTCAGGTTTAGTGATAACAGATTCATTAAGTTTAGAATAAAAAGAAACGGGGCACAGCATTCTCGAGTTCATGTCTTTATAATCGGCCTTCCAGACAAACTGTACGAAGCAATGCCTTGTGCGCATAATCCTTCATGGAACCAAGGGCAATGCAGAGGAAGAATGTCAACCAAATTAAGGAAAATGCTCATCACGCGATGACGACTTTAAATTGCATTAAGCGAACCCCCGGGCCACTCACCCTGAAATGCATTAGCCTTCTGTCAATGCGATCCCAGAGAGTTCCCAGTGAGGTCATGTTTTGGCACACACTACTGAGACGCGTAGCGATGTACAGCAATATAGTGGGGGCTATCAACACCTCGGGGCTGACACACTGATGTGGGCTAATCCAAGACGGAGCATGGCTCCCAGGCTTCTCCTCCTCCAGTCTGACCCACTAACCTGTTTCACTGCAGTCAATGTTGATATGCCGCTGGCTCCGGCTTCTCCCTCTCCTTTTACTGGTGGACATAAAGGAGTTACGGTTTAATTTAATAGCCCTAAAAGGCCTAAGAAGAAGCCAAAGAGCTGTGGGATGATTTTCATCAGCGGCTTTCAAAGTGGGGCCCGGTGACCCCCAGCGGTCCCTCTGGGGGTCTCCAGCCACATGAGTTGTAGTTTATTGTCAGTATAATTCTATTCACTTCAAATGATTACTATACAAAAACAAAAATAAGTGACAACAATGTCTTTCTTATGAAGAATTATGACATTTTGATCAAACAAAAGTTAAACATATTTTCCTCCTAGTGACTTGAGGACAGAATATGATGAGAAATGGAATTCCACGGCCTTGATAAAGTTCATTTGGGGATCTATATGAAAACGTTTGGAAAGCTCTGTATTAGGATGACAACATAATACCAACACAGACACAGCCAACCTGCTCTGTGACTCCATTCTACAAAGATTCTGTGAAATGGAACATATTTACTGTATCTGCCAAAACATGAGGGTAGAATAAGGAAGCCATGGCTGCGTGGAACCACCGCCATTAAGTGTGAAAGCACTTTCACAACAATTTGCAAGTTCACTTTTATGGTAGCAGATTTAGATTGCACACAGGGGGCCTCGTAAAAGTTAGGTATGTGAAGCCCAACAAGATTTTACAAGTTACCAAAGTGGCGTGACAATAAAAGCTGGGATCTCTCATTACTGCACAAAGTAGAGTTTGACTTAAAAGTCCTTGCAGCAGGTAGATGTGCTGCACGTGCAGAATTTGCACGGCATTATCCATTATCTATCCATGAGTAGTATGGATCCATAACCATTTGGGTACATGTACGCTCTCTGAATAATGTACTGTTTTCTGGCACTGAATAACAGTGAGTGTGCCACTGGAAATGGCAATAACATTTCTCCTACATGCATTTTGAGGACAAACCACAGGCACGAGTTATACATGGAACCGTATTATGGCTGTGATATCTCATGACCCTCGTTTGAGTCACGCTGCGTCGTATCTATGCAGGACTGTCACGGCGCTTCTTGATCTGGTAATCTCTCCCTTATTTACATGTCTGTTTGTTGGCCACACACAAGAGAGAAGCTAAATGCAGGCGCTTTCAGCCAGACATTAGATCAACAGAATCAAAGTTAATCAGAAGCAGGCTCCCGAGGCTCGGCCAAACCCTCAGCGGATCAGCACAGGACAACAGGACAGTCTAAAGTGAAGAGGAGTGAGAATCAGAGAAGATAGAGGTGACAAAATGGAAATACAGTTCCATTTATTAGAACTACTGTGTATTAGAACTCTATTTAGCCATCTGTGTTTGACCTGAAATGTTCGACCTGACATGTGGCACGACTAGTGAACCGACCATTTATTTTTATATAAAGCCCTAGCTGGCCATCTCCCTACTTATATATGCTCCATGTTAGTACCAACTGATGGCACCTACCAAACCCGCTCTAGTGACTACTTAACACTCAAGGTTCCACTCACTAAGACGGAGCTGGGTAAGACAGCCTTCTCTGTCAGTGGCCCAACATCGTGGAATGATCTCCAAAATTCTTTAAAATTGACCTCCCTACCACCTCTCGGGCAATTCAAGGGTTTGCTCCAGAATATATTGTATGATGACTAACTCTCTGTTCTGGTTACTTGTATATATGTACTTGTATATATGAACTGTATGTATTTTATGTATTTTGTGTATTGTAACCTCGGCTGCATTGAAAATGAGGGCTTGCCCTCAATTGCATTTTCCGAGTATAAATAAAAGTGATGATGATGATGACCAGAGAAAGCCTTTCACCAACAGTGTTGGGCAGTAACTAATTTTAGATTACATATTACTGTAATATTATTACTTTTGCTCCAAAAAGTAAAGTAACGAGATTACTCTGCAAAAATGGGTAATAAGTAACGCATTACTTTGCAAGTAACGCCAAGTTACTTTTTTAAAATGAGCTTGTTGCATGCAAAAATAGAACAGATTTACAAGCAACAACAGAGATGTGCAGTAGATTGTAGATCCAGTCCACACACTGCATCCTGCGCAGTTATGTACACTACCAATCGCTTGCTGCTTTATTTTGTATTTTATTTTTAAATACAACATCTAAACTGTCTTTGAAAACAATTGCGAAAAAGTTTAAAAAGTCAAAGAAACAGATTTTGTTGGCTTTGTTTCCAGGCGCAGTTTGGGATTGGAGACTATTATTATTCCAATTAATTGGATTCAGTTATTAAACGAGCTCAACAGATTATGTTGTACATCTCTATTTTTTCAAAGGCGGTGCTGAGAACTTGGGAAAGTAATAACGTAATATGTAATATATTACTCTTCGATTCCAGTAATAAGTAAAGTGATGATATTACTTTGTCTAAGGGGTAACGAGTAAAGTAAAGAAGTTACTTTCTTAAGTAATATTGACCAACACTGTTCACCAATCACCATCACAGAGATTATGAAAGGTGCTAATGCAAAACCAGGGGTTGACACTAAGGTCTCCGAGGCACTTGCCCATTGGGCAAGTGCAAGTCAGGTTCTACTTGCCCTCAGGTCATGGTCACTTGCCCCCCAGGTTCCAGGTGGTCCCCAGTTAAGTTGCTTAACCAGATGTAACTCTTGAGAACGTAAAAATGAAACCAAATGGACCCTTGCGGGTCCATTTGGTTTCATTTTTACACTCTCAAGAGTTAAAATTCATCATCTTAATTAGCCCAGGTCTACACTGTAGAAGATTAATGGTCATTTTGATGTGCATGTTAATTTGCCTGTTTTGTTTCCCAAATCCAGCCTGGAATTGTGGATAGCTAGAAAGCAGGGAAAGACACAGAGGCAGAGCACAATGACTGCCTTCAAGACAAATTTATCTTGTGTTGTGTTATGGTGCAAGTTGCACACTTGCCCGATCGGGCAACCAGGTAACAGTCTTCACTTGCCCCACCATTTTTTTTTTACTTGCCCCGGGCAAGCGGGCAAGTGTTAGTGTCAAGCCCTGAAAACGATTGGGGAGGTTGCTCGTGGCTATCAGACAGTAGAGGAAACAGCTGTTTCTGGATCCTATAGAGGTCAGCCCATCAAAAATAAAATTGAAAGAATTACAAATCCTCCTCAAGGTTTCCCAGATTTTCCAGATGCTGAGAATGAACTGTCTTCGTCTCTCTGGCCTATCCACTTTGGCAGAAGAGTTCCATGTGGAATACACAGACACTCCAGTCATCAACAGACCATAGAGAACTAGGGATCTTGCCATGGTCATAATTACTGTGAACATTAGGTCGTCTTTACCACGATCTTTCTTTGCTTTTCGCAAAGCCAAACATGATGCCAATTATGGGGGTTGAATCTATGTTCTTTTCATAAGTTTGCATCCAGCACCACCATTCAAATCATATAGGCCTGTTTCAAATAAAATCAATTTATGGGCTACTACATTGTTACATAAAAGGTAATATATTTTAAACTTGTTTATTCTAGCCTCACGGTCACAGCCTCACTCATGTGCGAAGAGAAAAACCTGGTCATGACCTCTAAGGCAGAGCTAGTACCTAGCTGGAAACGCTGCTTCCAACGTTTGAACTTGCCCTGGAAGTTGTCATTTTCCTCTTCTGCCAAATTCCTAACATGGAAATGCATTTTCTGTTCACTAAATAACTGGAGACACAGGGGGTCACCTGTTACTCTACACATTATATAAGAGCTATTTTACACTTCGGTGTGTCCGTCTGCCCTTGTGTTCCGTCCATCCGCTACCAGCTAATAGGGACTTTAAGCTGTAGGACGGCGAGCCTCTAGTGCGGCAACAGGAACTCAATAAACCTGCTTGCCGTAGCAGCCGTTCCTACTACGGCAGAACGTACACTCTAACATAGTGTCCACAACGCCTGTTTGACACACGCTCCATACGTGGATACGGTGATTGCGTCATAGCAGCCGTACTTCCTGTACGTACCGTACTGAAAATTGGGGAGTTAAAGTCCCTAATTTCTGGAACGGTAAACCTGGTAGATGACTTTGTGTTATTGATATTGTGATATAGCCAATAACTGTTTCATCCATTGGCACATTTGAACTTTGTTAGGGTTTCAGCCTCCAGTAAGAAGCCCTACAAAGATATCATTGTACATTAGAACCACGGGAAGGGGTTTAATGAAGTACTATCTGTCACCTCATAAACAGTTAAAACACATTCCAACAAACTGGAAAATACAAAAATCACGGCACTCCATCTTAAATAAAAACAGATCACTTACCCTAACTCTATTATTCATGGTATACGCCTTTTGAAGTGCATTCAATTTTTCCACCAATTCATCGTTTCAATAAGCTCTGTGTGGTAACATGATACAGAAGGCCACGCTATGGACATCAGAAAGTTATTGCTCGAGAGGAGACGGGTTCAGCTTGTATCTCAGGTAATTTAATTTCCTGTTCTATTTGATATAAGATGTTCTACAAACAGTGCTTACATTGAGCCTTTTCCAGGTAGATGATTTGTTATTCACATTAGTGTGCTCTTCTCCAGGCTCCAAACGCTGAGACTCAAACAAAATGATAACGTGGCAATGCATCCATTAATCATCCCTTGATCACACCATTTATTTGAACACAGAATATGCTGTGTATATACGTATACATCCATCTATCGACACGCATACGTGTGCACACACAGACACACAAACACAGTATTGTACATACGTACAATGTAAAGTCGTACACAACTACACATATGGTGTTGGCAATTAAAATCAAACCGATTTAATAAACTATTGCAATGCAAACCGCAGAAAAAGACAATCTATGAACGATTCAGTTCAGTGAATCGTTACCTAATGTCCAGTACATACATTATGTACTGTAAGAATATCACACACACACACACACACACATGCACGCACGCACACGCACACGCACACACACACACACACACACACACACACACACACACACACACACACACACACACACACACACACACACACACACACACACACACACACACACAGTAGTTCCCTTTTCAGTCACTGATGAACAACAGATCGTCCCTCTGGGTGGGCAAAAACTCTCACAAAAAGGTAGTTGTGCAGGGGTGGAATGCGTGTTTGTGACAGGCCCCAGCTGTGTGCTAATTGCATCCAGGGAAAACCTCAACAAGCAACTGAACCAGACAGTTTACCACGACAAACTCACTAGCGTAATAAGCAGCCCCTAATCTGACGCTCCACGCTAGCGTGTGAAGTGACACTTCAGATAACTTCCAGGGACATGACAGTGCACAGACAACTGTCGGTGTTAGGGTAGTTCTTGAATAGACGGTGTATTGAAAACAGGTGGTCTGATTTTAGTTCAACTCAACATCTACAAGGTTAAGGGGAAAAACAAAGTGCACATGCACACATACACTACGCCATTTGGAGTTATTAAGAATTTCTATTATGCTGTAGTTATGCTTTGAGAGTTAACTGCAGAACCATCATATTACGCCCAACTATTTCACATCTGGGTACTTGAATCACAAAGACCTTGACATGTTTTGATTACCCTGGTCTCTGTGTGGCTACAGAGGCCAGAGGCATAGTACATAAAACACATGACAATTCTGTAATTATTAACTGTACAATTACCAAAAATGGAATCTACAACTTGAACCACATAAACTAAGGATGTGCCGATGAAACATTTCGAGGTGGGGCTAAAGCAATCCTCCACCGCGACGGCCGTCGCAACGGTAATTTTGCGACTGTTTTGCATAACAGTCGCTTAGGGTCAGGTTTGGTTATGTTTTGGCATACGTTTTACTGAGGTTACGTTTAGGGTTAGGGGTGAATGTTAGGCATAGGTTTTACTGAGGGTATGTTTAGGGTTATGGGTTAGGGTTTTAGGAGGGAAAACGGTTGACATGTTATGCAAAACAGTCGGGATTGTTATGCAAAACCGTCGCAATGGCCATTGTATGTTGATATGATATAATTCTGTAAGTAAATATTATAATTTGTATACTATATATCTATGTATGTATCTGAAAAATACATGTAACACGGTATCTGCACTGCAGGTCTAGGCAAGTAAGATTTATCTTTAATATCTCTATATTGTGAGCTTGTAAATCTGTTCAAGCTGTAACTTTGCACTTGCATATCTGTAAAGACAATCAACCAATTAATGACCCATGGAAAATCAGCCAATACCATTACGTTAGGCGATTAATCTCCTATCACTAAATTAAGCACTGTTATATAATTAGTTACATGATGTTTCACAGCAAAAATAACTGGATAACAAGGAAAGCAATGTGTGAGCTTAAAGAATACTCGATTCCTTCTCGAAAAAAGTATGATAAATTCAGCAGGGACTGGACAGATTCTATGCTGACAGGACTGATTATTTCCATTTATTCTGCACAAGGACTATTAGATAGTTCCACTAATTGCTCCTTGTCATTCTAGCCTCTCTTCACTCCACTGAGACAGAAGCTCAGTAAAAAAAAACATCAGTTTTGCTGAGTGGCATTTAAGCAAACCAAACCCCATGTTGGGCTTTGCAGGAATAAATAAACACTACTTACTAGGCGACACCTGAGACAGCGTTTTCCACCGCCATTAACAAACTGGCAAGTAATGGGATTTCTTGAGGAAGCATGGCCTCAACTCTCCCTGCTATAGCCTAAGAGACACATGCAGCAAACATGGGAAGGCATACTGAGGGAACTGATGAATCTTGACATCCCAATGCCCTGTTATGTCCCACCCTATTCTGGGGACAAACATTAACAAAAAATAGCCGATCTATTAAGATGCAATATATTTCGAGTCTGTAAAATCTTCAAAAAGGAGTGGACCAGGTATAGATGAGAGCCCTGGTAAATTAAGTATATGGTGGGTATAAGTGACGTTAAATGTGTTTGTTATCTCCATTGTTTTGGTGGTTACCTGTGATATTTCATTGGATACTAGGTTTTTTACCTCTGAGCTGTGTTTAAAACAAAACAAAAGAAAGCTCACAAGTTACAGCCAAGGAAAGTTCCTTTCTCATAACAAAAAGTTCTTCTTGAACCTATCTTGTTACCTAAAATTATACCTTGCCTTCGAGGATTGTTTAGCTCCAAACTGTTGACGGAACTTAATACGTGATCTGCTCCGATCAGCTATCTCATGGGTTTTGGATCCTCACGTTGGAAAAACCCAATAGATGTTTGGTCTGTAGTGTTAAGAGTTTCCTCATCTTTCAGAGCTCAAGGTATGAGCATGTCGCTTTCTGTCTGGAGAAGAATGTGTACACGGTTCTGGTTGGGAGAAAACATGCTCTGACTGATGAAGTGTGTCTTTGAACTCTGAACGCAGATCACCGTAATCAAGCCAGTAAATGGCCATGGATCACAATTTCCACTTTCAGCCTTTGGGAATCTGAAGGCATCAATGTGAAGCTGATCCCAGTGGAACTACACTGTCGATTTGAAACACATGCATGCTTTAAAGCTTCACTTATACTCACGGTGTCACACGGCAAAAATAGCTAATCTAAATGTTCAGAACAGGTGACACGGCCTGAGCTTGCAGATCTGCTACTTTTGCCGCATGACAGTATAACAGAGAAACATTTGTGCAAACAGGCAGCAAGTAGCAGATATACTGTACATGCTCAATATGGACCACATCTATTTTCAGCAAAGAGATGTGGATTGTAGGGGGAAAGGAGTGGGCCAAGCCTATAGGGAAACAAAAAGGTGGTTTAAGAGGTTATTTTGCAGATCAACAGGAGAGTTTTAACTTGACCATAAAATGTATCCTTTAGGAATTGCTGCTCTGTAAGGAAGGCTCTGATAGCTTTGCAGCATTAGACAATGGAAGGATACTGGTCTAATGCGGCATATTTTGTTTCACTTTCCTGTAATGACAATTCAAGATAGACAAAAGTATTTGCACAGTCTTACATTTTATTATAAATGTGTGTTGTTGTTGGCAACAAGCTACCAGAGTGTATTTCAAGGGATATCCTTCTCTGTTGAAAACACAACAGTGTTTTTAACTTGCATAAAAAAACACAGCATTGTTCTCCATCACTCTGCGACAAAAACCCACACGGGGTTTCTGTTGCAAAGCTTAATTACCCAGAGTCAGGTCAATACTATTCCCTCCTCTACACTAAACATGTTCAACTACAAAGTCACAATACCATGTTGAAGTGTGTTTTGAGCCTAATTTATACTACAGGGATATGTGACATTAGTGTGCATGGTGCATGCCTACATTGTAATCAGCTGTCAAACTGCTGGTTTTATTGCTCAACTTATACTGATTATCACTGATTATGGAGATTAACTACATCTAGCATCTGCTTGACCTGATAAGGGACCTGTTCGATTTTCAGATCACATCCTTGCTTATGGGAGGTCCCTGGAAGTTGGAACAAAATATTTTGAGATGGGGGTTGCTAGCCGTATACATTTTTGGCGTTCTATGACAAGTTCCTTGATAATCAACTTATTTCAGAAAAAAATCTTTTCCAGAAAAAACACATTTCTTAATATGCCAAATGGCTAAGGCGAGTGGCAGAAGGCAAACTGTAGAGGCGACGTTGGACTTGGAGATTGCTTTAAAAGATTGTGTTTATCCTCCTGATCTTAAGGAATGTGGTATCTACACAGCAATCTTTCGGGCAGATCTAGGCCTATAGATGAGTTACGGTGAAATGATCTTGGCCTGCCAAATTCTTTGGGGATCCCGGAGTGCTCACTCTGAGTGTCATGTATTCTGAGCAGTGAGATATGGTTTCTCCAGCTGTTTCACAGGCCAGGTGGTGGAGGACTGGAGCAACCGATATAGAACCATATAGGCTACTACACATATGACGAAAGATGCACAGCCCGGGAGAATCAGGTGATTATCCTATTGAATAAGTATTTGATTAATCAAATGATACAAGCAGTTTGGATTTCCCCTTACAAGAACAGAGAACAAACTTTTAAAAAAGCATCATTAGTGGCTACAAGGTATCAGCTACAGAGAGCAAAGATAATTGTTTTCGCCCCTGTGAATTTGTGTGTGCGTGCGAGTGTGCGTGTGTCCGTGTGTGTGCGCGCGTGCATGCACACACACACACACACACACGTGCAACTCTGCACAGACCTTTGACACCTCTTGAGTAACAGTGACTCTCTTTTGTACTCAGGCACCAATAATTATACTCTAAAAATAAAACCACTGACATTGAAAGCTAAGTACAGTGTGGGTCTTAAAAATATAGTATTTCCCTTTCAACTGTACTTTGACAAATTGTTTAAAAACAGGCCTACAATGTCAAGCCCCAAATCATGACTGATGTACTTCTAGGGATTCAAACCCTGGTAGGAGACAACAACATTGACCTCTTGGTCTCCTACAATACCAGTGACCTAACTGACGGTATTGTGTGTTAAGCTACAGCCAGAAAACCAAGTGTATGCTGTCTTTACTTCAATAGAAGAGTACTGTAGAGACCTCCTCCAAGCACCACAGATGTACTAGTTACTGTAGTGTAGTAACATACCATACACTTAGTACTCTACCATTATAAATAGGTCGAAATGACGTGGCGTTCCCCAAAACGTTCCAGAATTGCAGCTTTAAGACTAATGGCCAGCCAGAAAGGAATCAAACTTTCTGATTGCCTAAACAGAGTGAAAGGCAAATTAATGTAACTTCCTCTGAGCATATGTAGAATGCATTGTTGAGTGTGACAGACAAGGAGGCTTAGCATGCTATTTTGGCATGGTGTTTGAAAGCCCTCTGTGGAATACCGGCAGATCCCCTAAAATATGTGAATCCAGGAAAAGACTCCCCTACATCCTGACACTTCCTGGCACAGAGGTCATAGAACAGAGAGAGTTACTATGCAACACCTCACTTTGTTCTTAAAGGCCTGACTCCCCCATGCATTTGATGATACAGTACATACGCTATCACTGCATTCCTTTGTCTTCCAAAAGAACAAGCATGGTGTGTGTGTGTGTGTGCGCACGCGCGCGTGCGTGCGTGCTTACTCTCTGAAGCCTTTTTAATGTCTTTTGAGATATAAGGGAAGGTAAATTGTCCCGCAGCCCATATTCTTGCTCAGGTCAATGCATTAATGTGACGTGCAAAATCATCACTGTTGCTTCTCTTTACAATTAGATGTAATTGCATGTTATCGCTGTCAGGCAGAAACCATCTCCATTTTTCTTTAAATAAATCGGCCTGCGTGTGGGTGTGTATGTCTTTTACAAATATTGAAACATTGAAGGTCCTCCAATGAACCAAGTAGTTTGAATCCTGGCTCCTCCTGTCCTTGGTCAAGACACTGAACCACAAATTGCTCCCAATGTGCTGGTTGATGCCTTACATATTTTCCGCAGCAATCAGTACTGTATATGAAAGTGTGTGAATAGGTGAATGCAATGCACTATGTAAAGAGCCTTGGATAAAGGCATTATATAAATGCATCTTTTTTGCTAAATGCCTAAATTGTACATTATTCTGAAAAGATGGAAAAGGTGTCCTATGAGAGAGGACATCTGAGGTGCAATTGATTCCCTTAAAATTGTAGGAAGACCAGAGACTTTAAATCAGGCATACCACGTAGGACCACTAAATAGCCATACATGGGGCACTATAAAGTCGTAAATGGGAAGCCCTTTGCTTTAAAATACAGAGCAGAAAAGGTATAGATGTGCTAATACTACTTACCTCTGGCGTGGAGGGATTGAAGGTCACATTGAGGACTGTATCAGAGTGTCTCTGAAGCTTGTGGATGTAGCTACTACTGCAGATGTCATACACGTAGGCCTGCAATAAATAAGATGGATACAATGTACACATCAGATTACAGGGCTTAAAGAGTGCTGCCTGCCAGACGCTATCCAGCTAGCGTGAGCTCATAAGTGAGTTGTTGTCTTTTAGCAGTGAATTGTAACCAGTGCAGGCCAGTTCTCCATTTTGGCTGCGAACGTGCGTGATGTGTTTCAAGCCACGTTCATTCGGCAGCGCCGTGGGCGCAGATACATCCAGATGTGGGGATGTTTGTTACCAGACGGCGACTCATCAGATTCCTGCAGCTGTTCTTTATTATAGTTTCCCCTGAAAAGAGCTTCAAGTGAGCTCCCTAGGAGGGTCTTTGGGCAGCGAGTCTCCTGTCTAAAGCAGTGGGCCTGATATTTTCATATCGCCAAATTTTCGGGATCGCCAAATTGATATGTCCACGGCCATGGACCCCCAATCTGAGAGGATTTTGAAACATTTCAAAAGTAGGTACGTCTCAGTAACAGATAGGACCCCAGATAGAAAGCTTGGGGGTAAGAGGGGCTCTTTAGGTGTGCCTCAGTAGCACATGACCCCAGGCATGCACACGTGGCCTCATTCTTGGCCAGATGCAGCAGTAAATATCAACAACAACTGAGGTAGGGGGGCAAGGGGTCTGAACCATGACAAGCCGTGCATCATTCATGACATATGCTTATTGTTTGCATGTTGAACTAACAAACCAAAGCTGCAGGCCTACAAATAGTTCTGTTCCAGTTGCACGATATGAGAAGTCATTCCGGTTGATGAGCTCACTTCATGAAATGAAACCCAAACTGAAAGATGAAAGCAATTCCGCACACACGCACACACACGCACACACCGAACAATGAGAGGTTAAGGTCAAGCCTGTCATTTGTTAAACTCTACCAGCTCAGTAGCCTTGTGGTTAGAATGTCTGCCCTGAGACTGAGAGGTCAGGGTTCAATCCCCAACCAAGTCATAACAAAAAACTATAAAAATGGTGCCCAGTGCCTTCATGCTTGTCCTTGTGTGACATACTACTGTAGTATTAGATTACTGTTAGTTTGACGACTTTCAACCTGGCCTTAGGTCATTGGGGCAGAATTGCCGCTGTCCCTCAGACTGTTAGCCATATTTATTTATTGTCTTCTTCTTTTGATTTATTTAGTGGATTTTGCAAATGATTTACATTGTATTGCTTTGTTTTAACCCAATTTATCCCCCTTTCTCCTCAAGGGAGACAGGGAAGAGGCTAAATATAAGTCTTGACTGTTAAATAATGGTTGACTTACGGGTAAATAAAGATTTAATTTTTGAAAAGTACCAAAACTGTATTTTTAACACCCCCAAAGTGGCAATCTTCAAGCTCACAAAGCCGCAACATATGAGCTTATAGATGGGGTATTTTTGCACCTAAAGATGAAAAAAATAAAAAAAATAAAGAGTTTTCAAAATAAGGGGTATATAGCCAGACGCTGTGGCCATGTGGGGGGGTCCTTGTCATGGAAAGGTTTGGTTAACCCCTGACCACTCTACTTAAATCACATATAATAGGGTACTACTGATTACTGAAGCATGTGCATTTCCTCTGCATGTCCTGAGCCTTAGTGTTGGTGGAAAATGTGTAATATGATCTTGGGAGTCATTCTAGAGTATGGAGGTTCTTTTTTCCATGATTGTTTTGTGAAATATCGAGACAAGTACAAATGCCTCTGGCTTATGGAAGTCTCAGGGTAGCAACAAATAAGCACAGTGCAGCTCACTACCATACACTCCGTCAAGCTTCCAAGAAACGCTGGAAACGTCCGATCTCGACAGAGACGCTCTCAAATGTCTGTGCTTTGCCGAGTCCCCGCAATTAATAATGAGCAGCAGCGTTCATATTTTATTCTGTTGCTTTCACCAAACACATACACCAGGAGAAAGGAGAGACGGATAGGGAAAAGGGAGGCCGCCTTGCGAGATGCTTTGAAAGCTTTGAAAGTATCTCGGAGAAAGAGTATCAGGCAAAGTCTGGAAAAGTAATTAAAGAGTTCTGCTTCGACATGAATGTTGAATTTGACTTCTATGGAAAAAGGCCCGGGTCCAAATGCAGATCTGTGAGTTGAGCACGGATCCTACCTTCAAGTGGAAGGTGAAAAGTGATATCGGGGTATATGCCGCTGTTTTCCTGCCATCTTCCGTCCTCCAAGCCAAATTCAGTTAAGAGTCAAAACACCTTGCCGTTTTAAGCCTTTCGGAGAAACAATCGTTCTAAATGAACATGCAAGCCGAGCAGACAAATACAGGACTACAATGCGATAACAGCATTTGATCCGGGACTCATCTGGCAAAATGATTTGTCTGACAAATATGTCTGGCAAACAGTGACATATAATGTACAGTAAATCCAAAGGGGGTGGATGGTTTACATTGAGCTACAATACAGATTTACAACAATCAGAGAAGCGAGTTTCATTTTGGATTAGTATAACAGTACAAAGTTCTGAACAGCAAAGGTCACATTCTTTCTCCACTCAAACGGTCATCAAATTGTTTTGCTAAGATGTGTTAACAGGGCTAATTTACGGAGGAGAACCTTCCGTGAAAACATCTGAGCATAAGCCGAGTGGCACCCTCATCAATTTGACTTTTTATAGCTCGTAACCCTTTCTTCTTAACCACTCTGTTGACCGGAGTTCCCCCTGGGCTCGCTACTAGGTCAGCTCAATTGGTTTCCCTCAAAAATGAATGTCTTTTGCCGAAAATAGATTAAAATGTAATATGTTGTGTTCAGTACATCCATCCTTCTGTCTGTGAGGGAGCATATAAATTGCTCAGTGACTGACAGTACGTCAGGGTCTCCTGGTTCTGTAGTGAGGCAGCCTTATGTACTGAACATGCAAATACAGTGGTCTAATGTAAATACGTATATTAACTAAAGTACTGTACTTTATGGGGCAGTAAAAGTCTTGGGTACTGTATTTCCAATTCTGAATACTTTTACGCCACTACTCAGAGGCACATATTGTACTCAACTCAAGAATATATTTTATTTCATATTTTGAACTTCTATACTGCACAATGTGTACTTTTACTTTTGGTATTTTAAGCATATTTTGACTTGTATCTCGACATGTATTGATACTTTTGCTTGAATAAAGAAAGCCTAGTTTTTCCACCACTACAAGTACACCCCTTGGACATAATGCTGCAGTGTGTCATACAGGATCAAATAGGAACGTGTTTTTGTTATGACTTGGCTGGGGATTGAACCCTGGCCTCACAGTCCCAGGGCAGACATTCTAACCACAAGGCCACTGAGCTGGTACAGTTTAACAAATGACAGGCTTGACCAGATGAAATCTACTCATTGTTCGTTGTCTGTGTGTGTGCGTGTGTGCGTGCGTGCGTGCGTGCGTGTGTGTGTGTGTGTGCAAACAATGACTCAACACAGTATCATCCTTAAACACCCACCAGGCAAACCATATACTTTATGAACTGGTTAACATATCCACATAAAAACGACATTTTAGAAAAAATACTGTAAACTCTATAACATCATATTTTAGGGTGGAAAAGAAAATCACCTCAATCACCTCACCTCATCTATAAGAAATGTCAAGCATTGCCAAAACCATGTATTGTACATAGGTTCAGAGAAGCAGCAAGACGTGCCATTGACATCATTGTATTTATAATACTTACACCACTAGACTGTATAACACTAAGGTTCAAGTTGCTGAAGATGCAGATGTCATAACTCAGTCTGACTTTTAAACGGATTCCAGCTCGTAAATTATTTGCACAGAACGTGTCTTGCATTTTATTTTCCATAAAACCGATTCTATAAAAGAGATGAAAGGGAAAAACAGTGTATTTTCAGGGTATTTTCTTCCTCAGGACTTAAGAGGTGTCTCATGAAAAGGTGTGTGCTAGACGGGGTTCTGCTACAATATGCAACTTGTTTGCAATTTGTTTCCTATTGCATGTGATAAGACAGGATCTACACACCGTTGTTGGGCCAGTATGTGTGTTTCTACTGTACACTACGCCAGCCATTCTCAACCATTTTGATATTGGGCCACGGATTCCTAATGCCAATGTATGTGGGTCACAGACCCAGAATTTTTATGGGCCGCATGGAATACACCCATTTATTTTTGTTTGTTTTGCATTATGTTTTCAAATGATAAATGATAAAAGATTCTCAACCCGTTGAATTTATTATGACCCCCAGTTTGGCATTAGTCTATGTTTAACTCTGAGAGTATACAAATAGAACCACACGGTTCTATCATTTAGCTGGGGCCCCATCTGGAACTGCCTCCAGGACCCCTAGAGGGTCCCAGGACTTCAGTTTAGGAACCACTGCTCTAAAACAGGGTTGTAAAACTCAGATACAGAGTGGTCCAAAATTTAAAACTGAACAAAGCCGCGGGCCAAGTTTGAACAAACTAACCTTTTAAAGGGGAATTCCACCCGTTTTCAAAATTTTCCTGAGAAGGTACAAATGTGAACCAAATGGACCTTAGCGGGTCCATTTGGTTCCATTTATACCCTCTCAGGAAAAATGGGTCTGAAAGAAAAATCATTAACATGGTGAAATACATCTTGGTGATGTCATCAGATGTATTTCACCATGTTAATGATTTTTTCAGACCTCCATTTTTAGAAGATACAGAATTGGGGGAACTTTTTTTTTATCATGTCCACAAAACATCTCTAAGGTATATCAATGACATGGGTGGTCTTCCCCTTTAATTTGATAATGTCTCAAGGGCCAAATGAAATTACACGGCGGGCCAAATTTGGCCCGCGGGCCAGAGTTTGACACCCATGCTCTAAAAGGACCCCTGATGGGTGGTCCAGGCCCACTTCAAGCAGTGACTTACACATTTGTCTTCAGAACCCGAGGCGATGAAGCGTCCACATGGCGAGATGGCTGCGCCGCATGGATAGCAGCGGTTCACGTGGCTCTCATATCGACGCACGCACCTGATGGCGCACACACACACACACACACACACACACACACACACACCGAGTGACAAACTGATTATGCTCACGCATAAATAGAGCAAACATTTATCCGATTTAACAGAACAACAGGATAATAATTGCTTGGGTGACATCATCATCTACAATTGTGATGATGTTTGTTTCCCTGCAAGCATGACTCAATGATACAACAGGCAAGCAGATGTCGACTGCAAAAGTGGAACTATTAATATGTTCAAGAAGGGTGTAAGCCCGGGCCTGTTAACCCATTCAATTCCAGGTCATTTTAGATTTTGCTATGGCGTCATGCAGTATGCACACGCATTGAGTGGCAAATCGAGTGGCAAAGTGAGTTTAATGTTGTTTAATCCCATAGGAATGAACTTTATATGCAAACTCTTGACGCTCTTGTACACCTTTCATACAAGCCACTTTAATAAAAAAATGCTATAGATCTTATCTGTTTTTTCATATATAATTCTTAATACTATGGATCTTATATTAACTTTATTCTCTTATATGTGGAATGTATGAAAGGTGCCACTTTCAAGAGTTTGCATAGAAACTTTTCCATATGGGATTGTTTAAAGCAATCTGACTTTTCTCTTTAGATGCATGGACTGACAAAGTAGCTTTGTTTGCCACTCACTAGGTAACTCCTCAGTGTAATGATGTCACACATCATTACTATATACAGTATACTGTAGAGCAAAATAAGTTCTGTCTGACCAAACATGGTCAAAGCTACAATGTCAACATAGAACATTGACTGAAGATAGCCTAAAAAAAATAGTACATGTGCACAAAATGTAACAAAAAAGAACAACCTCTTACCAAAAACTAAGAGCACCTTGAATGTATCAGTATCAGGTGAGTCCTATTAGTCATGTCTGACGTGGCATGAAACACAGGTGTGCTTGTTGCTATGAGATACTCCCATCTGTTGAATAAGCTCAACAGTCACAACCAGTATGTGAGAAGGCTTTCCCACTCTTTCTCACAGCATCAGAGAATGTTATATGTGACCCCAGTATACAGTACGTCTGACAGAGTGACTATGATCATGGTGTGGAACTACAGTGAATCTACTTCCACTGGCTAATGCCGAGGTCGCCTCCTGTGGGCACAATAGCAACAGCGACAACATTGGACTGACTTGAGATTACAAGGGAAAACTGCATATCTCCCTAGCTGCTGCTACCATTCTGTCTCTCACTTTTTGTTAAAAATGTTGACACAGACCAATGTTTTTGGCTGGGTATTCCCCAGAAATGCTTTGACCATGTATCACACTGATTCACTATTAGCTCTTTACACACGGTCACAGAACAAATCATTTATGTTATGGCAGTCTTTCATAACATATGGTACCAGTGCTGGCCTTTTTTTTTACAGACCCAAAATTTAGAAATGAACCCAGTAGAATCATCATTTGTTTCTTGTTTAACATTAATTTTTGGGTACAGTAGGTGAGGGTTTTCATAGTTAACTAAAACTAACGAAAAAACTAAAATTAAAAAAAGAAAAAAATCTGTTAACTGAAACTAAATAAAAACTACCGTACAAAAAAAAACTATAACTAAACTATAACTGCATTATGTGTTCACAAAACTAACTATAACTAACTGAAATCATACTCAAAATAGCCTTAGTTAGCGTTTTTTATCAATATGTATATGACTTTCAAACATTTATAATATAAACTTTTTTATAAACTTTTTACAGCAGTTTTCGCGTCATACAATACGACACGGCAGCACGTAGCACCGATTTACGTCACAGACCATCCATCTAGTATAAGAGTTGCGACATTGAGGGTCCAGAAAACAGGCTGGTCACATCTTTTATGTACTGTGCAAGCCCATAGACTCTGATTATCCCTATTTCTTGTCCCTATTCTCAATAGAAGTCTATAGTTAAAACAGAAACTTTTTACAAAAATAAAAACTAGCAAATGCACCCTAAAAATGAATTAGAACTAACTAAATTAAAAACGAAAGAGTAAAAACTAACTAAAACTAAACTAAAATGAAAAATTGACAACTATAATAACCTGGCAGTAGGTCAGGGGTAGGCGACCTTAAGACACAGGGGCCAACATTCACACTTCAAAGAGTGATCACTGGCACACTGGTACAAGTGTGAGAGAGATGATTTTCATTTAAATATGTATACATAATGAGTACAGTTAAATTAGGTCCACTCACATCTGTATGTCAATTACATCCTGCACATAATTCTACATTAATTCAAACTCGCATTCATTAAACTATGACTATGGAAACAGTGGTAATATTGTGTCTAATAATCATACTTCCTGAAAGAAAATACTGAAGAGAAAACAATGTTTGCTGTGAATATATACAAATTTTATGTGGTGTCATAATTAAACATAATGTTGTTACGGTACGCCGACTATCAAGAAAATAAGCACACAGTACTCAAGAAGTTGGCCTACCCCTGGTGTGGCATATTGTCATGTTCAGACGTTACATTCAAGCAATTCATTCCAGCACAGTTTAATGACACACCTGCAGTGCACAATTCACTTAAAACTCAAAGTACTTCAAAGAAGTTTGAAGTAGTTTGTGAATGACTAGGGGTGCTTGCATTAAAAGTGTCAAACTGAGACTACAGTGCATTTAACAATTTGGGGGAGTGTTGTGGAAGGTAAATCATAGATTTATTTTGCTGGACCCCCTGGAACCATTTCATGTATCCAAAATACAGGACCTTTATTTGGAGCAGAGAAAAACTAATGGTACTCACATTTAGTTTTTACATAAGCAAAAGAATCAATATGTCAACAGAGACATACTGTCACATGTAAACATAAGTAAAAGACGTGCTGTACTTGAGTAAAAGTACAAAAGTATTGGAACCAAAATATACTTAAAATACAAAAGCAAAACGTAGTAATTATGGCACTAGCAGTGATTAAGGATTTTCAGACAGCTAAAATGCATACAGAGCTGATGTGTGTATGTTTTGTAATAATAATCAAAATCTATAAAGTAAGCCGTCATAAAAATAGTGGAGTAAAGGTATTTGCTTTGTGAATGTAGTGTGGTAGAATTAAAAATGTTTCAACTTTCTAATACAGAACTTGAGTAAATGTACTTAGTTACTTTCCACCACTTTAAAGTGTTGTTTCCACCACTGTCCGAGGAGCATCTGAGCCGCCGCAGGGGAACAGGAAGCTGAGCATGACTCAAGCAAAACATAGGAGTAAAAAAAAGCCCCTTGTAGGTGAGGAGCGAGCAGGCCCCCTACTGTGACTGCTATGCTCATTCATACTGGCCCCAGCAGCGTGTAATGGCTTTACCATGCTGCCAGCGGAGGCTTGCAGCCGCAACTACACACAAAACACTCTTCCAAAACGGGACAGGCCTCACAGTTGTGTCCGGGGGCTCTCACGGGTCCTGGTGAGAGCATGTCTTTGGGCTTTCGGCCTGGTAATCTCATTTTAAGACGGGCCGAAACTAGGTCATATTCAATTGCGGGTGACCGTGAAACTGGAATTTAATGTACGCAGCGAGTGAAGTTGCATTGCGCGGGGATGGAAATCTGTCGCATTGAGCGTGAATTTTAGCAGTGCTATATTCATTGCCGCTTTCCACTGCTCTACACAAAATCTACTCTAAATGCATTGATGTCTTGTGGGGTGTTATTCGCAAATATAGGTCAAATCTTTGCTGCCACAGAGGTGGATATTTATAAACTCTCATGCTACTCTCATAATTTAATTCTCTGTCTACTCCATCATGCAAGAGGCATTTTGAGCTTGGAGGTTTTTTCACATAGTTTATAGGGATGAATAGTAGTTTATACTTATTATTTAAAGAAAGGTTGACAGCAAACTATTTTTGGACCACTGCATAGGAAGGTCCAAACCTCTTGGTTGAAAATTGGAACCTATAAAACTTTCTGAATCCACCAGAGTCTTAAGAGTCATTAAGATAATCAGCAGGTATAATGGTGGGCATTAAATGCAAAATGGTTGCTGTTGGGTAGAAGCTCTCATCTCCATACTGAAACGTTTTGTTTTTGGTAAATTAATGCCCTACTTGATCTTGTAACAGTATCAAACCAAAGTATCAGAAACAATAGATATACAATCTAGAAATGTGGTGTGAAGCAGCATTTTTTGAGTCTTGCTAATTTAATTAGAAGACTTGGACACCAACTTGGACACCCGACAGACAATATTATCGTCTAATCAACACCTTATTAAACTCTATACCTCTTGCCTTATTTAACATTTTCAACCCTCCTCACTAATGCTCATTATAATAAAGACACCATATATTTCTCAGAGGAGGGCTAGAAATATGCCAACCTACTGCCAACAACATGCATGTGGAATCCAAGCTAATGGCAAAGACAGGCTTTCTATTCTTGGAAAGTATAAGCTATACTGTAATGCTATAACAGAAGCCATTGTTCTCAAGTGAATACAAATAAGAAATAGTTTGAAATCTTTGACCATGTATCACACAAAATCTGCCTAAGTATGATCATGGTAGGCACTTCTATGGCATAGTAGATTTTTAGTGAGGACTATTTTTAATGAGGCTATTCATCTCATTATAAAAAATGATTGCCTTTAAAAGACGGATATGATCCTCTCCTCTGAACCATATACCGTAGTCGGGCAGTCATTGTGGACGGGTGGGAAATTTCATGTGCATTCTTTCTTATTGTCCTAAAATACTGCCTATATGCATACCTTCATGATTCCACTTGCTGACGGCTGTGGGTATTGGACATTATATGGGTTATATGGGTTTCTCCCATTCATATCCTGTGGCAGGAAACAACGTCAAACATTCCATATCATTTAAATATCATGTGACATGTCAAAGTAGGGTTTTTTCATGATTCTGAATCCATTACAAATATTAGTAAAAACCCTATACCAAATGTCCCACTAAGAAGCATGCTGGCTACTAGACTAATATAAGGCATAAGATACAAGTATGAATTTATTGCACAACAGAAAATCCTCCAAATTTGAAGGAAATATATCACACAGTTAAAGAGAAACAGACTACCATGTGATACTTAAACTCCTTCAAGAGTGAGGGGAGGACGGAGAAGGAGATCAGCCGGAGAATCGGAGCAGCAGGGGCGGTATTACAGCCGCACTGTTGTGACAAAAAGAGAGCTGAGCCAAAAGGCAAAGCTCTCTGTCTACCGAGCTATCTTCATCCCTACCCTCACCTATGGTCATGAAGCGTGGGTCATGACTGAAAGAACAAGGTCACGAATACAAGTGGCCGAAATGAGTTTTCTCCGGCGGGTGGCTGGCATCTCCCTTAGAGATAGGGTGAGAAGTTCAAGAGTCACTCGGGAGAGACTTGGAGTAGAGCAGCTGCTCCTTCGTCTGGAAAGGAGCCAGCTGAGGTGCAATGCACTTTGATTATCTTGAAAAGCGCTATATAAATCCAAGCTAGTATTATTCTTATTATTACCCTTATTATTATTATCCTTATTATTATTATCTGGGATTGGATTAATTGAACGCAGTAGATCCCAAACCTGTTTAGCTCGAGACGCATGAGAAAAATGACTAGCTGGAGCCCAAGCTAGAAAAAAGTTCCCATAAGGCATCTGATGCTTTTGTGTAACAAAAGTTGTATAGCATGGCATCCACATGTTTTGAAACTTAGATGGTGTATTGTCCGTATGATGAATTAGCAATGAAAAACTAGCAATGAATGAACTCCCTAAGCCATCTCTTGAAAAATTGAGAAAATAGAAACTTCCAATGTATCAGTTCATACACTGCTCTGCAATACAAGCTCATTATTACTGTTCATTGGTTCAATCTATATCAGCCCCGCAGATACACTGACAGTAACCAATTTCAAATGTTTCAAAAGTAGCAAAAATGCGCATCTACAAGCTGTAAATTGTGAGCTATAGTAGATCAGAGAAGATGTGATTTCTGCCTGATAGTGACAATACAGCATGCATGCATGTATTAGTGAAAGTGGTTAAAAACTAAAATGCCTGTCTAATTGTGTAATTCTATTATAAGCTTTGCTTCATTAACAGTGAGGATAACCAAACAATCTGAACTAACACAAACCATAATGATTTTGTTTTTTTACTAGACAGCCATTTATCAGCAATGTTTATCGACCGGCACAATGTAGTATAATGAATTAACTCCTTTAATGATGTTCCCCAGACTAAGAAACAATCGTTAATTTCTTTTTTGTCTTGCTAGGGGAAAAAAGTTGTAACGACCCAACTGCAATGAAAAGGTCAAATTAAACATGAGTGGCATTTAAATGGGCCTCATCTTGAAAGAGAGAATGCAGAGTGGGTGTTTACCTAGGAAGTACATTTACTCAAGTACAAATATTGATGTACTTTTACAGTTTTACTTAACTTGAATATGCCCATGTTGCAGTACTTTATACTCCACTACAGCTCAGAGGCAAATATATTACTGTTTAACTCCAATACAATTAATTGAAAACTTGTATAAGGTCAACATTCTAAATGAGAAGATCTACAAGATCACAAGGAGCTTGGAGATCTGCCATTTTAGAAATTAACCTTCACATTTGTACGTTGTGATGTCAATACTGTAGCAGTTTTACTCCAAGTGAAACTGTGAACATATCTATAAGCATTTTACAGTCGGCCTACACCGTAACATTTTAACTAATATTCCTACATTGTGGTAGTGCTACTTCTATTACTAAAAAAGAAAGGAAACAAATAGCTGTACTTTTTGCACCACAGCTTACAGCCTCCTGCATGCTTTTATGTTCCTCTCCTGCCTGCCAGGCACATTTCTAGACAGTTAGAAGTTGGACTGCGGGAAAGGTATACTCTGACTCTCCAGGTTCAGCCTGCTCCTCATTAGAACGATGAGATTACAAAGGCGTACAACGGGCCGATAAACAAAATTATTTTTAAATACCCTCATATTTCCTGGATGTTTGTGTGATAGCTCAAGCACAAACAACAGCGCGCACTAGTCGCTCCCGCGGTACGGCGCTCCACGTGTCGTCAAGCCCAACTTCTCTGGACATTTGCTTTTGTTTTGTAAACCATAAAGGGTAATAGCAAAATTTACATGGAAAGGATTACTTCATGGCTTTATGTGTAGTAGTATAATAATAAATAAGTAGACCCAGAAACTAGGTGCATAGTTAGGATGAAATAATAACCCCACTGTTAAGAATAAAGTTTGTTAAACGCCTACATTACCAGTGTAGCCTAGCCCTCCTTTCTAGCCTGCCTGTGGTAGCTGGATCAGAGTTGACAATAACGAGACCTTTTAGTTTACTGCTGTTCACAAACAAATAATGTTTCATTTCAATGACCCTCATTTTTGGCATGCATTATGATACAGACCACCATAAGTTGGATATTTAGTGTACAAAATCCATGTGTGCATTCTCAGAGCTTCAGACCTGTCAGGGTCCATTTGGTTCGTAAGGATCAATATAATTTAGCTAGGGACCTAGCTGGAACTGGATCTGACCCACTGTGTCCACTGTCCAATAGCTACGGTTCACTAACCCAACAGCTGTCTCTCTACACGGCTACAGCCATGATTTCATAATCACTTGAATGCTAGCGTCACCATTGTGGAGCGAACACTAGCAGAAAAAAGCTCACAAGGACACAAAGATATTTTCGGTTAAGAGATTTCCTGCTTGAGGGAAAGAAGGGGCAGATCTAGTACAGAGCCCTGGGACCCCTGCAACTACAGTAAGTGGTACCTCCAGGGTTGGATTAAACCATGAACTCAAACATGAACTCAACTAACTCAGTTAGTTTACAAAATAAATAAAATAATAAATACAGTATGAGCCATTGCTTTGGACAAGGACAGCACAGGGCCATGGGCCCACAACAGGAATTCACATTGGCTAAAGTAATGTAAAAGGGGATGCACCGTAAGATCCGACAAACAAAACACCATTAAGCGGGCGCAGGCTTTTCACTTTATAGGAAGGTTCAGAGAAGCTGAATGGAGTAACTTTCTGGGGTGTCCACACAGCCTGACTAGGCCATAAAATTACCAATAGGTTTTTTGAAAGGGAAATCTCCTTTTAAGTTGCTCAATTCGATATTTACATGAATTTGATCATTTCATTTTAGCTGCCTCACCACTTTCCTATACAAACCCATGGTAGTGGGATTTCGGACGGTCCACCGAAATCCCGACACTTACATTTTGCTAGATCCCGCATCGTAGAGAAGACCTACCCACATATTCTATACAGCTTCTGAGAGAGAAGCTTTTTCCCGTCACGCTACACGACGAATTCCCGACTTTTTTGCAATTTACAGCATTGCATCACAAGTTAATTAATGTATTTAATTATATTATATACTGTACATTACCTAAACACAAGGAAGTGACCGACAGCAGGCAATCTACAGCTGTTTATAGGACAATCCATAAATAAGGAGATGGATTGAACTGGCGCCTTTCCACATGGAGTCGTGACATCTCCAAAGGCGCACAGACGCCGCACCGTGCGCACGTGGCTCTGCCTTCTCGTATCGGTTAACGGGTGGTCTGAGATGGCGTTATCTAGTTCCCAAATCTATTTGACGAAATTAGCAACTTAAGGGACTGCGCAACAAACACGCCCATGACCACACCTCCAGTCACAAATAACGGTGTCGGCATAAAGAATAGTGGCTAAGGGAAGAGAAAAGGTGACCAAAATAGCAATAAGGGAATTCGCTGCGGTTTATCGGGTAACGTTAGGGACAACGGGTGGAACGAAAATCGCGCCAAATGTCTGTGGCCCTGAACAATGTTAACTATCTGAAGTTGGTCTGACATTTTGTGAGCATCTACAGTATGAAGACAAAATATTAATATGATTTGGGACCAATATCATGGACATCTGTCACCTGTGCACCTAGAGTTGGCTTTATTTGGACAAAATGAATAGCAGACATGTCTCTGAGAGTTTTGGACAGATTGTTGACACTGGGAGTAGAGCCCGGCCCGATATATATTGGTTTAGCCGATATATCTGCAATGCAAGAACATTCAAATAAACAGCAGGCTGCTAGTTTTCAAATTGGTATTGGCATCGGACCCAAAGATCTGGCATCAGTCAGGCTCTCGAACAGGGAGTGTCTAAAGAAAACAGAACCTTGACCTAAACTGCTCCCATCGGCTTAAAGTCTCACATAAATAAAAAGTGACACTAGAATTTTGTGGGACAAAAGTTGTCATTCTTTGGTCAGTGTGTGGAGTAACAAAAGCATAGCAAAGATGACGTAAGTGGGGGGAACTGTGCAACTGGTGAGATATTTCTTTCGAAACCATCCATATGTTTTCACCTCAGAGGAGTTACGTCTGTACTGGGCTGAACGATGACAGGCTTCTGAACCAGAAGTTGACCTGGAAACCAGGAACAAATATTTATCAGAGTGGAAGAAGCCTTTTGATGGGTGTCTGGGACGAGTAGATGAACATGGAGGCAGCCTCAGACATAAAGGAATGACAGACTTAAGTAACTCCTTGTGCTGGGCCAAACCAAAGGTTTGGATAAAGCCCTACTTCAATTATCATCCTTATATGGCATCCTGCTGATAAAAACCCAAAGAAAGCAATGCCTTTCCCACTATGTGCCCAGCTCTGGAACTAGATTAACAAGGTCTCACTCCTATGAATAATGTATTATATACTGTAGTCCTGTGTACGATGTGTGACAATTTCTGACAAATAGCTTCTCTGATTGATTGTTTATCATTTTATGTAAATAAATTTGTCTGAAGTGTGTGAGCAAAAATAGCCTATCTGCGTAACTATACGCAGGGTGAATGTGTATTTACAAACAGATAATAATAATAATAATAATGATGCAGGTGAATTTGATCTTTTCAATAAATCTTTTGGTGTCATGTTACTGCAGTCGAACATATAATACATTTATACATAGTAACCAGTGATGGGCAAGTTACTGGGAAAATGTAGTAATTAAGCTACACTACTTGTTACTTTCAAAAAATGTAGCTAAGCTACACTACAAGCTACACAACAAAAGTAGCTTGCTACATCAACACAATATATAATTCAAATGAATGTACAACTTTCTCTGCGCAATGTTATGTTTGTTTTGTCTTGCTTTTTTCCCATTCTTTCTTATCCTCTCGTCTGTAAAGCATTTTGAGCTGCATTTTGTTGTGATGACAGGTGGTATACAACTAAATTCTACCCATTGAAAATGGGTGCAATTCGAAAATGTGGGTGGGAAAATGTGGTAAGCTACACTACTTGTTACTCTTGAAAAAATGTAGTAAGCTACACTACAAGCTATCCCCAGAAAATTGTAAGCTACACTACAAGTTACGGGAAAATGTAGTTAAGCTACATAGCTAAGCTATGTAGCTTAGCTACTTGATACATAGTTACGATCAGTGATGGGCAGTAACTTGGGCAGATGGGCAGTAACTTGTTCATAACAAGCTGCTTTCTGGCTGTGTTCAGGACCTGTTCTAGGTTAGAAACAGTAATTACAATCTTAGAGGATTTCCCATTTTTAAGGGGAAAAGGCAAGAACCAATAAAACAGGGAGTTGTGTCTCAGAGGGTCAGTCTGTGGAACAACCTAGATGTCGAACTAAAAATGTCTCGCTCAATCCATACATTTAAAAGAATGTATAAATCCAAATTAATAAATAAATATAGACACTTAGAATGATACCATTTACTCATCCTATCAAGTGTTATACTTTTATTATCCTTTTTTATAAGGGCATAATGCTACATGTTGACAATACAGATGTGAGTTTCAAGTGACCAAACTAGTATTCTCTAGCCAGCTATTCTTCAATTCTTGCTTTTCTATGTATTTTTTCTTTGTTTTAGTTTGCTGTTTTTTGTTTCTTGTTTTCTTGTTCCTATGTTATGTTGTCATGTGTTGTTTTTTCTCTTTTTCTGTGTGTGTGTGTGTGTGTGTGTGTGTGTGTGTGTGTGTGTGTGTGTGTGTGTGTGTGTGTGTGTGTGTGTGTGTGTGTGTGTGTGTGTGTGTGTGCGTGCGTGCGTGCGTGCGTGCGTGCGTGCGTGCGTGCGTGCGTGCGTGCGTGCGTGCGTCCATTTAACACTCTTTTCACACACTTTTCTTTCTTTCTTTTCTTAAACTGGTGTGTGGTGTCTAAAGGGTAGGCATTATAAGCCATGTACTTCAGCTCAACTCTTTTTTGGTCTGTAACCAGAAATATTTATGACCAATGAAACATAATGTTAAATGTTCATTCTGCGACCAAAATAAACTGAACTGAACTATAAGGTTAATTTAAGGATTCAAGAGCAATGTCTGAGGATTTAAGGAAACATTGATGCCATTCATACAACCAAAGGGTTAAATTAAATCTGCATAAATTAATATAAAACATTGCGGGACAGGTCCGATGGCTGATGTAAGTAGTCACATCTGGCCCGACTCAAACTAATTGGACTCGGAGCTAGTAGGTGTGAGTTGCACATCTGTTGTGCATCAATGCACACAGGATAAATCAGTTATCCCCACAAAACATGTTGGAAGAGACAGCATGTGTCATGGCAGGTGGGAATGTCTGCATTTGATATTGTTTATAGGATACAGGGTATAGGATATATTAACTCGAGGTCGATTCTACAAATAACTATAATAATTTCTTTAAAATAGCAGATACAAGCTTGCAGCACTGCACAACATAAAGCGCTGTGAGACACTATTTTAATAGTCAGTGCCAAAATCCAAAATTACTCGAATGCTTTTCCGGTTTTAATGGATAGTTTTGTTTGGTTATAGTGCAAATTATATACCTTGTTTCCTCATTACTGTGCAAAACTCTTCTTTCCTTGACATACATACAGGAAGGTACAGTATATTTTAAACTATATTTTTTGAGTATGATTTAAAGCTACACCAAGGGACATGTGGACAGGAACTTAAAAGTACAAACCTGAGAGTACGGAGGTCCCACAGTTTGACACCATCGGTAACTGCACTGGTGAGGAAGAGGTTGTAGGAATCTGGTGCTTGCGTGCTGAACATGGAACCCTGTGTGGACCAGCAATCACACACACAAAATGTAGTGTTTGTAGTCATCAGACAGCAGCATGTGTTTGTAAATTTTCTCTTCAACTCTATGTAAATGCGCACAGAATATGTACAGAGAGGTGAGTCACTTCCGTACAATCATGACAGAACAATGTACACTTCACATAGTGATGGGCAGTAGCTTGTTACAAGTAGCTAAGCTACATAGCTTAACTACATTTTCCCGTAGCTTGTAGTGTAGCTAACTACATTTGTTCTGGGAATAGCTTGTAGTGAAGCTACACTACTTGTTTCGGTAGCTTGTAGTGAAGCTATACTACTTGTTTCGAGTAACAAGAAAAGTAGCTTACTACATTTTCCCACACACCTTTTCGAATTCCGACCATTTTTAATGTGTAGAAAACCTTTAATATACATCCCAAAACTTAGACATGCCACCATCCTAGGTTCAAACTCACCCCCAGATTATTATGATTTTTATTTATATTATTTTATTATTATGATTATTATTTAGTAAGTTGTACATTAAGTTCAGATATATATTTATATATATGTAGAGTTGATGTAGCAAGCTACATTAAGCTACTTTTGTCATGTAGCTTGTAGTGTAGCTTGCTACATTTTTTTAAAGAGTAACAAGTAGTGTAGCTTACTACATTTTCCCAGTAACTTGCCCATCGCTGGCTTCACATCCTCATACAACCCCTGGGGGGAAAAAAAGCCTAAAGTTCACAAATTATAGATTGATAACGGAAACTGTTCCTTAGGTGTACAAAGTTGAAATCAGGAAGAAACAAAATATAACCTTCATAGAATACAATAAATAATAAAACAGGTACCTCTCTTCATAAACTAAATATTTTAAATAAGCAATGTAGTGCTTTATTTATTTTAAAGTTGGCTATGCAATGAATAGTGAAGTACCTTGTTTTTAGATGACAGCCTTTTACCCAGTGGCTCTGCTTACCTACATTTGTACACCCGCTATTACAAATGGCTAAATGAACACTGAGGATTTGGCTGTGTAGCTTTCATTTGCCAACAGCCAACATATCATTACTTCAGGACGGGTAAAATAATAGGATAGGCGAAAGCCACAGAGAAAGTCAACAGTAGTAAGCTTCAGTGCATCTAGTAGAAAAATCTGCTCAATTTCTCTGCTGGAATGGAAACTTAACTGTCACTACATTTGTCATTCTTTTCCATCTCCTGTCCAGCATTCTGGGATATTCAGGCTAAAATTAGAATTCAAAATGACTCAATAAAACAAACCTACTATACTGCAGCTCACTGTGACTATAGGGCATTGACGTTCACACGGAATTACTAGATTGCATATTGATGTCGGAGAACGCCCATGGGCACGGGTGTATGTGTGTGTGCATGTGCACATGCACGTGTGTGCCTGTGCATTGTTTGGATTTCCAGTTGGGAGTGTGGGAAAGTGAAGCCTGAAAGAGCATTTCCAGTTCCATTTTCCGAGAAGTGCTCCACTCTTGACAATTTCCAGGTGATCTATGCAGCGCCGAGACGACGGAAAGTTGAAGTGGGAAAAGCTACTTCACACACCGTAGCTCTTGCTGATGTTTGGTGAGCATGATGGGGATGGGGGGGTGTTGTTATGTGAGCTGTCTACAGGCAGGGGCAATCCCTTATGATCCTCAGGCATTAAACCCCCCTGAGGCATCCACACGGAGGGCCATGCGTTGACGCAACGGCCAAGCTGAGTCAACACACCGCAGGCGGTCAGCGGTGCCGTGCACACACAATGGTTGGCGTGACAGCGAGTGAGCCAGCAGGCGATCTTGGGGAGCGAGGAGAAGCGGGGAGAGCAGGGCTGGTACTAGCCAGGTTGCATGGGAGAGATGGAGTCCCCAGCTGAGCACGCGGCAGCGGGCCCAGCTGAACGCACAGCGGCCCCCGACCAGCTGAACGCACAACAGCGGCGGATTAAGGCATTTAATCCATGGCCAGTAGTTGTAGTGTGTGTAGTTAATCCAGGCTGGACCCCTGGGTGACGTACCGACGGACCCCTATGTGCAACGTCAACACGTGAGCACTCTAGCACTGCAAACTGCAGTGTTCATTTAACTACAGGGGGGAGAAACTTAGAGAGATTGAACTTCACCACGGTCCTCTAGAGAAGCATTTGTGGGGTATACAGAGAAAATATAAGAGCTGGAGATTCATCCTCCTTATTGTTAGCAATGCAAAAAAATAGCTTGAATTCCTACGACGTTGGAAGTCAGAAATTGCTTTTCACTGAATAAAAATCAACATGCTGAATTAATTTGACAGCTATAAAGGAAAATTGGAATAATATGCATAACCTTAGCCTTGTAGAATTTATTGGCCAAGTATGTGTTTACGGCACACATGATACAGTATTTCCATATGGCGCAATGTAGAAACCATCCTTAATATATAACACAGCTCATTACAGTATGTCAGCTTGTGGATTCACTGCGGTCCCTCAGTTGTTAAGACACCAACTATCCATGTCCACATTAGTCCAACACCATATACAGAGGGAGTACATCCTCAGACAGAAACCCAAAGCACATCATGGAATGTAATTACGCAAATGGCCATCTTCCAATCTGGAATCTCCTAGCTCCTGCCATCTCCCTTGTCAGTCTTAATCCTGCAGCACCAGGGATTTATATCCATACACTCAGCATGATGAATAACACTCAAGATGGCTCGACCCGTCCGTCTCTCATGGAAAAACTTCACAAAACTTTTTTCCCCCTTTGCCGAACGTCGCCTTGTTCGTTCGCGGCACAACCCGACACGTTCATCCCAGCCATAAGAGATATGCTTCTTATGTAACATTTGTAAATGCCTAGCAACTGCCAAGAAAAAAATCATACCCTTCAAAAGTAAGCTGGAATACTGGTATGACGGAGAAGAACGCGTTGCCAACCCAAGCTTATCCTGCTGCAAAACGTTGGTGAAAAGTGCTGATCCACAATTCATCACCGCCAAACACATTATCCATTAACTTCTTTGCCATTTTAAACTATTTTAAAACAACATTTTTCAATAATTAAAATGGCCAGTCTACAACCTTACGTGTGGATAGATTGGCACGTTAAACTTTCCCAAATAGTAAAAAAAAAACAGCAAAGTAGTTGGGGATAAGGGGGTTAGCCCAAAGGGCTCCATTTTTGTCACCGCAGCAGGGTGACGCCAATGCAGCATGGATTAAATTATTGAAAGACTTTATATTAGCTTACCTTGTTTTGTATAATGCAGTGGACGGCTCTGCTGTGGGCATCAGACAGTTCTGACGCCACAGTGCCCTTGTTCATGTCAAACACCTGAATGGAGCGGTCAGAACCACAAGCCAAAACAATGTCTTAGGAGGTGCTAAGGATGTTGATCAATGCAGGCCTACTGTACCTAAATAGCAAAATGTATATAGCAATTATATTGACAGGGGACGTTGGGCACTGGCCTGTTTGGAACGATGCAGGTTATCATTTATTATGTCTATCGCTTTTTTACCCATAATATATGGAGTTCTTTGTCAGGCATGATCAAATATTTGTCCTGACATCTTCTGTGCAGGAAGCACAGAAGATGCACACATAGACTTGCTGCATTTATAGATCGATAAATCATCATTGCTGCAACTCCATTCCTAGGTAGTAAAACAAATCCATATCCCACAAATCATATTTTATTTCTGGAGTGATAATTTAACACTCCTCATTGGTTACAGTTGCACAGTTAAATAAACACTGAGGATTTCACTGTAGATACTAGCTAATACTACGTTTTACACATCCATATCTATCCACAGAACTCGTGTCAATGGAGGTTCCACTAACTTTTGTACCTACAGTACCTGAATGTGTCTTACATTACAGAGGAGACACGTCTACTCCTCTACCAAGCACACCGCAGAGGCGGATGTAACATTTCCCAATTGGGGCGGGGGGGGGGCAAGAGAAAATTGTATGGGGGCAACCTTGTGATGAAGTCACATCCATTTTTGGTTAAAAGACTTATATTAGGCAAGCAAAGCATCACTATAACATCAGTTGTTGTTGAAGTTGCAACAGACACGCAGCATGCATAAAGCTAAAGGTCTGACTCAGATAGTTTTCTGTTTTCAACGATGAAATGCTGTTGGTTTAGTGGTGAGTGGTGACACAACTGTAGTAAGTAAATAGCAGTAATAGAGTTTCAAATCATTTTAAATATAAGCACTTTAATTTGCCCATGCCTAGATCCGCCCCTGGCACACCGGTAAATAGTGGCTAACCAAAAAGCACTGTTCATCCACCATGGGCTACAGTACAGCCTACGGTAGCTCTAAATGGGCTTTACGGTTCAGTGGATTTATTAGAAAGCTAAAGTATTGTAAACCTTTAACAAGGAGTTGCACTGGATACATTCCTGAAAAATATAAGAGTCTTGGATCATTTAGCGGTAAAGTCAGCTGTGGGGTGGGGGGGGAGCGGGGGCCAGGGGGGTCGGGTTTGGGAGCCTTATTATGCAGAGGTCTGAAGTTGATGAGATCTCGCAGGGGCGTTTTTGCCATTAGACAGACTAGGGCGTCATGAGAGGAGGGGAGGGGGCTACCACCAGACATGCTAAAAGGATCCCAGTATACATTATACATATATCCTCTATAACTAGAATTGAACACATATTGTTATTTAGTTTAAAAATAGTTGGGGGTGCTATTTTACAGGAGATTTACAGGAGAGGGAAAATTTTGCCTAGGGCTCCAAATTGCTTAGAAACACCACTGAAATCTCAATATAATGAATGAATGACTTCTTCCCAGAGAGAGTATCTAGTCGGGTTCTAGTTTTATTCTCAATTGATAAAACTAAGATTAAATGAATGAACACGTTACCTTTGGTGTTGTATAAGATGCAAATGAGAACTGATTATAGTTAGGCAATTCTGTCAGATATTTGACCAATCTGGGAACTAAATCAAGACATCACACCATCCTCACCAATGTGTTTCTAATGGTATCTAATAATATGAAGATGTTGAAATTCAGGGAAACCTCATAAAGAATGGGACAGGTTCCTAGCACTGGTCACAACATATACAAGGCAAAACATGCACATTTTCATCATGCTTCATGTAGCATGTGTTATGTCTAATTAGGGGGTTTCATGATGCTGAATCTAAGAAAAAAATTGAAATCATTTTGCGGCAGATACCGGTATGAGATCTGCTGTGGAAGGTTTTACAGAGGTTACTGTATGTTTCACGATAAGGGTTGTGGTTAGGTTTAGTTACGGCCGGTAGAACAAGGCTGTGACGCCGTGACCGAATCTGCCGTGGCAGCAGGGGCGGATCTAGGCATGGGCATGGGGGGGGGGGCAATGCCCCCCTAAATGCCCTGACTGCCCCACCAAACATGACGACGTGGAAACAACCCAAATTTCAAATATATTTCAAATTAAAGTGCTTATAATTAAAATGATTTGAAATACTATGCTACTTACTAACTACAGTTGTACCACTAAACCAACAGCATTTCATCATTGAAACCATCACATCACGTGTCTGTTGCACCATCAACAACAACTGATGTTATTGATGCTTTTCTTGCCTAAAATAAGTCCTGTAATCAAAAATGGTATGGGTGCGGCACCCATGCCATTTTCTCATGCCCCCCCAATTGGGAAATGTTACATCCACCTCTGCTCGGCAGATTGCTCTGCCGCAAAATGATTTGCCGCAAAATGATTTAGCTCTCTAAAAAAAAAACACACACACTTATTGGGATGAAAATGGCCTTAGACATACTGTATCACATGCCTCATTAAATGATGAAGCTCATAAGCACAATGACAGGTGTAAAAAGGATACAAGAGAAGAAATCGTTGATTGCAGACATGGCAGTGATTTCTGTTGCTGGCGTCTCAAGGCATCGTACCAGCTTTAGGGCACTCCTTTGCTGATACCTGGAGGGAGAATTATCATCATTTGCTCTAGTAATAAACATCTGAGGTCCAGATGGTGACACAATATCAGCTGTGCAATATCCCCTTTGAAGTGTATGTTTAAATCACCTATTATTTAAATTAGGCATGTCCCAATACTTTATTGGGACAGTATCTGCCCTTATTTGTCATTATCGGGTCATATTGGTATTGACAAATATGCCAGTCTATTATTATTATTCAAATATTTTTTATTGATTTTCGTTTTAGAGACGTACAAGACAAACATCAGTACCCAACCCTACAGCTCAACAAATATGTCCACCCATTTTCAACATTTTAATATGTCATTAATATATGTTGTGTGCACATGATAAAAAAAAAGTTCCCCCAATTCTGTATTTCCTAAAAATGGAGGTGTGAAAAAATCCTTAACATAGTGAAATACATCCGATGACATCATCAATATGTATTTCACCATATTAATGAGTTTTCTTTCAGACCCCTTTTGTGAAGCAAATGTGAAACAAATGGACCCTAGCGGGTCCATTTGGTTCCATTTGTACCCTCTCAGGAAAAAAATGAAAATGGGTGGAGTTCCCCTTTAAATAGAGAAAAGGTGGCATGGTGACAAGGCAGTAGTGGGTAAAAAAGTTAGAGAGCAAAGCATGGACAAAGAGGAGCACATGACTCACAACACAGGTCTACGAATTGGGCCAGATACTTTGTGGTTATGTGGTCAGCATTCTTAGTGGCGGAGCCAACAAGGCACTCCAACACTGGCTTAACTATTCTACCACCTGAGGAGGCTTCAAATACTTGTGATCCAGACCTGAGGGGTTGCTCACACTGCAAGCAAATCCGACTATTTTCTCAAATCTGATCTTTAGGACTAACTGTCCACGCTATTTCCAAATTACAAGTGAAATTACAAGTGAAATTTTAGAAATCGTGACAGTTCTGTAAGTGTTCACACACAAGTGGCGTGATAACAATACTGTTCCACTGATTGGGACAGGAAGAAGCAACATGCTCTTGCTGAAAGAGTATCTGCCCATTTGCTTTCATTTCCATTGCCTGCAGTGAAGCCCTGACAGCTTATAGTGTCAGGGCAGTGTCACAGCCGGGCAGCTTGGGTGGTGTTGAGTGTCGGCACTATGATTGTAGTGGTGGAAAGAGACACTGCTTGTGGTAGGGGAGAGAGAGAGAAGAAAAACAGCTCCCCACCAAATCAGCCTGAGGTACCAAAGTCTGTTTCTTGACACAAAGTCTCACGGCAAATCAATTCCTTTGATCTGTATAAGCTCCCAATGTCTTAATTTCATTGACAAAAACTATGGTGAAAAACGCCTCTCGACTACCTTTTATCACTGATGAAAACAAAATAAAAAACAAAATGAAATCTATGATGACTAAAACTATGATGACTAAAACCGAGAAATATACTGACAATTTTGTCAACAAATAAAATCTAGACCAAAATGTGAGGGAGGGACTAGTGTAGAAGATATCTAGTAGAACTAACAGACGACTCGAACCATTTATGCTTGGTTGCGCTCTTGTAGATCAGGCTAGATTCTGTATGCAACCACGTGTATCATGCAACGCCAGGCCTGCCAAAATATTTCAACTGTAGATTAAAATAGAATCTGTCTTAAATGAAAACATTTCAGATGACTAAAATTTGTGAAAATAACTGTTTGCGAAACATTTTTATCCATTATTACTGGCACATCAGTCCATCCTTGGACCTTGGACCTGTTCACAAGGGTAACAATTAAGCTAGACTGTATTCATAATTTAGCTAATCATGGCTTTATCTTTTCTATGATCTCTTTTAAATGGTTGTTCAAGGTTTCACCCCCCCACTGATCTCTTTACATCTATGGACCCGTAATGTAAGAGACATTAGAAGACTCACAAGTAGAAATACTGTATTTTTGACTATTACTAACTCTACTTACCTTTTGATGGCATCTCTGGTGCGGTCAAGGTGACACAGGTAAAGGTACAGAGAAGGGCCTGACGCCATTAACAGGAACTTGTCCAAGTAATAAAACTGAGCAGCTTTGACGGATTTGGAGAACTTGTCCGCACTCTAAGAAAATAAAAGGGAATATAAATGTACTAAATTATCCACTACAAGCCATTCAATGGTCTCCTGGTAAAAGTTTCTGTACAAGCTCTGTGTGCATTTCCCTTGAGGGCAAATGTAGTTTATGAACTTGTACATTGACTATTTTCGCAAAAATGTCCATGTGGTTGATACAAATAACCTTTATTAATTAAGGGAGCAACTATAAAATGTATGCATTTATGCTACCATAGTCTTTATGCTGTCACATTAAAATGATTTCAAGCCGAGAACCTTGCTTGCTGACCACAGTCTCTCAAGTGAGTTAGTGTCCAGTTAAATCAGAGCTGAATTCTAATAGAGATGCATTGTAGAATGAAAAGCTAAAGTTGAAACCAACAAGAAGATAACATAAATTTAACATTTAGGTCATGTTCCTGGGTTGAAGAGTTATAGGGCAATGACCGCAAAAATGCTGTGTATTGTTAATCTGTTTTGCCTGAAAATAGAGCTCTATTTATTAAGCTTTATTTATTAAATAGCTGATCTGCAAATGCACTTTGGCTGATTACTTTTACATCGTCTACACTACACTACTACACCTTACACCTACCTTTACCTTTGGTGTGAATCTTAGTTCAATTGTCATTTTAGGGCAAAAGAAAATAATGATGCCTGATTTATACAGTACATTAGTTGTAATGCACTGAAAACAGCCGCCTCTGCAAGCTCAAGCAAGTTGGTCAGCTATTTTGGGCTTTAGGGTTTGGGTTTAAAATTACAAAAGAAAGTTTGAATGTAATTAAAGAAATAGGCATTCTAAAATATTCAGTAAGATGTACAGTTACGCATTAGTGTGTGCGTACAGAGTGGTAATATGGTACTCTTCAACTCCCATGGGACCTGGCCATGGCCTCTCAGGGCCAAAGCAAAAAACACCTGAGGGGCTATTAGTGTATGATTCATCAGGCACTTACCCAACCAGATTTATGGCAGGACGGTGCTTCCAAACTACCGTGATACTTTTTAGCTGACAAAAAGGAAATGAAATGTGGTGGCCTACTGTGTATTGAACGAAACACTTTCCTTCTAGAGACTATCTTCATCTTGCGAATGAGCAAAGCCATGTGTACGCTTGGCTTCGACGCCCTGACAGAGCTGCTCTCCTCCCTAAAATGACTTCTGTTTGGTTGCCAAGGTCTTTCATAAGACAAAAATCAAACCCACCAAAAAAGCGGCAACTTGAGCCAGTCTTCTAACAGCCTGGGCCCTGTCTGAAGTGAGAGGAGAGGAGGCCACAGTGGCAAGTCTTCATGGGTTGACCATGCGAGTAAATGTCCTGTTGTTTTGTTTGTTTGTTTTTTAAATACATTTCCTACAATTTAGTTATTTTTGTATTTTCAAACATTTTTCCAAATATCTTTCAGAAATATTCCACTAAGATGACTGACAATGGTCGATCTACAAGTCAAGCAAAATTAAAGTGTTTTAGTGGATAATACATAATGTATTTTTGGTTTTGGGTACCAAGGAAAACACCAAATTACAGGGTCTCTAGATGAAAACAAGGGGGAGAACTTCTTGTACGTAAGTCATTACATGTGGTGTATTGTGTGTTTAATTGCAAAATTATTAGAAAAAAAAACTTTGATGACAACATGAGGTTTAACCAACAACAAAGTGTGAGGTCCAACCAACAACAGTGTCTATGCATGCTTAGTGATCTGGATCGGATGCAGGTCATGGAGATCCTCGCATGTGCTCTTTGTCAAAACGTCCCCAGAAACACGTCTCCACAGCCCTGTGAATTAGCCGTCTCCCCCATGCAATCAGCCTGGAGGCTATAGGATGTGGTGAAGACACGTATTTTGTCGTGCCAACATCATGGACACCTCTGTCATTATTCACGCAGGTCCTGCGTTTAAGAAACTAGAATGGAAACCACTACTAGACACCCCCCCCCCCCTCCAGTAAATTGAACAGTGAGGAGGACATTTACCATAGAAATGACGGGTTCTGCGTTGTCACAGGGCCAGATTTGCAGTGTTTGGTCCTCTGATGCACTGAGCCACCACTGTCTGCTGTGGCTCCAACCCACACTTCTCACTGCCTTGCCATGTCCTGCAATCACACACGCACACGCACACACACACACACACACACACACACACACACACACACACACACACACACACACACACACACACACACACACACACACACGCACACACACACACACACAAACTGTTGACGATTACCCTGCTGGAACTACAGTGGGTGTGTGACCACAGTATTCAATCATGGTATTGTTCATACAGCCAAGTAGACTGAGGAGCAGAGAGAGGTTCATTGTGACCTCCTGGTCACCTTCCACTGCTGTCCTGTTATATCTGCTGCCCTCTTGTGGAGTGACACAGACACGCAGTGTGTCTTGTGACATAAACTGGTGCTGCACCAACAGCTGACACAGTAAGACTGAAAATCAACAGAGATTTTCTTCAACATGGTGCTGCTCCTTCAGAAGCAGTGTGAGAGGAAATGCTGCAGACACAACTGGAAAAGTTGCAAAGCGCAGGGGGGGAAACAAATGTTTTCAATGCTAAAAAAAACCACAGCCATACCTTATTGCTGCAGCCCTTCTGGGGGATCACTAGACAAAAATAGCCAATCTGCCAGCTCACAATACATCATTCTGCGACTCGTTGTGAGCCCGTAGGTCAAGTATTTTTGCCAAAGAGCTTTGCTGTGTAGAAAGGACAACAGAGACAACCGAGTACAGAGACAACGCAGTTCAGTTTCACTAAAGAATAATGGCTCCATTTTTGTTACATGCGTAGTCCCTAACGTTACCTGAAACCCGCAACGAATTCCCTTATTGGTATTTTCGTCACCTTTCCTCTTCTCTTAGCCACTATTCTTTATGCCGACACCGTTATTTGTGACTGGATGTGTGGTCATAGGCGCCACGTAGTCCCTTAAGTTGCTAATTTTGTCAAATAGATTTGGGAAATAGATAACAGGATTTCAAAGCACCCGCTAACCTATACAAGAAGGCAGAGCCATGTGCGGGGCCGCACAGACTGTGCACATTGGAAATGTCCACGTGGAACGGCGCCAGTTCAATTCATCTCCTTATTTATTGATTGTCCTACAACGTATAACAGCTGTACATTGCCTGCTGTCGGTCACTTCCTTGTGTTTAGGTAAGGTATACTGTATGATATACCGGTAATTAAATACATTAACTTGTGACGCACGTTTTGCTCGATCCCACGTCGTAGAGAAGACCTACCAGCATATTCTATACAGCATCTGAGAGAGTGTTCGCCCGTCACGCTGCATTTTGAAATGTAAAAAATGGTCCAGAATTGACCGAGATATGAATGATCAAAAAGACGTCTGTTTTTGGCGATAATTTCCCAACTTTTTTGCAATTTACTTCATAAGGTTTCGCAGACTTGACTTAAATGCACGCCACATACAGCAACAGAACAGGTTGAATGGTAAGAAATGATCAAGAATTGACCGAGCTATAATTGTTTGAAAATAAGAGCTATAATCGTTTGAGAATAGCCTACTCATGCATGTGTCTGTCTGCAGCCACAGACAGGCTTAGGAGTAGGCATAGTAGTAGGGATAAGGGAAATAGATATGGGATGAATTAAAGGCAATGGCAAGGCCAACACGGATTGGATGAAAGCTAAAAACACCCAAACCACACCTATGCATAATGTAACGGGTATAGGAGGTGTTTAAGGGAGATAGGATGGTAACAAAATTACCGACTTTAGCGTGGAAACACCTCTTCCCAAATGCTAGATGCTCTAATAGCGGATAAAGGCAAATGAGACGAAATTGGAGCCCTAAGTGTTTAAAACTGGCACCATAATTGTATTAATTGATTTTCTTTTTTTATACAAGTTAAAAAGAAATGTGTGTGTATGTCTCTTTTCGGTTTCCTCTATTCTCCAATTGTCCCGCTGGGCCCCAGATTGGAAACCAACTGGCTTGGGTCTGGCTTTTCCGATGTTGCGGGTGTGTGTGTGTGTGTGTGTGTGTGTGTGTGTGTGTGTGTGTGTGTGTGTGTGTGTGTGTGTGTGTGTGTGTGTGTGTGTGTGTGTGCGCGCACGCGTGTGCGTGTGTGTGTATGTGTGTGTGTGTGTGTGTGTGTGTGTGCGCATGCCTGAGTGTGTGTGTATGTGCCCTTTCATTTCATCTCTCATTTTCCTCGCCGCCAGTCTCTGACTTTCTGAGAAGACGGCATGTACAGAGCACCTCCTCGAATTCATGCTTGCTTTGGTATGCAACCAAAGAATGCCTTTCTGGTCAAAAAGAGAACGCTCTTTATCTACGGGGTCTGACAGTGATGGCCCACTCAACCAATATTTGGATCGCTACGTCCTAGAGTCTTTCATCTCAGGTCCAGGATCTCTTACATAATGTGTTGCGCAGCCCATGCAAAAATAAAGATAGGCCTAAATCAGTGGCTCTCAACCTTTTTCTGGATTAGGGCCGGCACTCAAATCTCGAAAGCATTCAAGCAACCGGATGGCTGCTGTTAAGTCGCATTTCATATATTTTTATTTTAATGATAATTCAATGTAATGTGTTCCATCTTGGATCAATGAGCTACAGTAACTGTAGTACACTTTAACTTCACCTTTAAAGGTAGGGTAAGTGATTTGAAATTCATCGTGTAGTACTAGCCTGGTGCACTAGGGGCCCCCAAGAGTAGTTACACTATGTGAACCTGCTGCTCGATCCTGATTGGAGGAGAATTCACCCTCCACCTGGGAACCTTTATTAGCTCCTCTGCTAATGTGGGGGAAGGGGAAACTCCAGATATGGTCTGCACACCTTATAATAGTGCATTTTAACATTCAACCCCACCAGCCCTTCCTCTTCAAAGTTTGGCTTTCAACTGATACCTGTCCATTCAAACCCTACATGGGCCCACCCCAAAGTCATTTGCGCAGCGAGCGAAAACGACAGTTCTCAACAGGTCCAAAATGATTTCAGGAAATCTTACCGGCAATATAAATGTTATTATCATTAACATGTCAGGATTAATTAAATAATGGGTATTACATGCCAGGATTCCCCCCGTTCACCCTTATTTTAGAAGAACTGATTTGCGCTACACTGTCCTTTGAAGGTAGTATAAAAATAGGATTAATTTAATGGATAGAAGACGGAGGAGGAATTGGACAGATTTTACTGATAACAAGACAGGGCAGAATATAACGCCATGATATCCACAAAGTCACGTGGCCAGTCTGTAACATTAGTACTAGTCTCGTCATCTATGACATCAGGGAGAGTAAAGGAGGAAGACATCAGGATGATTACTCCCAGTTTAAATAACAACATGATGGGATAGTGAAGCAATTCTTCATCTACTCCCATCAGTCAAATAATAATAATACCTAAAAGCAACTGTGCCGCTTATCGTGATGCAGCGGAAAAAAACAAAGGGCAGAAGAATTAACAAACTACTCTGAACAGCACACGGACTGGAAGGTTTACGCTGTAGACGGCTGAATGCGGTTTATGCAGATTCACAGAAGGAAAAGAATGTCAGGGTGCTTTTAAGAGCCGAAGCAGAGAAGAGGCTCAACAAGGATGATGTTGTAATATTGGGTTTGTTAAATGACATCAAATGCTACTGATATGAGCTTTACTGCCTCAGACTACCTCCGCTGAAGCAAGTTCAGCATGGAACACGAACAGCGACCCTGCTAATAGACTTACCCAAGAGACCTTAGACACATTAGTACAGAAATTGAAAGTTCTCGAAATAATGGTACAGTCCCCTTGTTTGAAGCCTTCTCTGATGCCATTTTCAGGCGAAAAGCATCACCACCAAACCAATTCTCAATGCACAGAAGACAAGTATCCCTTAATGTAATTTTAGTTCAATGACCTATGGAAAAAAATGAGTTCACCTGCACCCTATGCACACTATGGCAGTGCACAAAAAACCTATTGGAACAGTGGTTTTCAAGCTTAGCCCAAGACAGGCAGACACAGTGACAAGACACTTTTCTGGAACCAGGAACCATAGTGTAAAGGAAATGGGACAGACATTCTAATTTTGCAATGTGAAATGTTGACTAAATAAATATTTTCCAAAAGGTCAGGTCAAATAGTAATTTAATATACAGTACCTGTAGAGTGTTTTGGAGGGAGCTAAAGGAACCAAAAATCCCTGCTGACAAAAGCTCTGTTCAGCCAGAGGTTTGAAGTTTTGAATGTAGGGACACTCATGCACACACCACACGCACCTGTGTAGACAGCTGGTTTGCCAATGAGGGAAGACTTGTATGATAATACTGAACCATCTCCAAGTCCACAGAGGATGTGTTTCCCGTTACCTAAGAATGACAAGAAAAGAGAGACAATAGTTTCATTGTAATTGTATGTGGATTTGAAACCTTTAACCATTGCAACCATATTTTATACTTCAACTGTATTATAGTGTCATGTGGAAAACATAGTATAGATTGGTATACTATAGATATACTCTAGGTATAGATTTACCCTATTTTTGGAACATTTTAGCAAAAATGAAGTTGCCATATTTAGATGTATTACAAAATATATAAATAGCCATTTAATAGCTAGGTCTTCCCTAATGTACAAGATTCCCCATCAATGATGTCACTGGAAGACGGGTCTCTGAACAGTCCACAGCCCTTCTGTGAGACAGTTTAGTAAGAAAAAATGGTGGTATATTATCATGTACCAGTGTATCAGTGAGCTCCCATTATAAGCATTGAAAAGTGAAGTGGTCCTTTAAAGACAGGGTATCATGCTAATATCAACTTTTTCTCATTTTAACTATGACAAAGTTGTGATAACATTCGAAAATGCAAACATATGGCTATATAAAGCCGTTTCTATGCTGTATCTGGTCGGAGGACACTCTTCTGAAAAACCCCTCCCACCAGCTCGGAAAGGCCCGAGCCAAAACAGCGCGTCACCAGTAGAACACGCTGACGTCACACCTCTAGGAACACATAGGAACACATGTTAAAAACTCCTCGGAGTTCCATTATTTTAGCGTCATGTTAATGAAGTAAATAAAAATCTTTTTTGGTTAGCATGACCAGGGACCGCTATACTATGCACTCGAGATTTTTTGTAAATAATCCGCCAGCCGTTTTTGCATTATCTACGGGGAAACACGGCTGTGCACGGCTCGCATTTCTACACAGGCTTGGGGGGCGTGTCTTTCTTGAGTCACTGTATCCAACACCTCCAGGCTGGTTCCAGCGGGCCACGCTCGCTAGCCTGCCCATGAAGAGATTACGTCTCTTGGGCAGGCTAGTGAGGTTTACTCGGTGTCGGTATGGGGGGGAAATAGACAGAGTTGCGATATTGAGGGGGCAGAAAATAGTCTGGTTACGTGGTTCATGTACTTGCGCGAGCCCATAGACTCTAATGTATGTATGTAGTAACTTCTTCCTGTTCTCTCCCCAGCTAGTTGTCTCCACCAGGCCGGAGGCATGGTGGGGAGTATGTTTTGCACTCCGTCCGTGTGTGTGTCCCCGTGTCCGTCTGTTACCAGGTAATCTCCGGCGCCGTTAACCCGATCGATGCCAAAATTTGCACACATACTCCCTGGGTGCCAACGATGAATCCATGCCCCTAGGTTTCCCCAACGAAATGTTATAGCGCCACCAGGCGGCCTATTTTGGCCATTTTTTGACAAAAATCTGTGTGTTTGTCTGTCTGTTACCACCTAATCTCCCAAACCGTTAACTCAATCGATGCCACAATTTGCAGACACACTCCCTGGATGCCAACCATGAACCTCTCGCTCAAATTTTCCACAGCGGCATTTTATAGCGCCACCAGGCGGCCGATTTGTGCAATGTTTTTGCAAAAATCTGTGTGTTTGTCTGTCTGTTACCACCTAATCTCCCAAACCGTTAACCCGATCGATGCCACAATTTGCAGACACACTCCCTGGATGCCAACCATGAACCTCTCGCTCAAATTTTCCACAGCGGCATTTTATAGCGCCACCAGGCGGCTGATTTGTGCAATGTTTTTGCAAAAATCTGTGTGTATGTTTGTCTGTTACCACCTAATCTCCCAAACCGTTAACCCGATCGATGCCACAATTTGCAGACACACTCCCTGGATGCCAACCATGAACCTCTCGCTCAAATTTTCCATAGCGGAATTTTATAGCGCCAACAGGAGGCCAATTTGTGCAATGTTTTTGCAAAAATCTGTGTGTATGTCTGTCTGTTACCACCTAATCTCCCAAACCGTTAACCCGATCGATGCCACAATTTGCAGACACACTCCCTGGATGCCAACTATGAACCTCTGCCTCAAATTTTCCACAATGGCCTGTTATAGCGCCACCAGCAGGGCGATTTTTGCCATTGTTTTTGCAAAAATCTGTGCGTGTGTCTGTCTGTTACCAGCTAATCTCCCAAACCATTAACCCGATCGACATCACAATTTGCACACACACTCCCTGGATGCTAACCATGAACCTCTGCCCCAAAGTTTCCACAACGGCGTGTTATAGCGCCATCAGGAGGCCAATTTTTGCCATCTTTTTGCAAAAATCTGTGCGTGTGTCCGTCTGTTACCAGCTAATCTCACAAACCGTTAACCCGATCGATGCCACAATTTGCACACACACTCCCTGGATGCCACCCATGAACCTCTGCCCCAAATTTTCCACAACGGCATGTTATAGCGCCACCAGGAGGCAGATTCGTGGCATCTTTTTGAAAAAAAAAAAAAAAATGTGTGTCCGTATGTTACCAGCTAATCTCCGAAACTGTGAACCAGATCGACATCACAATTTGCACACACACTCCCCGAATGGCAAGCATGAACTTCTGCCCCAGGTTTTCCACAACGGCATGGTATAGCGCCACCAGGAGGCTGATTTTGTAAAGATGATGAACACAGCAGGCAATTTACATAAAATCTTCAACACACTATAATACTAGGCTGAGAAAAATATTCCACTCTTTTCACAATGGCTTGTTATAGCGCCACCAACAGGTGAACATTTGCAAAACACATTTTTGGACAAAATGCCTGAAATCATCCAAATCCTAAAGTCATAATAATAAATGGTACCTTTTTTACATTGGCCTATTTTAGCGCCACCAGGAGGCCACAACCTGTCCTGGCCTGGTGGAGACCTGTGCCCAGAAGGGCACTTTTCTAGTTATCTATATAACGTAATATAGGCTATAATATAAAAAATAGCTCTTTAATGTGAGCAAGGCGGGGAGTTATAATCAGTAATATTGTTATAACCAGAATTATTTCGACCAGATGTAAACCATATGGCATAATGACGGTCGTATTGCAGTATAAATAAAGCCTCTGTATAGCCTGGCTCAGCCCTGAATCAGCACCGTAAAAATACTACCTTATTTTTTCTTTGTGATTCAAGTAAATAATGAAGTGAGACGAGTGAAACAGAATGGCAGTCCGTTTCACTTCATTGAGGTATAGCCTCTGTATTCAACAATGAACAATGAGAACAATCAACCATTATTATTGAGCGTCATTCGGAATCTGAATATTAGAAGAACATTAGCTCCGTCGGAACCCCACTCTCTGCTCCGTCCCTCCGCTCCCATCTCTAGTTCAACTTCTTAGATACAAGAAATAATAATCACACCGCTGCCGTGGGATCGTCCAGTAATAATACTAGTAATAATAACAGAAAATAACTTTAACGCCAAACACATGGGTTTGGTCATTGCATCCACTGCTGCTGGACTGCCGAACTGCTGATGTAGACTGCTGATGTAGCATTTTAGCTATCCCCCCATATGCCAACACACATTTTCACTAAATATCCCCGGTAATTCACATCGATAATTAAAAATAATACTCTCTATGTTGGCCCGGGGGGCTAGAATTGTCCGCGTTGCCGGGAGAAGACCAAAAACAGTTTCAAAAAGGAAAAGAATAGATGCAATGATTCAGCCCGGTTGGAAGTCAAAGCTAGTTAGCTAGCTTCCTTGGGCTAATGCAACCAGCCCCGCAATGCCTGTGCTGGATAGCATAGCATAGCATAGTAGGCTATCCTACTACTATGCTATGCTATGCTACTGTGGATAACTTTAGCCGGAAGCTCAGCTGCACAACCTGCTCGTAGAAGTTGGCCGAGCGTACCACTGTATACGTCACGCAATGGCACGTTCGGCTGTTTTCCTGAAGCAACAGCTTTTCAGGGAAGCAGGGGGGGGCGCTCAACTTCTTTCTTCAACTCTGCCTATATATTGTATTTTTTCTGAAACGACTTTTTTTCTGGACATCTTTAGGGGGTCATTGATAGATATGCGTCATTAGTTTTTAAAGGAAATATCCGTGATACCTAGTCTTTAACATTATAAAGTACTGTCTTTACCTTGAAGTGCAGGACCACTACGCATTTATTTAATATATTAATTTATAACAATGATTATGTATTGGTGGTTGCTGCAATGGACACTCACCGGAGTACTGAAAGCAACAGACTGGTTTCTTGGCGATGCTTAGTTTAGTGTGTGGAACACTGGGTGCAGCGCTGTTTGCTGGATAATCTCTGAGCTTCCATCCTCTGACAAAGGGAAATAAACAGATGTTCAATGAAAAACATGTTTTTGCATGCTTCTACAAAGACTGATATTTCGAAGGCATACTCACAGTTTCTTGTTATTCTTTGTAGTTTGTGAAGCCTTCTGAATATTCGTCTTGGGTGAAAACATAGTTCTTCTGAAAAGCGACAAAGTTTTAAATGTGCACTGAGGTTCAACTGCTGTAGCTGTACTGACATTTATTGTTCCTGTCATAACAAATTACCAGTAAAGGATTGCGTTAAAGTCACAAGTTAGTAGAATATTTTTTGGCTCTGTGTTTGAGATTGAGATTTTGAACTGAAAATGTTTATGGTGTTTACAGTTATGAATAATGATGCAACATCCCACACCAATACATAGAGCAGGGGTTGACACTAAGGTCTCCGAGGCACTTGCCCATAGGGCAAGTGCAAGTCAGGTTCTACTTGCCCTCACGTCATGGTCACTTGCCCCCCAAAATATATCGTAAATTTTGCATTTAAGTTTACTTTCTACTTGGGTGTTTTTTTGTTTTTGTTTAAGTCGAAATCAGCTACAGTAAATATTCAACTTGTAAATCAGTGGTTTCCACAGTGGTTCCTATAGTGCACAGCAAAATGATAGTTTGGAACCAAATTGACCTGGGAGAGAGATAGGAGAGATAGCTAGAAAGTGCAATGACTGCCTTCAAGACAAATATATCTCATGTGGTATAGCACACTAAGTTGCACACTTGCCCGATCGGGCAACCAGGTAGCAGTCTTCACTTGCCCAACCATTTTTTTACTTGCCCCGGGCAAGTGTTAGTGTCAAGCCCTGATAGAGGGAGTGGTCCCAGCAGAAGTGGAACCTCAATCATAATTATCTGCATAACACAAGTGACAGCAACAGTCCCCTGCCTCCCCCAGGTTGGGGGGGGGCAAAGTCAAGTACAGTATTTTGAGGATGCAATCTGCAACCTCAAAATACTTTACATTGAGAGCTTGCACTGCTTCAGTCTGCGACGACAGCACCAAACCAAGTCTAAATCAGGTTTCAGCATGTTCTATTGACTGAACTGACTCCAACAAATGAAATATAAAATAATCAAAAGTCAAAGGGTATATGAATCCTCCATGAACGCTAGTTTGTAGGTCACCGGCAACGTATCCCAGTCCAAGGACCTACCGGGGAGAGCAGGTGTATCCCGATGACCTCACGTTGGAATGGAAGACCAGTGGCTGTTCCCTGACACCTCCTATGTCATAACATGAGAAAGGTAATAAGACATGCCATTCAGAACAATATGAAGTACAGCTACAGCAAGAAGACCATACTCAAGCAAAAAGTAAAAAAGGTCAGAAGCACTACTGAACAGTCAGGTCCTTTCGCTCTGGGTGGGGTTTACCACTCCCCTGTCACCTCTAGGGGCGGATCTAGGCCTGGGCATGGGGGGGGGGGGGGGGGGCAATGCCCCACCAAAATGCCCAGTCTGCCCCACCAAACACGATGGCATGCAAAACAATCCAAGATATTTCAAATTAAAGTGCTTATGTTTAAAATGATTTGAAACACTACTACTGCTACTAACTAACTACAGTTGTCACTAAACCAACAGAATTTCATCATTGAAAACAGAAAACTCTCTGAGTCAGATCTTTAGCTTTATGCATGCTGCGGGTCTGTTGCAACTTCAACAACAACTGATGTTATTATTGTCTCCACCGTAAGGTGGTGGCTATGTTTCGCCCCCTGTCCGTCCGTCCTATCCATCCATCCCACCCGCGTCCGTCCATGTGCCCCTGCATGCAACTAACAGTTGCATGCAGCATGCAGGGGTGAAACATAGTCAACACCAGTGACTGTTACATCACCCGCAGGGTGACAGTCGTAACAGTAACAGTCAACAGTCAACAGTCAACAGTCAACAGTCAACAGTCAGTCACTGGGTCAACAGTCTTCAACCTGACCCAAGACGGTGGAGACCTGTGCCCCGAAGGGGCACAGGTCTAGTTGATGCTTTACTTGCCTAATAAAAGTCCTGTAACCGAAAATGGTATGGGTGCGGCTTCATAGTGACACAGTGAATAGTGACACAGACATACAAATACCAGTGTAGTGTGCACAGTGCACCTTTTCAAATTCTACTGGTGACAATTTCACCGATACGATAGGACCACCGATAGAGGAGGGACCCCCCGCCCCCGATATGACCCCCGATACGATATTGCGATTCTATCGGTCGGGTTATATTTTAAACAGTGCAGCTTATGCAGCCCAGGAGACAACTTAAGTGCATAAACCACAAACTCTGTGGGACTGAGCAGATCCCCCCCCCCCCATTTGCTTGTCAGTGCCTTCGCAATACCAGTGAGCTCAGTTTTTCCACGACCATTAAAATGCGGGTGTCTTTCCAAAAGCAATCCTCCTGCTGTATGCAGGCAGCGTCAGAAACAGTCACATCGTCCCTGCCTGGTAACTCAGAAATGGAAGCTGCTATAGAACAGAACTGAACCATTTCATCGCATTAACACCAACTCAGCAGCTGCTTGTGGCGGTAAATCAATAACAAGTCGTGTGGTTACTGAAAAATAATGCATTAAATAATATGCGGTTCACCTCTCCACAGATTCTTTTTCAATACGATTAGCCTGGTTAAACCTTGGGCACCTGCCGACTTAACAAAACTCTGTTGCCACGGTCTTCGAAAACCTTGAAATAATTGCATCACCTAATGCTCACAACTCAAAGCGTTGTGAGTGAGCTTGTAGATTGTCAATTTTTGGCATGTGACACAGAACACAATGTGTATCAAGCCAATGTGTATCAAGCCTTACAACTAAGTGGGATATCTGACGTCTGCATAGACCCCATATATGGGAATAACAGGGAAAGGGAAAGAGAAAGAAACTAGACCAGCAATCAGTACAGGGGCGGATGTAACATTTCCCAATTGGGGGGGCAGGTAAATGGTATGGGGGCGGCTTCATCGCCCGTGCCGCGATGAAGTGACCTCCATACCATTTTCAGTTACAGGACTTTTATAGCAAAGCATCAATAATAACATCAGTTGTTGTTGAAGTTGCAATAGACACGCATCATGCATAAAGCTCCCGATAATAAAAATATAAATATTTTTTCAAAAACATTGTTTAAAAAAAATAATAATCTGCCCAATGATGATGTAATTGGAGGAAGTTTCTGAACTGCCCACAGCCCTACTGTGAGACAAAGACTGAATAGAAAAAAATAGTGGTATTTTATCATGTACATTAGTGAAGATCTATTATATGAAGATATGTTGAAAAGTGGTCCTTTAAGGAGCCTCAGTTTTTCATTATGCTAATTTTTTTTAATATTAATTGTTAAGGTTTCATAGTTACTCAACATTACGTCATCTTTCAAATTTCTGAAAGACATTTTAGTCCCATTTTGGTCCCAGAGAGGGTTCCCGGTGGTCCTCAGCTAAGTTGATTAACCAGATGTAACTCTTGAGAGCGTAAAAACGAAACCAAATCGACCCTAGCAGGTCCATTTCGTTTCGATTTTTACTCTCAAGAGTTAAAATATTCATCATCTTAACACAACTAGAAGATTAATGGTCATCTTGGAATGTTTTGTTTCGCAAATCCAGCCAAAAGCATCTTTAGTTTTGGGGTCTGTGGGGCTAAAATGTCCTCAAATGGTGGCTCAAATTCTGAATAAATAGTGGGCCCTGGTATCAAAAAGGTTGAAAACCTCTGGTCTAAGATATCCTAATATTCGCAATCACCATTGCGTCATGGTCCCTTATGCCTCCCTCCTCTCCTTTGGCCGTTCCAACCTTTTCAATCTCCGTATCCCCAAGCTCTCTCTCCTTATGCTCCTCGCCCTGTTCCTCTCCATGGGTGATGATGTAATTGAGGTCCCAATTATGTCGTCACCCAAACTGGCCAATCAGCCACCGTCCGCACACCGCCACGGGCCGAGTGCACTGATAGCTTTACTTGAGCCCGCTCCACTCACGCAAGTAATAATATCTGGGCAGAGCATGCATACCCAACATGCATCGTTCCAAGTAGGCCAGTGCACATCGGGCACGGCTCTAGTGCCTTTTTACTGACCAATACTGACCATAATAACAAAAGCTGAAACAAACAGCATTTAAAGGGGAATTCCACCGATTTTCAACATTTTTTCTGAGAGCGTACAAATGGAACCAAATGAACCCGTTCGGGTTCTCAGAAAAAAGAAGCGTCTAAAGCAGGGGTCGGCAACCAAAGATGTTGAAAGAGCCATTTTCGACCCAAAATTAAATTCAAAATCTGTCTGGAGCCGCATTTTATTATTTTTTTTTTCCTGAGAGTGTGCAAATGTGAACCAAATGGACCCTGGTGGGTTCATTTGGTTCCATTTGCACACTCTCAGAAAAAAAGGTCCTCAAAGAAAAATCATTAACATGGTAAAACACAACCTTTCTTCAGAAATGGAGTTTCTAAAAAAAAATAAAGGAGTTTTACAGAACTACATTTCTAGTCCACACAACATCTCTAAGGTATATTAATGACAAGTAAACCTTTGAAAATCGGTGGTTCAGATTGAAAGCGCCACCTCTGATAACTGCTGGGCTTTTTTGACATGGCCAAGTGCTACCGTCCTGTGGCAACTGTCAGACAGCGCAACGCGTTTTGGGTGACTGACTTGGGTGTGTATGTAATAATGCTACAGCCACTGAGCCACTAGGGCTGTGTTCTGGAGCCGCATGCGGCTCCTGAGCCGCAGGTTGCTGACCCCTGGTCTAAAGAAATCCATTAACATGGTGAAATACTGTACATCTTGATGATGTCATCAAGATGTGTTTCACCATGTTAATGATTCTTTTCAGACCTCCATCTAGGAAACTCAGAATGGGGGAACTTTTTTATCATGTCCACACAGCATCTCACATCCCACACCTGACAATGTTGAAAATGGGTGGAATTCCTTTTTAACCTCAGCCCTATTTATGCTACTATATATCGGCAAGAAATCCGGCTCAAAAAGTGTAACAATTTATCATCACCCTCTCTAAAAGCCAATGCTGTGGCTTACGCCGTGGCGACAGCAGAAACCAATCCTACAGCTACGGTTCATTTCATGTAAAAACTGTTACATCAAATTGCAGCTGTCAACAGCGGCGGATTTAACATTTCCCAATTGGGGGGGGCAAGAGAAAATGGTATGGGTGCGGCTTCATCGCCCGTGTCGCTTCACGCCATGGCCAGTGAATCCGCACCCATACCATTTTTAGTTACCAAGACTTTTATTAGGCAAGTAAAGTATCGATAATAACATCAGTTGTTGAAGTTGCAACAGTCACGCAGCATGCATAAAGCAAAAGGTCTGACTCAGAGAGTTTTCTGTTTTCAATAATGAAATGCTGTTGGTTTAGTGGTGACACACTTGTAGTTAGTCAGTAGCAGTAGTAGTGTTTCAAATCATTTTAAATATAAGCACTTTAATTTGAAATATCTTGGGTTGTTATGCATGACATCATGTTTGGTGGGGCAGTCTGGGCATTTAGGGGGGCATTGCCCCCCCATGCCCATGCTTAGATCCGCCCCTTGCTCTCAATCAGCGCTGGACATGGATTTGACATTCTGTTGTGCTCGGCGGAGTAAAACGTTCCATTCCTGGAGGCTCATATAATTTCGCCTCTTTTGAATGTATGCACTTTTTGTAGATACCCAGGGGAATACAAGGGGCAGGGGGAGGGGAGGGGCTGGCTCTGTGGGAGTCAGTGGATGTTTGTGGTTTGGGGTCTGACAGTGCGTTGCACACAGCAGCTCCGGTCTCGCCGGGAGATCGCCTACAAGTCTGGCACCAGCATCTCCTTTCACTCCAGCTGTGGGGGAGTCGTGCTCTTTAATTCTGGCTTTCTCGACTGTCTGTAATGGCAGCATGTAAACCGCAGCATAGCTACCGTCTCCAGCAGAGGAGCTCAGGGCTGCCAGGAACTAATGATATACAAGTGTACCAGAAATGGCCTCACGAAGGATCCATCGGTGCCCATTTGCAACGAAACGGAAGAAAAAGCACAAGCATTTGCACACGCACACACCCGCAAAATACAGTCTTGACAAATATCACTGGTGGAGATACGTGTCTCACACCTCTTAAGTTCATTATACATTCACCTCTGAAAGGCCTACAAGACAAGGTATATCTGTCTGTCTGTGCTACTATTACAAACCACTACACTGAAATACACAAGTCCGTATCTGGAGGTCCGTATGATGTCATATTGATGCTCCCTCCAGGGCCTGCTCCTACCTGAATGCACTAGTATGGATTCCACTGCAGCTCCAGCTCCCACCCCCTCTGCTCAGAAACCCTGCTGACTCAGGAAACCCCCAGCCATATGTTTGGATATCAGTAAGGAATGTCCTCCATTGACCGCGATGAAGCAATCGTCTGTACATTGATCCATTTAACTTTGTATTACTTGCACTGGAATAAGTTGTGTATGGTTTCGTATTTTGTTATGCGTTTGTGTAATATTAGCCATGGGTCACATGATGCTCATACTTAAGCATATACATGAATATACACAGTATGGTTTCGTAGCAATATTTGACCTTGTTGGCCAAATGCTCAATGCTTGTTCTAATCATGTACTAATGCTCTTCCTTAGGGCACAATGTGAGCTTGTAGGTCTTCTGGTAATTTAATATACGGTACTAGTTTAATTTTAATTTGCGGTGTGAATTTAAGTATTCCTCTGTGCCATTTTCACAGCTGGGACCTGGGATAAATCAGCTGGACGCGAGGCCAGAAGACAATGGGGCAGCGTTTGTCTGGAGCTACGGTGGGATCCATAATAACGTTTACCTGACACCTCACTTTTTAACATGGTAACTTGAGACAGCTATGAAGTCCTTAACCTTTGACCATTGAATCTGTTGTACAGTCTCCAGTCAGAATAGCAATGAAGGAAGGAGGATGTTTTCTGGGCATTTCTTGTACTGCACTCAAATAGCACACTGAGAAAATATGAAAAATAGTTATCTGAGTGGATGTTTAAGCTATAGAGTGTATAAAAGTGAAGTAAAAGCCAACACTGATATATGATACATTTGATTTTAAATTCATGGTGGATCCACTTTAACATACAATGTATTTTATTTAACCATTAAGATGCCAAAATCGAAAATGTTCAACAACAGCCGACTGCGCTGCAACACGCTGTGTGAATATAAAGAAAAATATATTGATTTATTTATTGTATGTTTATTTGTTAGATTATTTATTATTTATTACCCTTATTATTATTTTCGCAACTTGAATTATGGTGACTTGACTGACTTGACATCTAGAAGGGCCTGTCAACTCACACCCATTACGAAATGCTTTTTTAGGGTCATCACATTACATCATAACAATTAGATGACAGAAATGACCCTACAAATCCTCCACTTTCCTTTTAGGTGTGTTTGTCTTATGCCTTAACACTAATGCTAGCGCCACTATTCCAAAGGTCCCCCAGGAATCATTTTTAAACAAATTTCAGCAATGGGATTCAATTTTTTTGGGTGGCTACATCTTGTTGAACAGGTCATTTTGAAAGTGGTTCTAGAGTCAAAACATTATGTACACCCAAACAAGGAATGCTAGTTTAGTTTAGATTGGATGAAATCCGGACACATTGCATATTGCATATTGCTCACAAGCCAATAATAAAGTTAAATGACAGTAATGCTGCAGACCTTTCTTTGTGGGCTCCTTCTGTTTGAAGGCAGCATGCAGAGGAGATTCCAGCAGTGGGGGAGCACTGAAAATGAGACAGAGTTACTGGAAAACCAACAGGCACAGCATTTTCCATAGTTATGGATTATTATTAGTCCCCCTCTCATTCTCGGCACAGCACTGTAATGGTTGACTCGTGAAAAACCAGAGGACGTGGATGTTTATAATAAGCTCATTTAATATGGAAATGTCAGTGCTGAGTTGGAGGTTCTGGGAATGAGGCCAGGTGTAGTGTAAGCTCTATCCACATGCCCTCATGACTGGAGGCCAGTCAGGTGCCCATATTTTACCAAGATTTTGTAAAATAAAATGTGTGAAACTAGAAGAATAAAAATCCAAAGAAAAACAGGTGCCCATTTGAATTTAAGACCTTTTGACAAATACTTTACACATAAACTGAAGTTTAATTTATTTAACCATGATGGCTGATCTACTGTACAAGATCATCAGACAACACAAATACATTTGTATATCGTATATTGTATATTTTTGAAAAATCACTTTTCAAAACTTTTGAAGATTACCACCTATTATGCCCAAAATAGGGATGCCAGGTTGAAAAGGTAGGACGAGTAGGACACAATTTGGCTGCATAACGCCAAAAGAGTTAAATCATGGCCAATATATCAGTCTGGATAGCTCTAGTGCCCCGTTGCCTTGCTGAGACAAACAAAAGAGCCCTCATTGTGTGTGTTTGGTTAGGTTTTGCTGGTTTTGCGCAATAAGTTGGCATCTTCAATTACACTTAACCGTAATTACAGGTTTACTAAAACCAGAGACGTGCGTGGAAGCGAATGCCGAGCTACAGTACATGGTGATGAAATGATCACATTCTATTTTGTTTCTGTTATTTGGACAAGTATATTATTTTGTGAACATTCCCTACAGTATTCTAACACAGAAACCAGGGGGATGTCTCATACTGACTGTGATTTTGCCAGGCAGAAATGTCTGTGCGTGCATCACATGGAAATCTCCATATGAGAAGCAAACGCAGGTAAGACATGCAGCGTCTCACTTGTAGTGTACTGTGCCTTGCATTGTACTTTGTCATGCATTGATGGGCGGCAGTGGCTCAGGGGTAGAGTCACCGGATGGTAACCACAAGGTTGCCGGTTTGATCCCCAGCTCCCACAGTGTTGGTTGTTGAAGTGTCCTTGAGCAAGACACCTAATTCCCCCTAATTGCTCCTGATGGTAGGTACCTTGCATGGTTTCCACTGCCGTGGGTGTGAATGGCTGAATGTAATGGACAATCTATGTAAAGTGCCTTGGATAAAGGCACTATATAAACCATTGACTATTCATTCATACAAGCTCACTTCACTTTGTGCAGTGTTGTGAGCTAGTACATCCACTGTCCATTTTTGTTAACCTATATTTTCTCTTCTGGGTGTCAAACAAAAGAAATATCAAAAAATATATCAATTTGGGGGTCCTTGACATGGGAAACGACCACACACACCCTTCAGTAAATTTACCATTCTCTGGGATCCCAGTGAGCCCTTCTCAAAACCCCACCCTTTGGGGCGGAGTTTAGTCACTGTCAAATGTCAGTCTAAATAGCAACTGTTGCTATGTAGGTCAAGCTTTCCACTTCTAATGTGCCTATTGGACAAGGACGGATTGGGGAGGGACTGGATGAAGGGCTAATTCAACCTGTAAAATGTCTCAGCCTCAAGTACCATTTTAGCTCTGAGAGTGTAGATATAACCAACTTCCACACTCTCAAGAGTCGCATAACAGAAAGGACCGTCTGGTTTGTCCCCAGACATACCAACAGTCTTCCACAGCATCTCTAGCTGACAGACTGGACAGATTGATGCTGTGGTTATACATTCTTACCTTGGGATCACCGTGAGGTCTTCACTTCCTGTCCAGTTCGGCCTCAGGAGGTCCACGGAATCTGGCGTTTGGACCTCCAGCAGAACCACACATGGAGCGAACATGGAGCTCACCAAGCACACCGTCTGTCACGTTAAAACACACACACACACGACATCGACAACAAAAATGAAATTGGAAATGTGAGGACGCAAATTGTGATTGGCTGAATTGACTGTTGTGAGACGTGTCATTGGTTGTGCATTGCATAACGATCATGCCACAGTTACCTTGTAGCGATGATTTCATTGGCTCAGCAAAGTATGCATTGTACATTTGTGATTGGACAAGACTTCACACATTGTGTTTTTTTAGATGTGCATCGTACATTTTCTCTGGAGTTTGGAAGTCTTTTGCCCCTCAATGAAAACATGCAAAACAGTAAACCTCTGCTGGCAAATCACATTCTCATATGGGATTTACAGGCTGTGACATCACAAACATCAGGGAAATCAGAGCACTTGTTTGAGCCAGAAAACTCCAGACCACACAGCATCTCCTCAATTTTAAAAGTGTGTTTTTAGATCCAATTAGCTCAGAAAAAAATAAAAATGGCAATGTAGTGTGGTTTTTAAAAGAAAGAAATTAAGCTTACAATTGAAAAATAATGTATAGGCAGAAATAAAACGGAGGGCAAATGGAGGGATGAAGCTTTTAGTTTGCTCCGTAAGTAGAACATAATTGCATCGTTGCTGGAGCAGAAACTTTCACTTTACTTCGGCATGCACTGCAGGGCAGGCTACAGTTAATCATCGTAAAGACTTTTACATTTCTCATAATCTTGGCCTTGTGAAACCGTAAACTGCTAATTGCAGCGTTATAAAAATACAAAAAGATTGACGCATGTGCATCACTGCATCCTGTGATATTCAGAATCAGCATAGGGAACAAAAGCAAACGTCCACAAGTAATAGGTCTATAAAATGTTCTCGTGGGAGAATAGCCTTGCTTCTATCCTCGAAGATTCCTCTGTCTATGCTCATACCTGCCGCAGTTTGACCAGTCTAGATGAAATTGCAGATAGGCAGTGACAATTGGTATACATTTGCTGTCAACTGCATGTCCACATCCTTCCAAGAAAACAAGAAAATTCTACATACTTACACTGTTCTGTCTTCCTGGAGAGATGGACCATGACCCTGCCATGGAGATGCTGACCTTGGGGTACTCTGTAAAAACAACACATCCGTATGTGCACTAGCTGGTCAGGCATTCAAACTCCTTGTTCAGGGCTACATTATGGTTAAGGGTAGGGTACCATCTAACCTCTTCATTATAATGAATACAATGTTCTACATTGTACGTGTTACATGTTACATGTTAATATAACGTCTATTGAGACGATTACTGTAGATCATGTCAAATGCTGCATTACATGGGCAAATTCAAAAGGCGCAAAGATGAAAACTACACAGTCAAAGACAGCTCTCAAAGTTTCTGTATAGCTTTTGCAAAATTGCAGCAGCTACATACATTGAAAGCATCTTTGCATCTTCAAGTTCAGGTCACTGATTTCCTTTGACAGTGAACGGGAAAACTGCATCTTTGCCATCTGCCCACGTGAATTCAGCAAAAACATCATCTCTCATCTAATAGACACAGGATTTTTGACCTGAACGTCATGATTCAATTCATCCCCTGTGCACACATACAGGTTAAATGAGCACACTCCAGGGTTAATTGAGCTTAGGTGAAGGGTTAAAAAACTACACTGCAGAGAAAACCTAAACTCACCCTGTAGTATACCCCCCCTCCCCCCCATTAAAATCGTCAGAACCCCCGCAGCACCACCAATTTTCTGGAGCAATCGTTGTTGGGAATTGCGGGCATAGCGTACCTTTAAAATATAAGACAGTGAGGAGGTCTGAGGTTGCCAGGTCAACCAGATACAGGCCATCAGAGCTTCCAATCCACAAGTAGTTGATCCTCCTGCAAGAGGGACCGATAGGAAATTAAAATAGCCAATCCCTTTGTTGCGAGACGTCATACCACAAAGCAAAAAATAAAGAAAATCAGGTTCATGTGGTTTCAGGAGGGCTTGGCTTCGAAAGGCATCCGAGTAGGGAAGACAATGTAACCGCATACTGAAGGAAAACATGTGCATGTGATGGAATGGCAAGCGGTGCACACCATGGGACTTAAGGTTCGATCCAAGTCTGGATTTTCCCTTCACTTAATGCAGTGTAAATCATGTAGGCTTTACACACAAGAAGATGGAAACTGTTGCCACCTCACACTGCCATACAAAGATGGTGGAAGGTGAGGTGAGGTGAGGAGCAGTGAGGGGGAAAAAAAAGAAAAGGTCCACATCAACCAAATACCGTATGCCCAATTCCCCATAAGAAGAACTACTTATATTACAAATACATCAAGTAGTTATCTAATCTGGCACATTTCACCTGCTAAAATTTCTGATCCTGAAATATGCACTTTTGGCCATGGTGGTTACAGCGATATGTCTCTACCATAGTGCAGACTGAACCCTCTAACTGGAACGAGAGTAGAGTGTAGATGGTGCTTTGAGATAATTTCTGCTAACATAATAAATTAAGGTCACAGACTGGGGTTTGAAACACAGCCGTCCTTAAGTTGGCAGTGTCAAATGTTTTGACAGCCTGAAGTAGTTAATGCCACTAAGGTTTCCTCTGAACGTTATGGAAACAAGCTTGGCCATTAAGCTGTACCACGTTATAATAAAGAAGATGTGACACTGCTGCCAGACTTACTTGACAGCTTGATTTTTGTGTAGCTACAACGTATGTCATATGTCATATGACATATGTTGTACGTTTAATATGTCATATGACATATTAAACTATAATTTGGATGTCCGAATATACTGTATATTACATTACATTTTTACCCTGGAACAAATTGGGCTTGTGACTGTGGCTTTTTCAAATAATTGTACAAAACATTTTTTTTTCTTTAGTTTGTGAAGTAACATTAGATGAATACAATAAGGGCAGTTGCTCCACAAGTACAATATTATGTTTAGAACACTGCTAGCCTGGTACCATACTCATTTGCAGTTGGCAACATAAACATTCAACATTATGAATGTTACCAGTTGTCAACATTTGAAGGTCTCTAAGATAATCATTTGAACTGGGTAACCGGCCCCCAACCACCATGAGAAGCACATGGAATGTAGGTGTAGGAGTTTATGTTACATTTGGTTTTACTTTGAATTTTATTGTGAAAATGGCAGATCTACAAGCTTTTAGATCGTCTGTCATTAACACAATTTTGCCAGCATTTGAGCAGATATTATAGTATAGCTTGTTTATTACGTTTGATGATCATTTTTGAGCAGTTCCTAAGCTCCATTGCAGAGCTGTGTGTCCGTATGTCCCTGTGCCTGTATGTTTGTCCAAGCATATAAAGCTGCACCACCTAAAGTGGCCAGTAGAGTACAGCACAGAGTAAGCCACAATGGCGAGTACAGTGCACTACAATATACAGATCACAGTACAGTAACTAACAATATATAGTTACACCTCTCTCTTCACCTGGGTGTGATTTGCTTTCCTTTGCCTTCTTATTTCTTAAGCTATTAAAACATGTTCTTAGATGTTCTTAAATTGTCTTTCACTTCACTCACTCACTCAGTTCACTTCACTGTCATTCTGGGGACCTCCCAAAGATCATGACCCACTTGTTTAGATTAAATGAGGTATGCAGGTATTATTGAAAAGGACTGTCAAACCTGTTCTCCATATCTCCAGTGTCGGCCAGCGAGCTGTAAAGCGACATTCTGAGGACCGGTTTTGAAGTCTCCACTATATCAGAATGTGTTTGTTCTTCTTGCAGGACTCCTAGAGGGACAGAACACATTTTTACCATAGTTATACCAATGTCAAACCTCATCCTTGTAAGGAGTAGTGTTCATTTTGACAGTAAATTTTATTAGCTCAATTACCGCCACACAACTTGTATCTGCAATGTGCACTCCATGACCGCCACTAGTGAATTCCTTAAGAGGGAATATTCTCTATGTCCCACAAATGTGAAATGAGGCACAAAACAAGCTTGTTTGATCCAAAAAGAAGAACCTTCTCAGTTCATTCTTCACAGTTTTATTTTGTTCCATTGCACTGAAACCAGGTTACTTAGCAAGATGATCTTATTGGACTACTGCAGACGATGGAGGCGGCTAAGAACAACAACCCAACCCTATGGAGCGAGCCAGAGACTCTACATCTGACCTCAAACCCAAGCTGACCTGCCTTGACATACAGTATGTTGTCCATATGTTGATCCTTCCCCACACATCCTTCCCCTTTAAAAAAGGTAAGAGGCAACTTTTTAGTCAAAAAAACAAAATAAATATATAGTTGTATTTTTTGCCTTTTCCCCCCTCTATGTTGCTTCTACTTTGACACTTCCAGAATTTTGTTGCTAACAACAAATCATGAAAACAAAACATTCAGGAAAGGCAGTGCCAACTTGTGGGGGTTATGTGGGGTGAACCAGCGTTTTAGCCAATCACAGCACAGCAGTCTCCAGCAGATTCATAATGAGCCAATATAGTGGAGGTGAGGTGGAGTTAGATTCTGTTTTTAAAATTTTCGACAAACACAGTGTTTGTACAGACTAAAGTTGCCTCTATTACCTTTAATGTCTCCATTTTGACTGATACCTGTCCACTCAAACCCTAGTCTTCTTTCTGACTGGCTCGCCGCAAAGTCATTAATGCATCCACGGCCGGCAGCCGGGGAAACTGGAGTTCTCAGCAGTCCAGAAAATGAAGAACCAGCCTTATATCCATGTACACTCAAGGCACTGCCACCCTTAGACCTCCATATATGGAACTGATGTGTTCTGACCTCATCAAATCCTGTACATTCATTCAAAACACTGCCCCCGCTGCCACCCTTAAATCTCCATATAGTACATGTACTGTATGTTCTAACATTCCATGTTACTCTGTACGCGGAGCGGCCAGATGCAATTTGCACCACCCTTTTGGGAGCGTCTAACTGGTTTAATAAGGGATTTTGACAACTACTGGCCTCTTTTCGTAATGGAACGGCCTCTTTTCGTAATGGAACGGCCTTCCAGACCTTTCAGGCTTCATACTGTACATACATACAGACACACACACCTGTAACACCACCTGGCCTGTTGGCAGCAGCAGTGTCAAGCTGCCTTTCAAGCCTCTTTTGCATCTTCTGAAGGTCCATCCTGGTAACTAAGTGACATTTGTGGTCATCAGGGAGAGAAAAGCACCACACCTAAAGCAGAACAGCCCGTCATCATTGCGTTTTGACGATAGTTAGTATGTGAGGCAGTTGATGGCAGGGCTGCACATTTCATTGAAAAACAAGCTGCGGTTTCATTTCATGATGATTATGTCACTGTGATGCCCTCCAATTAATTCAAGCATCTAATTTGGTCACTTGATGCACCTATATGCTTATCAGCATTATACATTGTAGGTTAATAGTCTTTCATAAAAGTTAATAAATAACAACTTATCAGGATCATTATATTAAAGGAGAATTCCACACCAAAACACATTGGACCTCAATCTACCTTGATTCCTGTGACATGATACATATGATATGTCCTTGATTTTTGTCACAGATGTCCCATTTTCTACATTTCACCATGAGGTCCCCGTTCCAGCGCAGACGTTGGTAACAGTTAACATGGCCACAGATTGTCTTTATTCTACTGCGGGTATTTCTGTAACTGCAAAATTATTTTTTCACACACATCACATTCTAATAGTATATTGATAAACACGCTTAAATTTTACAATCTGCGGCAATGTTAACTGTTCCCAACGTCGTCACTGGGACGGGGACCTCATAGTGAAATGTAGAAAATGGGACATCTGTGACAAAAATCAAGGAAATTATGTATCATGTCACAGGAATCAAGGTAGATTGAGGTCCAATGTGTTTTGGTGTGGAATTCTCTTTTAAGGGAGCAGTTTGTGGATGTGACTGACCTGTCCCTCAGAAGAGCCAGTGATGAGCTGCCTGCTGTCCTCCAGGAAACACACGCTGAGCAATGGAGATGCTGTGCAGAAGTGGTTGTCAACAGTTTCAGACCATAACCTCACTTGAGGAAACCCTAACCCTAATATATCAACTTCTGTAATTTTTCAACATTCAATTACTTGATAAGCGTACAACGTATTAAAGCTAAGGGAAGTGATTTGAAATTCATGGTGTAGTACCAGTCTGGTGCACTAGGGACCCCCAAGAGTAGCTACACTATGTGAACCTGCTGCTCGATCCTGATTGGAGGAGAATTCACCCACCACCTGGGGAACTTTAATTAGCTCCTCTGTTAACGTGGGGGAGGGGGAAACTCCATATATGATCTGCACACCTTATAATAGAGCATTTTAACAGAAAAAAAAATCTGGGGGGTGATATCTGACAAAAGTGAAATCACTTCCCCTACCTTTAATGTCTCATAGTGGGATTGAACAGTGACGTACATAATGCACTCTATTCACACACGACATTCACATTTATGTTTCCAGTTCATCTCATACCTGAAAGGACGAAGGACTGGTAGCAAATACATTCTGTTGTTAAATCCCACACCTGCAATAAAAGAATACAGAAGGTATCACACATCGTGTAACACAGTAATGTCACAAGTAACACATTTCCTCGTTTATCTACATAGTAAGTCAGTGATTATCGAACCTTTTTCATGTCAAGGACCGATCCCCATGTGAAAAGATATGCCAGGAATATTGTTAGGGCACTTAATGGTTCTGTCTGACAGGATTATTGTAAACAGCAGTACCTTGAATGTTCGGTCCTCTGACGTGGTAACTAGAATGTCAATGTTCCAGGGACAGAACTCTGCACATGTCAGTGGACCCAAATGACCAGTCAATGTACACATCACATTCTCTTTCTGGAGATGAGGGGGGAAAAAGATTAATTAAATTCATCATCATTCTGCAGGCAGCACTATAGCTTAGTGCAGTGAGTCATTGCACCATGTCATGCTGTAGTTGACTATAATCAATGGAAGACACTTTTGGTTCAACATGTTTGACAAATACCATTGCTGTTAACTTGCTGTTCTAATTGCACAGTTGAATTACTGTATTGTCCTTAATAGAAGACAACCATGATTATAAGACAGTCCCCATTTTTCAAGTCTCATTTGTTGAAAAAGAACATCGAGTGTCAAAATAGTTTAGCCCCACGATTTTTTATGTTATATTCAGGCCAATAGGGGTTCTAAAAACATTCACATTTGTCTGCCTATAATGCTGTCCAACTCACTGCACTTCTTTGATAATTATAATACTCTCTCAATGGCAGACAATTGCACGAGTCCCTCCGAGCCGAGTCTCAAGCAAGCGCAAGTCATTTGGTCCCAAGTCTCAAGCAAGTCAAGTTTTTTTTAGGTTGTGGGCGAGTCAAGTCGAGTCGAGTCCACACAGTTGGGCAAGTCAAGTCGAGTCAAGTCGCATGGTTGTTTCGAGTCGCGTCGAGTCACAATGTTTTCAAGTCGAGACACTGGTTTTCAAGTCAAGTCACAGATTACAACTTCCTACGGTCAAATGTAAAAAAATATCAGTTTTATCAGTTATCAGTTTTGTTGCAGTGTGTAACTTGAATTATATGAATGAAAGAAAAAATGTATTAATAGAGATGAGAGTTACAGTACAATTGTGCTTGTGTAGCATTTTGTAGAGCAGGCATACCTGCACGCACACGGATCATTAATTTAACATAGTGTTCATTTTTCATCAGGCACTAAGTTAGCTACCTACTCGTGTAGCCTACTACACGCAGTGTTGCCAACTGCCAAAATCCAAAATGCACTAGTGGCACTTCCAAAACGCACTACAAGGAGCTAGAGCAGTCTTGTACTAGATCTAGATGGCAATGGCGGTCACCACCACTCCGCTCCCGTCAGTGGTACAGACCGTGGGTCGGGACCCCCGCAAATAGGTGGTCGCGTTAGCTCCCTGACTAGTTCATTTGGTTTCATTTGCACACCGTTGCCTCCCGGCAATGGTGACTTGGACGATGACTCGGACGAGTCGCCGAGTCAGGTTGTCTCAAGTCAAGTCCGAGTCTCAAGTATTTTACCTACAAGTCCCAAGCGAGTCAAGTCACCCAAAAATGCGACTTGGACTCGACTTGAGTCGAGTCAATACGACTCAAGTCCAATTATCTTCTCAATGGAACCGTTTGTATGCTCTTATGCGTTACGTGTCATACCTTAGAGCTCAGTATGTATACAGTGTTTCGAGAGCAGGCAGCTATGCGTTGATCAGACAAACTGAAAGCAAGGTAGTCCACTTCACCCAGTGACGTCCCAATGATGGTTCCAGCTGCAATCTTGCCTGCAAACAGCAGCAACATTTGTATTGCAGTCCATTATTGCCACTGACAATGCTGGGTAAGACAATACCTGGCAAATAAAAGGCTAACTAAATTTAAATACAAGATGCCCAATGTAACATGACGCAGCCTACAGGTAATGAGGTAACCCTTACAAGACAGCTCATAGAAGGTTTGTTCTTTGGTTGCCATCTGGTGGTGACCCAGGACCATGGCATCTCAATGCTCAGGCACATCTGAATGCTCAATGAAGGCCTTTCAAAGAGGTTGTTGAACAGTGGCAGTGTTGTTGCCATAGTGGTAGGTTTCCATTGTTGAAATAGAAATTCATGACAAACAAAAAACTGATATTAGTGACTAATTAAGGATTAATTAAGGATTTTCAGCCTGTTAATTATAGCATGGTGTGCCACAAGGAAGCATACACATGTCTGCTGCTGTTCCCAATGCATACTATATCCATATACTGTACCCTATAATTAAGGAAATGTCTGTCTAAATGTCTGAAACTGCCGGCTGCACCGGTCACTCTGAGTTTTCACCCTGGCATTGACCATAATATTATGAAGAGATTAACAGAGAACTTTACATGGGTAACTCCGGCCACCCCCTAGCATACACACATTACAGGCCACCGCTCCAGCTGTAACCCCACTGTCATGTTTCCAATGGCACACCAGTAACGCAACAGATAGTGGCTTATAGACGCAACAGATAGTGGCTTATACAATTTTGCACCTGAGCCTTTGCTATACTGCCAAGTGCACGGGAACCCTCATTTTCTCCATGTTATTATCCTGCAAGCTACAGAAGCCATCAGCGGTTGCGCTAAACTTTGGTCCAATAAGTATCGTTCCATCTCTGTTTGTGTATATAGTTTACACAAACAAGCCGTTAATGGCATTAACGGATGGCACGGCATACAAGCCCTACACTGTCTGCTGGCTGGAACATTACTTGTTTTATCAACATAAAATATACTGTTAGATACACTGAAGGAGGACGACACTGGCACAATGTGGATTTATGATACGTAAGGAAGTGGGCCACAACCACTTTATAATATGTCCAGAATGATGCTATAGGCTTGGGAACTCAACATGCATTCAAACTGGAAGACAGTTGTTTGTTTTCCATGTCGCTTTTACTCGTACGTGTGAGCTGGCCAGCAGTAGCCACCCAGATGACTGGTACCCAACACTGGCTGACCCCTGAGCCATCTCCCCCTTCATCGCGATGCACGGTGGATTATGCAAAGTATAATACTCATTAAAAAGGTACCCATGAAGCGTCCTGACCCCTTATGGGTCAGCAAATTTTGTGGTCTCAATTCTCTGGAAACACAAGCACACAGCGTGTCACGTTGAGCTTGTGGATCGGCTAGTTCCAAAATGTGTGTACCATAGTGCATCACTGAAACACACACACACACACACACACACACACACACACACACACACACACACACACACACACACACACACACACACACACACACACACACACACACACACACACAGGAGGCAAGACTCACTTCCACTCCCCTCCACTCCCCCCCAGTGGCTTTACGATACTGTACACAAAAACTTTAATGCAACAAAATTAATTATCACCACTTTCCTGTGCACCTTGCTTTCCCTTTTTCCTTGATTAAGTATCCTCTCAACTACATTAACATGAACACTTGTAGAAGGTATGCCTGCAACTATTGGTCTCACAACACCTCAAAGACCCTTATAACAAGGCGTCAGATTTCCCAAAACAAACTGGTGGTCAGGCTACTTGGCTTTACTCTCCGAACCCACCACACCCCTGCCCACTTTGACAAGCTGAACGGCTTAAAGGTGAACAACAGTGTACATCTTGCAATGAGTCTGGTCCAAAGGATTCAAGACACTACCAAAGTACCCACTAGGAACTCCACTCACATAACACCAGAGAGAGTTCAACAAATGAGCGGTGCGCTGGTCATAGACAAGCGCATAGCAAGTTCATTCAGGAAACCTGCAGTCGCTCGACCTGCAGTCGCTGCCGGCCCTTTAAAGGGCCGCCTCAGCATCACATTCACATGATTGACTTCATCCAATCACAGGCTCTCACAGGCTATTTAAACTGTAAGTTTGTATTGCTCTTCCTGCTTGCTTGCTGCTGCTCACTCTGATACTGCTGCTCTGATTTATGCTTAATCATTTTGCTGCTAACCCTCCTCCACCCCAGCTACCACCTGTAGATTTGGATCTGCCCTTTGGGTACGGGGGATTCGGAGTCCTTAAGGTCAGGACTGTTGCGCTTGATCTGAGTACCCAAAAAGCAGATCCAATTCATCCGCCAAACCATGATAAATATATTGCTTATTTTATATTCAATAAATGAATATTAAACCCTTCTTGAGTTGTCCTGACTGAAACCATGTGCAACCCAGATTCGGCACAATCAAGGGACTAAATTTAATTTGCTCCTATGCCACCAAAATACATTAAGACACGTGAATTCATTGAATCCTTCTGACACTCGCAAAGGGCATCTACGGACAGCTGCAATTAAAAATTGAGTAAATTGTCCTGCTTTTGGCTAAACAGAAGTGAATATTTCTATGTCTCTAAAATGAAATGGTTTTATATAGAATGAACATCCTGGGCCCTATTGCAAACAAGTAGAAATGCGATCATTTATGGTGTCATCTACAGGCTCACAGTCTTTGTATTGAGGTGTGCTTGAAATGTATTGTAATTGTTAATACAAATTTTATCTATCATAACTTGCCGGCCCTGGCAAGTTACAGAGAGATGTTTTCAATCAACAGTATTTTCTTACCCTCTGCTGCTCTCTTGTGACAGCGCTCAATATCCCACACAATGATGTAATCAGCAGAGGCAGAGCAGAGTAGAACTGGGTCTTTACCTGTTCCAAAAACCATGGCACTTATGTTCCCATGGTGACCTGTAAGGAGTAAAGGCTAGCAGAAAATACAGACAAATACATGTAATACTGCCCGTATTAGCCACTTGTTGTTTGGCAATACCGATATCCAATGTCAACATTAATGTTTTCATCAATAACCGATATTTATTGATGTCTATAACTTTAAATGTTGTCTCCCAATATTCTGAGTCAGTCAGAAAACATAGATTTAATCATCAAAATGTCTGCATGATGCGTTGTGGCAAAGACTTGCTATTGTTTGTGTTTGTAACACTTAATACTGTAGATGTTCTGCTTTACACACCATGTTCTTATTGTGGTCATAATAGAATTACTGAATGGCAATTATCGAGATTTTCTTTAGAATATGTACAACAAGAGTGATGTACGACAACACTATAGGTCCATGGCACATCATGAGTCTACATAATATGATTCTCAAATATTTTATTTTTCAAACCAAAAGGCTCCATTTGAATTGATTCACACTTTGGCATGTGTCACTTGGCACATGAATCCAGCATAATAATAGTAGTATAATAATAAGTCTATATGGAAAATGCAGTTGTTCATGAATTCTGTGGAACATGTTTAATGTGCAACATAACTGTATGAGAATATGTAAGCCTAATGGTTCTCAGCAGGCATCATCGGCCTGGAAATCATTGAAGACCCGGGCAATGAACTAGTAGTAGGAGTGTACTACCAGAATATACAGCCATTTAACACTAATCTTTTCTGCCACCCACTATTATTTGTTGAAGTGAATATTTGTACTAGCTATGTCTCTAAATATCTTGTTGAAATGAACATGGTGGCCACTATTGTAAGGACTGTGAGTTGTCTTCAACCGGATGTGAAGTGAGCTTTCTTCTTTCTCGTTGTCTGGAGAAAGAAGATCTCAAGGATCCATAGAGACAACTCACACAAAAGCTGAGGACAGCTCACACTAATATTTCCCGACCACATAAGAGACATACTGTTATCGCTATTCTGTAAAATAAAGACAAATTGTGACACAGACAGGGTTTTGGTGTGGATTTTTCCTTTGATAAATTCATTAATTTAAGCTCCACGGGGGTTGACACTAAGGTCTCCGAGGCACTTGCCCATCGGGCAAGTGCAAGTCAGGTTCTACTTGCCCTCAGGTCATGGTCACTTGCCCCCCAGGTTCCAGGTCGTCCCCAGTTAAGTTGGTTAACCAGATATAACTCTTGAGAACGTAAAAATGAAACCAAATGGACCCTTGCGGGTCCATTTGGTTTCATTTTTACACTCTCAAGAGTTAAAATTCATCATCTTAATTAGTCGTTTTGATGTGTTAATTTGCCTGTTTTGTTTCCCAAATCCAGCCTGGAATTGTGGATAGCTAGAAAGCAGTGAAAGACACAGAGGCAGAGTGCAATGACCACCTTCAAGACAAATTTATCTTGTGTTGTGTTATAGTGCACTAAGTTGCACACTTGCCCCATCGGGCAACCAGGTAGCAGTCTTCACTTGCCCCACCATTTTTTTTACTTGCCCCGGGCAAGCGGGCAAGTGTTAGTGTCAAGCCCTGCTCCAGATAAATACCATGCATGCCTTGCGATGAAGGATTGCCACACTCACCTTCTTGCTGGTGTTTGGGTTACTGTAAATGAACAGTTCTTTGCAATTCAACTGTATGCAACAATGCGAGACACAGCATGCAAGCTGCTGGTGAGACATCAGTCCGTCACAGGTCAGTGCCAGCTTCTCAGTCATCATCATCATCATCTTCTAGGTCCACTGACTCCACAGTACACATATGGTTTTAAACAGATATAGGTCTAACGGATATAGGTCCAAGTCTAATGAACAGTCAAGAAGCCAATGTTTGTTTGGAACTGGAGGTGATTTCCACAAGACGTCCGGTTGAAATACAACACATTGGTTGCCATGGCGCCGCGCAGAGCATGGCTGCTATTCTCAATCAAACCACAAGATGACAACATTTAGTCAAAACGAGTCATGATGGGCGGACCAGGGCTGTAACTGACCTACCTCTGGTTCAGAGATCCTGCTTCCGAGTCTGCCTTGCATTGGAGCTCTGACTGTGACATACATACAGTACAATGCAATCTGCCATTACTCACCTGACCAGCCTCTCTTCTGGGGTGGATATATAAAAAAGAACGTTTCACCTACTATTTAAAACAAACACGGCTTGTGTGATTAGAAAGCCTATTTCCATTCCAAGATATTTTGAAACTGGTTATAATGCAGGCCTGTCACTGTTGCGTGTCACAGTCTACAATATATAGTCTAGGCCTACATGTGTGCACAATTAATAAACAATGTCCTTACGTCTTGCTCCAACACAAACGTCTGACACAAAGCTTCAGCTGACAGTGACAATTTTGATTCATTTTTACGGCCTCAAAGAGTTACATCTGTTTAACCAGCTTGCCATCATTTAGCCTGGGGACCCACCTAGTTTTATATATATTAATTCAAATGCAACTTACCTTGTCAACTGGAGCCGTTTTTCTTCTCTTTGTCATTGGAAGGAAAGCGGTAGAATGACGGTAGTCTCAAAGTACCCAAAAGCATGTAATGCCCAAAAGTACCCAAAACAACCCAAAAGTGCCCAACAGCATACCCAAAACTACCCAAAAGCACCCAAAACTACCCAACAGTACCCAAAAGCATGCCCAAAAGCTTTGACTTTTCTGGGAGCCATAGCTGTAACACGTAGAAAGAGTAGAAGACAAGACAATATATTTTAAGTGGTGCTAGCTTGAGCGGCTAATTGCTGGCTAATTGCTACCCCTACTGAACAACTGTTTTATTAGTCTTAAAGGGATTGTTCACTGCACACACAGGGCGCGATTTTCATTCCCCCCCTTGTCCCTAACGTTACCCGATACCCGCAGCGAATTCCCTTATTGCTATTTTGGTCACCTTTTCTCTTCCCTTAGCCACTATTCTTTATGCCGACACCGTTATTTGTGGCTGGAGGTGTGGTCATGGGCGTGTTTGTTGCGCAGTCCCTTAAATTGCTAATTTCGTCAGATAGATTAGGGAACTAGAATAAGATAACGCCATCAGAGACCACCCCTTAACCGATAAGAGAAGGCAGAGCCACGTGCGCACAGTGCGTGCGTCTGTGCGCCTTTGGAGATGTCCACGACTCCACGTGGAAACTCTGGAATTCGCGGCAAAAAGTCGTTTTTTTGATCATTGATTTCTCGGTCAATTCTGGACCATTTTTTACATTTCAAAATACAGCGTGACGGCAAAAACCTCCTCTCTCGGATGCTGTATAGTATATGTGGGTAGGTCTTCTCTACGATCCCGCATCGAGCAAAATGTAAGTGTCGGGGATTTGGTGGACCGTTTCCACCAAAATCCCGACACTTACATTTTGCTAGATCCCGCATCGTAGAGAAGACCTACCCACATATACTATACAGCATCTGAGAGAGGAGGTCTTTGCCGTCACGCTGCACTTTGAAATGTAAAAAATGGTTCAGAATTGACCGAGAAATCAATGATTAAAAAAAACGTTTTCTGCCGCGAATTGCCGACTTTTTTTTTTGCAATTTACTTTATAACATTTCGCAGACTTGGGATAAATGCACGCCACATACAGCAAAAAAAACATGGAACATGTTTTTTCAACATAACATGTTGAATGGTAAGAAATGATTGAGAATTGACCGAGCAATTGTTTGAAAATGAGAGCATGATCTTTGAGAATAGGCGTCTGTCCTAAGGGACTGTTCGTAATTTACCGGGGGGGGGCTGGTGCGTAGGGGGGGAGGGCCATGATGAAAAAAAATTAGGTGGGGGGAGGGCCATGGCAAAAACAATCGGAGTTAGGGGGAGGGCCATGGGGAAAAAAGGAGACGGAGCTTTAGAGTATAGACTGAGTTACGTTTACTCATAGAGCTAGTAGACCAATGGCGATTCTTCTACATTGACTTCAACTGCAGTTTGTCCCTATTCAGGCCATTTGAACAGCGCTCAAGCGCTCAGTTTCTGACTCCTCAATGTCGTGACTCCGGGTGGACTGCCGCTTCCGTGTGCGTTAGAATATTGGGTAGGTGTGAAACGGTGATACATGAGAAACGTTCCACTTCAATGGTGTGAATATTTTCTGGGCTTACAGTAGTCTTTTTATTCACAGCTAGACATTTCAGGGGACCCCAAGTTGAAGTCCTGGGGTCCCGACCCCAGGGTTGAAAAACACAGCTATGCTCTACCAGAGACCTTTGCCATGACGTTGAAGTCTGCAGCTACTGTAGATTGCCCGCGCTGTCTTTCTTTCACTGTATTGCTAGTGCTACGGAGGAACATTGAGCATCATCGAGATGATAGAAAATGCCCGTGAACAAATATCAAACTAGCTGAGGTGAACTATATGGGCTAAACAGTTTGGGAAGTTTTGACAACGAATTGGATGGGCATTTCCAGAGGAATTTTGGAGAGGTGTTGTAGTCAACTGGTGGTCACAGCCTCTGGTAAGTCATGATTTTATTTATTGGCACCGCCGTGTGCCATCTGTGTTCAATATAGGCTACGAATGTTTTTCCACCGAAGCAACTTGTTTAAGTTGTGCTATACTAGAAGTGATTTTGTTGTACCGCGTTGGATGTTGAAAAGTGCCGAGCTTCATCTGCCCCGTTGTTGAGGAATGGGTGGTAGCGGCTAGGTAGCATGTGTAGGGTCTGAACCATGTATACTTTCTGATTGATGGGCTGTGAGAGGCATGATTCCGCAAGATTGACCAAAAGGGACCTGTCAGCGTTTTATTTGTTGGTTAAATGTCAGTGTGTACTGGGATGCTCACGACAGCTGGCATGCTCATTGAACTGAAGAAAAAATCTCAAAGTAAATGGCGGGGCAATTTTGTACCTGTAGGGGGAGGGCCATGGGAAAACAACATTGAAGTGGGGGGAGGGCCATGGGGAAAAAATTGAGGTGGGGGGGGGGGGCATGATTTTTTTTTTTTGACCGGACTTCCAGCGCACCAGCCCCCCCCCCCCCCCCCCCCCCCCCCCCCCCCGGTAAATAACGTACAGTCCCTAAGCCCGCAGCCAGGCTGCGTGCTTCGGAGGGTCAGACATAGCAGTAGGGATAAGGGAAATAGATAAGGGATGAATTAAAGGGAATGGCAAGACCAACACGGATTGGATGAAAGCTAAAAACGCCCAAACCACACCTATGCATAATTTAACGGGTAAAGGAGGTATTTAAGGGAGATGGCATGGTACGAAATTAGCGACTTTAGTGGGGGAACGCCTCTTCCCCAATGCTATGTGCGTTAATTGCGCATAAGGGCTAATGTAACCAAAATCGGGCCCACACAGTGTACAGAACAGCCACACCTGCTGCATTACTCTTCGAAGGATTCAGAGCCTTGGAAATAGACAGAGTTACGCCAACTCGGTTGACTTCATGGGGCCAGTACATCAACGTAGACTTCTGTTGGATAGTGACATGAACAGTGACAGCCGGAAGTTACTGAATACATGAACCACGTGACCAGGCTGTTTTCTGACCCCTCTATGTCGCAACTCTTCTACTAGATGGCTCTGGAAGGATTGTTCACTGCGCGCGCGCGCGCGCACACACACACACACACACACACACACACAGCTATCATGCATGATGATACAGATACTGTAAATATAGGACCTGTAGTTGCTCTGTGACTTTCATGAACAAATGTGATGCGAGTCTGTACATTTAGGCTACATTTTGGCCAGGGGTATACGGAGAGTCTGCGTCTGAGCGGTTTTGTAGAAATATAACTTACATTAACAATGCTCTCATCGGCAGAGCAGAACTCTTCAAATGTGCTATAATGTGTATCCAGTGCTTTCCAAATAGAAGTCTTTTTGCAAGCTGTTTCCATGCCTCATTTGCTCATTAGTCTCTTTCATACGCTCCAAAATCCACCACCTTTCAGCGAAAAAGTATTTTTGCGCAAAATGGAAGCTTATTATAAGTTTTTCCATTCAACATTCTCTTCGCAAGAGCTGTTTTTGCGCATGGAAACCTGGCTACAGACGGTGGTATTTTATCATGTGCATTATTGAAGACCTATTACAGTATATGAAGATACACCGTAAAGTGATGAAGTGGTCCTTTAAGTTATGAGTAGAAGTGGCTAGCCCAGCCCAAAATGCACCCAGAGACTTGAAGCAGGTACAAAATGTCAAACAAAAATATCAAGGGAAAATAAGCCTCCTGGAAATAGGACAAACCTGGCAAATGACATTCAGACAGTACTAAACATGCTCCAAGATGACAAATATGTTATTTTGGGTACTTTGGGGTATGCTTTTGGGTAGTTATGGGTAGCCTACTTTTGGGTATGCTTTTGGGTACTTTTGGGTAGTTTGGGGTTGTTTTGGGTAGTTTGTTGTATGCTTTTGGGTACTTTTGGGTAGTTTGGGGTGCTTTTATGCTTTTGGTACTTGTGGGTAGTTTTGGGTAGCTTTGGGTGCTTTTGGGTATGCTTTTGGGTAGTTTTCTAGTTTTCTCTTGAAAACAAGATATGGCATTGTGAGTTTGAGCTAACAGGCTGTTTTCGATGTCAATCAAATCACCTTAATGCAAGTGGCAGATGCCAAAAATATATTTTTAGGAACATGTCATGCGATCTACCTGTACAGCCCTTATGATCTACTGGTAGATCGCAATCTATGTTTTGGTTCTTATACCAACCTTGAAACGTGCCTTAGGTATGTCACCATCATCAGTCAATAAGGGAATACCATTTTTACCCCACATGCATACCGGTACGTAGATACATAGCCAGCCCGATCACCAAACATAGTTACCTCATCAAGAATGGCGGTCCCTTATTGACTGGTGGACAACACCAGCATTTCCCAGTTGATTGTACTACTTGCGTGCAACCCTGAAATGCACTCTGTCAAGCTGCCAACAAGCACCTTGCACACAAGTAGACCATACATGGCCTCCGGGGATAGGTTGTTTTACTTCTACAACTAGACAGGGAAGTCCATATTTGGAACCGTTTGTGCCAGGCTTATTTTACGTCACGCTCCCAGCACAGGGTTTATATAATGACATTCCATAACAAGTACAATAAAATGTACAGGAGGAACCCCAATAGGATACCGGTGCTTAAATATCCACTTCTAGGCCGTTTTCATACACTTACATATAATTGAAATACAAAGTACAATTAATTTGTAATTTGTATTTCATAGCTTATGGTCCTGTATTTCAGCTTCTAGAGGTAATAGCAAATGTTTAGTCAGGAAAGGAGCCAGGATGGAGGTATCCAAAAACAGCCAGAGGATGGGGACTCTGAAGGTGATATGGACATGTACAGGAAAAACTACTCCTTTACCAATAGTGAAGTCCGTCGTATCGACACTGAAAACCAGCGTCTGCTTCGATTCTTGTCGAGCATGTCTCCCAGGTCTGGCAAAGTACCAGTTGTCGCACCGAAGAAGGAGGTTAAAAAGGAGGAGGAGCCACAACCTACGCCCAAGAAGCCTGATGATATCAAGCCAAAAAGGGTAGATTTCAAGCCAACTTTTAAACCAAAGAAGCCAGTCCTCTCCGACGACAAGCCTAAACCAGTCCAGCCCAAGCCAGTCCAGCCCGATGAAAAGCAGAGTAAGGAGGCCCCTAAGGCTAAGCCCCCCAGTAAGGCTCCTGAAAAAAGCAAAAAGAAAGAAGTAAAGAAGCCGATTCTAAAGGATAAAGAGAAGGAAAAAGCGAAAGCAGAAATTAAAGTGGAAGAAAGTGTAGTGGAGAAAGAAGAGACGAGCGATGTTCAGGTTGACATGGAAGTGGATAAAGTAAAGCCGGAAGACGCAGTTTCGGAAATGCAGGAATCGCAACCCGCTGATAAAGCGATGGACGATGCGATGTCGGAAAAGCTGCCACTGCCTGAAATGAGCGAAGCCGATAAAGCAAAGCAAGCAGAAGACGTGTCAGAAATCCAGCAAACCCACGATCAGGCACAGGAAGGAATGCACGAAGCAATCGAAGCGCAACAAGATTTGGATGAACTGCGTGACTCACTCGAACAGGAGAAAGAAAAAATGCAGGGCACCTTCGAAGCAAGGATACTACAGCTGGAAAATGAGAAAAAGGAATTGGGTGAACAGATAAGTTCCCTTGAGAAGAGACTTCAAGAATGCCAGGATACTTTGGCTGAGAGGCAAGAGGAAACCAATGAGCTCAATGAAGAGAACACCAACCTCAAGGAGCGTATATCTAGGAAGGAGGAAGAGAACATGACCCTTGAAGATAGTCTGGCTAAGAAGAATAAGGAGAACATTGCCCTTAAAGAGAGCCTGTCTAATAAGGAGAATGAGAACTCTGACCTCAAAGATAATCTGGCCGAGACATGCAAAGCCTGGGACGATGAAAGGGAGCAATGGAGTATTAAGGAACAGAAAATAATGAATGACTACAATGAGTTACAGAAGAAACTGGACCTTGCAGAGGATATTTTGAAGAATGACAGGAGCAGCATTGAGAGTTCGGGTAAGATGTCTCAGAAGCTTCAGAAACAACTAGAACTTATGCAGGGACGAGTGAGAACCTATTACAAGGACAGGAGAATCCAGGCTGAAGAGAGGAGACGCCTGGATCAAGACAAAAGACGCCAAGCTGAGGAGAGAAGACGCCAGGATGATGAGAAGAGACTACAGGATGAGAAAGAGGTGGAGGACAGGATATTGCAGGATGAGAAAGATGCAGAGCAGGAAATAGAGCGCATCACAACTTGGAACCTGCAAGACGGTGATGAACAAAACAGTTCTGAACAAAACAGTTCTGAACAAAACAGTTCTGAACAAAACAGTTCTGAACAAAACAATTCGGAAGGAACAAATGAACCATCAGAAGACACTTCTGAACAGTAGAGTGAAAAATAGGATAATAGTACAACAGGAAAATGTCCTTTCTTTTGACACTTTGTCAATCATAACCCCAAGTTGTTTTTTGTTACTTCTTTGTTGTTTCTCCCCTGTCAGGTTTGGAGATTGGGAATAGTGTTTTGAATGTTCTAACTACTGTTGGTTCATGATATTCAACGTTTTCCTTTTTATTATTAGATCATAGACTATAGCAGAGAGAGAAAGGGGAAAATAACAAACCATGTTAGGATTCTGTGATGACTGTAGTAGAGAGAGAAGTGAGGGGTACAAACCACACAAGGATTCCGTGGTCTTCACCAAGAATTATGTTGTCCTTACACTAGCTGACTGGGTCTGGCCTCGGCTGTGTACACACACCCCCTAGACTGAAGAACTATCTTTAATCGCACCATGCTACAGTGCCCAGAATTACCAAACAGGACCCCCAGGGGCTACCCATAGTATTTTTTGTATTATTTTTTTACAATGTTTGTACCAACTTTAGTCAGCGAGTACAGAAGAAGTGAAAGCAGTGGGATTGACATGCACCAAAGGGCCTCAGAAAGGATTTAGCCTTAATAGAATTATGTACGCTACCGGGTGAGTTAATGGGGCATCAGACTCAAGTCTTTTTTTCGTCCCTTATACATGGAAGGTTTCACAATATAATGCCTCAATATAATCTGCCTCTATATTACATATATCGGTATACACATGGAGACAAGTCTCTATCAGTGGTCCAACATGAGTATTGCAAGGTCTTGCATTCCAAATGTATCAATCCTAACCTGTAGAGCACGGTAACCCTAGCTATGCAATAACTGTTGCATTGCATCAAAGTTGTGTGGTTGCCCTGATGATGTTGTAATAGTGACGTGGTGACGTGGTAAAAGAGTGGTAAAAAGTTTTACATCACGAGACATGACATGACATCACTCCTTGCTCAGTCAATCGAATGATTTATATGTTACAGAGTAACAGTGTGGTTGCCCTTAACAGTGTGGTTGCCCTTAAGGCAACCCCACTAATGATGATCATACTTGAATTTATATAGCACCTTTAAATAAACCCAAGGACCTTTACAACATACAAAAAATGAAAAAAAACAACATGAGAGGAAGAGGCTTGCTGAAGTTTGTTGCTTTAACAGACATTTTGACTTGCGTTGCTGGTTAAGTCGGTAGCATTTTAATACCTTTCGTTGGTTCGATATATTTTCGAGGGACACAAACCCCTCCCTCTTATGAACAGCTGTGCGTGGATGCATGCGAGCATGGAATGCGCAGCTTTGTGTGAATGTACGAGCATGGAATTTGATTGTCCCCACACTTGCCAATACGTCTCAATATTTCCCTGTCACTGATAGGGAAATGAGAATTAGATCTGCACTCAGTAGAGTTCCAACTTGCGTATTGCGAACAAGAGGCTATGGCCTGCTTTTGCATGAGCAGAGCGAGCAATCCAAAAAGAAAACCAAAACACTATTTTTTAATATTCTCATAGAAAACAATTAATAATTGTTTTTCCAGAATATCCTTCAGGAGGTAATACTTATGACATTACTTTTAATTACAACGTACGTTACCATTACATCATCACCTAAACCGGCCAATCGGAATACTGTCTTGAAGACAATGTATATAGACAAGCATGTACATCAACTAAAAAAATTGTATTGTCGCTGTCGTGTCTGTCCGTTGACACATCTGACTGAGCATACGTTTATCCGTCCACAGCATGGTGGTGATTACATTTACAGACACCCGCACACGTCTGTCCGTGCACACGTCCGCCCGTGCACGCGCCTGTTACGTCACCCGCAGGGTGACGTAACAGCATGGTGGTGAGCCGTCTGTCCGTTCACACATCTGTCTGAGCATGCATTTGTCCGTCAAGGTGGTGATTATGTTTACAGGATGGAATGTGCACATGTTCAAACCTGACCCCGGACGGTGGGTATATCATCACTCCGCGGGCAACGCACAAGTTTGCAGCGAGTCCTGTACTATTTTGTCACAAGTCAGTCACCCTTGTGGGTGGCTTGGTTCCAGGCTTAAATAGTATACTATACGCATAAACTGAAGGGTGCTCCTATCATCGTACATCATCATCCCATTCCAGACAGTCTCAATTTGCGTCCTCGCCTTTTGCTTCAATGTTTGCGTTTACGTAATGTTTGTGTTTTACGCAAACATTCAAAACTGGTCCATTCATTGTCAATGTGTGTGTCTGCATTAGAGTTCTCAAACTCTGCCCGAACCCAAACAGGCCCGAACCCAAACAGGTCCGACCTGCCTTTTAGGCCAGGTCGGGCCTAAAATTTATGCTAATCAGTAGGGCCGGGTAGGGCCTCGGGCCCCATGAAAAAAAATATATATTGAATTGTTTTACTATAGTAAGAATAATAGTTTTTTTATTTACCTATTATGAAGATGGTGCTGATTGCCATTTCATTTTTAATCAGTGGCGACTTCTCAAAATTTGCCCAAACCCGACAGTTTAGGGCCAGGTAGGGCCTAAAATCTATTCCATTTAGTTGGGCCGGGCCGGGCCGGGCCTAGGGCCTGAACTGTTAGGGCCCAGTTAGGGCCGGGCCTTAATTTTCAGGCCCTTTGAGACCTTTAGTCTGCATACACAGAAATTCAGAAATTCCCGCCTGTTGCATAAGCCTCTGCCAGTGCCCAGACACCCATATTTGGACAATGGTTTGGCCTACGATGTGCATACATCACGCCCCAGTCACAGGGCTGTATAATGCAGTAGAATATTGAGTACCCTGACAGTACCCTTTGTCAGGCTGCACAACTACAGAATTCATATTTTGTATGCATATAATTCGCATTCGATAGTAGCTCCTTGTTTCAGGGGCAAACGATTTGGAGGCATGGATGCGGCCGAGCGCATCGCCGAGCTCGAGAAACAACTGGCAATGAAGGATGAGCAAATACAACAATATCAAGAAGAAATCGCGCAACTCCAGTCACAACTGAACAAAATAATGGAAGTACACAGATCCCAGGCCGAGTCCAGGAGACAAGACGACGATGAAATGAAGCGGATCATGGACGAAGAAGAAATAATGCGAGAACAGTCCATGCTGGAGGAAAGGATGCGTGACTTTAAACACTCACGATTAGACTGATCCTATACTTAGCTTCAAATGAAGGACAGGATTATACTAACAGCAAAAGCTCTCTTGACAGCCATACTATTTTGCACCAATGCTCTTCATGTAATGAAGAGCATTGTACAGTAATGCCTTACCCGAAGTAACTTAAAAACCATCAAACTATTAGGATTTTGCGGTGCCCGCTCTCCTATGTTTTTTCTATTATTATGGCCATGGCTATTTGAGTTACAAACCTATAAGGGTCTATTTGGAATCCTTTGTGGCAGACCCGATGTTGAGAAGCACTGAGCTAAACCACCAAGTTATTTCTCGACTTTACTTGATGTCTTTTGTTCGGTCCAAGACCACTATAGTAGTATTGATATTCAACCTTGAGATAATCCATCAAATCATGTGTCCGTTTGCATGGTATTTGTCTCTGTGTGACAGCATCACCACATGTTTTATATTTGTTATACTTTATATTTATTTGGTGTCAGATTAACCTCGAAAACCTGCAACAGATTTTGTGTATTTATATTTTTTTCTATTGCTATTAGCAATGTCAGCCGAAGGCAAGGATCAGATTACACCCCCCCCCCCCCCACACACACACACACACACACACACACACACACACACACACACACACACACACACACACACACACACTTATGTGTTTGTTTGTCCTCCTCTAATGCATACCACTGGACCGATAAACCAAATGTATTGGGCATGTTGCTAGTATAAGTCAAGAAAAAAATGTTATTTTATTAGGAGAGGTCAATGGTAGCCGGATTGCTGAATTTTAGTTGACCACCTATCTATGTCATATACTCCATGCCTCTACTGAGTGCATTTCACATATTTTTGTTGTTTCCCCATGATGGGCATAGAGAGCTTGAAAGGATTGCGGCCGATGTTTGGGAATTGTTTTGGAAAAGCAGTATAGTCATTTCTTTTAGTGTAGCACTTTCAGGGGATTCTTCCCTTCAAAAGTCAGAGGAACACTTATTTTGCTAATATATACTAAAACGTCACCACTAACTTAACCACAAAATTAACTGCCAGCCATTTCGGCAGTTTGAAAATAGCCAATCCACAAACTCAACGCAAAATGATTCTACCCACCTTACTATGTGCGTATATTTTGTGTTGATGATGTAACTAATTAGTGGGGTTGCCTGAAGGGCAACCACACGTATGTTTCTCTGTAACATAAATAATTCGATTGGCTGAGCAAGGATGTGACATGATGTCACGTATGATGATGTAAAACTTTCTTTCACTACGTCACACGTCACCGTTACATCATCAGGGCAACCACTTGCAATTGCAAAATTGCATTCTAGTTACATAATGTAAACACAAGTAGGCTACGTATACGCTACGTATAGGCCTACTATAACCCTATAGAGTGCTGTCTTACTTGTGCAAGTAGAGCTTGCTCTACTCAAGCGTTAATCGGTAATCGGTTTGGTTGTGGCAACAGGCTGACAGGACCAAGCTTCGATTGGTTGGATTATTAGTTGATGATGTGATGGAGATTTAATTGGATACCACTTGGTGTTGGGTCGTAATCAATAGAATGTATAATTGTACATACTATTACGTACCTGTGTGTACGTACTGTATGATGATGGCGCATGGCCAGGGCGAGTGGGTGGGAAACCTGTCCATTGATAAATGGACACGTTAAAAGGGAAGTCTGCCTGTAAAGACCATGTATGGGCATCGGTTTGTGCATTACAGCACGCCCAAGACATAAGCCTATATAACAAAATCCAACAGCGAGTTGAATAATGTTTTAGTGTTAATGTTTATGTAATTGATTTATAAAATATAATTTCTGTTCGATAGGTTAGACATTCCGTATTTGGTATGATGGAACAGTCCTTAGGTGTAAAGGTTGGAAATAAGAACAACTACCTAACTAATAGTGATGCGGGCCGTTGTGTAGACTGCGGTGAAAAGACAACAATAAACACCTCTTTAGGTTTGAACCTTGGGAGTGCTCTCAGAAAAAAAAATTCTTTCAATGATGTCCGTCGTATAGACTGTGAAAGGCAAATGATGGAGCCCTCTTCAGGTGTGAAGTTTGTGAGTCCTCACAGAAAAAACTACTCATTTACCAATGAGGAAGTCAAGAAGATAGACATAGAAAACCAGCGGCTGCTTCAAATCTTGTCAAGCATGTCTCCCAAGTCTCCCAAACTTGCGCCACGTATACGTTTCATACCTCCACAACCACCGGAGCCTGAGCCTGAGCCTGAGCCTGATGACACTACATCCGGCGACGATTCAGACGATGAAAAAAAAAAGCCAGAGCCAGACGATCAGGAACCATCACCACCATCATCACCACCACCTCCATCACCTGTGAAAATAGATCCAGAAGAGCCAGATATCTGGAATGAAGAGAAAGCACAACTATTAGAAGAAGTGGAAAGACGGATGGATCAAATGAGGGAAAAGGAAATAGAAATGCAGGAGAAAATGGCCCAAATGAAACAGGACTTAGAGAGTAAAAGTTCCAAAAATAAAGAAAGGATGTTAGAGCTGAAAAGGCAGAAAGAGGAAGAGGCTGCACAACACGCTGAGGAGTTAAGATTATTGAGAGAACAGCTCGAAGGTCAAGGGGGGGAGGGTGAAGATGAGGTAAGGAAATTGACGAAGGACTTTAAAAATAAACTGGAGCGTGCGAAAAAGAAATTGGCTGCGGACTTGCATGTTGCAGAGGAAAAGATTAAACGATTGGAGAAAGACAAAGCGGCCCTCAAAGAAGCAAAACAGACTTTGGCAGCGAAGGACGAAGAGATTGCGGGCCTCAAAAATGGTATGGCTGAGCAGGAAGAAGCAAATGCCACCCTCAATAAAGAGAACAAAGCCCTCCAAGGTACTCTGACTAAGAAGGAGGAAGAGATCAAAGACCTTGAAGCAAGTCTGGCCGAGAAGGAAGAAGAAAACACTGCCCTCACTGAAGAAAATAATGAGCTCAAAGACAGTCTGACGAAAAAGGAGGAAGAGAATGCTGAGCTCAAGGAGAATTTGTCTAAGAACGAGGTAGAAATCACCGGCCTCAAAGAGACTGTTGCTGAGAGGGACGCGGAGATCACTTCACTCAAAGATTCTGTTTCTAAGAAGGATGAAGAGATGGTAAAACTCAGGAAGTCCATGGATGACAAGCAAAGGAAATGGGAACAGCAAAGGAAGGAGTGGCTTGAACAGGAGAAGTTATTGAAGGATGAGCACAAGAGAGTCCTCACTGAAAGCTATCAGAAAGAAAAGGAACTCCAGGATGCACTAGACCAAACCAATGCTGAGCTGAACAAAAGTAGAAAGTTAAATGAAGACTTCACTAAGAGGTGCGCAGAACTCTCGAAACACTTGATGCACATTAAGGAAGTTCACAATACCCAGGCTTCAATCAGGAGAAAACAGGATGAGGAAATGACAAAGACATGTGAAGACGATGACAAAGAAGACGACATAGACGACGAAGAACCCGAGGAAGGCGACGAAGAATGTCCATGCTGCGTGGGTAAGACAGAGGACGAAAAGGAACATGCACATGCTGCACATGCACAGGAGCAGAAGAAGGAACCAGAACCAGAGCAGAAGAAGGAGCAGGGACAGGACCAGAAGCAGGAGCCCATCAAGCAGGAGCCCATCAAGCAGGAGCAGGAGCAGAAGCAGATCAAGCAGGAGCAGGTGCCGGTGCCAGTGCAGCCAGGCTGAAAAATAACAAAGACATGAGGAACTAGATCTGTGCCCAGGTCTCCACTAGCTCAGGTCACATCACCCTGTGAGGGCAACAGTCACCCTCACAGGGTGACTGTTACGTCACCCTGTGAGGGTGATGTAAAAGTCACCGGTCATTAGTGAGTGGTGAGTCACCACCAGTATGGTGGCAACTATGTTTTACCCCTGCGGGTGACGTAGCAGTTGCACGGACAGACGTAGGGTGGGTGAAGTAAACATGTATTAGTTTGATCTATTGCATTGGTTCTACTGCAGAGCAAATCTTCTGTGACGATGTGACACAGGCACAATAAAATGGCGACCCCCTTGGAATAAAAAAACATTTAAAAATAGTTAATGTTTTTTTATACGTGTTTTATATGTTCAATTCTAGTTATAGAGGGCAAGTATAATGTATTATCCATATTTGTTTCATTATGCAGGGTTCCCTTTAAGATAAGAAAGGCGAAGACAGAAAAGTGAAAACTGCTCCACCATGTCCAACAAATGTTTTCACAACATGATTGGCTGACAACAACAAAGTTTTGGACTGTCGGCAAACAACTGAGATGAGGGGAGGAGGCAAAAGATATACAACCATGTACTTTTGGCATGAAATGGGTCATGTCTCTCTTATTTACCCATTTACCTACAATTACGTCACTCGCTTATAGATTAGAACACCCCTCACACTTTTCATATTCATCCCTGATTGGCTTTGAGGAGCTCATTTTCTACTTTTGGATGTCCCGACTCATTTGTTGGTAGCATAAAACCAATTTAGGGATTTTGTTTAGGGTCACTAGATTACCACTAGATTATAACAGTGTTCCATTTTGCACTCCAAACGCGCTGGCGGACAGGGTACGATTTATATGGCTCGATTTTCGCTCCACACACGTTACCCGATACCCGCACCTTTTCTCTTCCCTTAGCCACTATTCTTTATGCCGACACCGTTATGGCTTTCCACGTGGAAAGGCGCCAGTTCAATTTAAATAAATACATTAATTGATTGAATTGACCGAGCTATAATTGTTTGAAAATGAGAGCTATACAGTAGTCTTTGAGAATAGGCTACTCAGGCTTAGCAGCAGGGATAAGGGAAATAGATATAGGTGTTTAAGGGAGATCAGATGGTAACGAAATCAACTTTGTGGGGAAGAGGCGTTCCCACACTAAAGTTGATAATTTGATATGTAACCTTACGGTGGAGACTATAAATCGTCCTGTGCCAAGGGGCACAGGGCTTGTTTGTATTTATAACTATATTGCAACTATCTTGACAGCAACGGCTTTGGATGTTTTGAAAATGCAGAAGGTGACTGTGCAAAATTGTATAGAGTGCTGGGGCCATTAAGTATTTGTTAAATCATTTTTTTAATCTGCAGACCACCCACAGCACCAATGGCCTCGGGTTGAATTCACTTGTGGCCGCCTACGTAGGTGGAAAGCAAATCCAGGGCAGCAATTTAAGGCATGGTTATTTCTTAGACCATTTAAAGATTCACCTGATGTATTAAAAAATACAAGTCATTAGATAAGGAAAAAACAAGGGAAATATGCACCATGCCAAATATACTCAAGGTGAATGGTCAAATAGAAATAAAATTAAATGAGTATAGGCATTTAGTCTCTTGCGTAAGTCAGCACACGTACTGAGACATTTGAGTCTAACTATGTTAGCTTCTTGGCTTTGTTATACAGAGAATCTACCACCTTGCTCACGTTCTGAACGATCTCCAGGACAGCTTTGTATGTTTTGTCCACCACTGGCTCATCAAAGATGATCAACAAACCTTCACCTTGGTCCAAAATGCCATGAAACTTCTTATCCAGAATCATCTGTGACAATTTCTTCTCCACGTCGCCCTTAGGGAGTTTGATGAGGGTGGAAATGTGTGCTATCTGGACCCTGGAAAACGGTTCTATGACCCTGATGAGGTTTTGTTCCAGCAGGTTGTCGTAGAGTTTGGTCAGGTGGGTGCTGATGATGTCATCACTCAGTTCTGCTCTGTATTCCATCAAGGCCTTTTCAAAGTCCGCCAGAGACCTGTTCTTGCTGGCTTGTGCCACAGACTTCAATGAGTCTATCTGCCGGCCTGCATACCGCAGCGCTAGCTTCCCACTGATCAAAGCCTGCACGTCCTCTGCTGCATTGAGCATGATTTTGCAGAGCAGCATGTATTTGAGAGCAGTGATAGCTCTGGGGCTGTCTATGGAATTGTAGCCCTCGAAGGCTTCGTAGAAGTACGAGTAAGCTGTCTTCCAGTCCTTCTCCTCCGCCGCATGGATGATCCCCGATTGCATGTCCAGCGAGGCCTGTAGTTTGGGCGGGCAGTAGATGGCGTTGGCGGTGGTCCTGGCGGAGGTGAGGGCGGCACGAGCCTTGGGCAGGTTGCTGAGGGCATGGTATGTTTTGCTCTCCAATAGCTGAACGTCCACCAGCAGAGCCTTGTCGTCCATTTTCTTCAGTTCCTGTAGAAGTTGGGACCCTAAATGTAGTGCTTCCTCGTACCGCTTGGTGTCAACGTACAGTGAGACGAGCCGGGCCTCCAGTGCCTGTCTGAGGAAGGTCCTCTTCTCCGTCTTTGCCCACTCGATGCACTCCAGGCAGAGCTCCACCTCCTGGCCCGTGGCGGCCTCCATGTCCAGCAAGAGGTCCAGCAGCGAGCGCACCATCTGCACTGCTTTGGCCTTGGAGATGGAGTTGAGGAAGGGACGCACATACTTCAGCAGGCCACCAAGCTCTGCAGCCTGTCCGGTCTTGGCCAGCAGACGCCCCAACTCGAGGATGCTTTGCTCCTTTTCACGGACAGCCTCCTCATCACTCTCTTGGACGTCTCGCTTTACTATCGAATGCAACCTGTCAATTGTAGCGTTACAATCTGCCATATTGCAGCCACGGTAATCTGCTAGTCACGACAGGCTAGACTGTCTTTATATGATAGGCTAATGCCTTAGGCGTGAATGATGTGAGCAGAGACATAGCACAAACCATTGGCCAAATATGGACTTGTTGTTGTCTCCACCGTAGGTGGTGACTATAAAACGCCCTCTGTCCGTGCACGTAGCCCGTATGTGCCCTCGATCTGTCCGTCCTCCCAACTATGATGTCATGATGACGTCATAGTTGAGATAGGAGGGCTTTGAGCTGGGAGGAGCCTTGAGGACCCTGATATGACATCAAGCTAGGGGGGCCTGAGCTAGGAGGACCCCTGAGCTAGAGTGAGCCTTGAGATGATGTCATAGAGAGTGAGATAGGGAAGCCCTGAGTTAGGAGGATTCGTTAGATGATGACAAAGTTAGGAGCCGAAGATAGAATGAGCTTTGAGATGACATTGTAAAGAGTGAGATAGGGAAGATGACGTCATAGATAGTAGCAGTCCTGAGGTAGGCAGAGTTTGAGATAGGAGAAGCTTGAGATGACGTCACGATGAGGTCATAGGTAGGAGGTGCTCAGAGATAGTAGGAGACCAGAAGTCAGTATATACCCATATATGACTGGGGATGTAGAAAGTTCGCATGTAATGACGTCATGATGACGTAATAGTAGGAGGAGCCCTGAGTTAGAAGGAGCCCTGAAGACCCTGAGATGACATCGAAGTAGAGGGACCCTGAGATAGGAGAAAGAGATGAAGATTTTATAGCTATGATCTCTGAGATAGGGGTCTGTGAGATATAATGAGATTTTGCATAAGAGATATTTTTTCTTTAATCTTGTGGCTCCCGTTACACTCACCACAGTGAAGGACTATTTTGAAATGTGCACTCGTTCAAACCTGACCCCAGACATTTTTTTTCTTGAACTCTTACATAGAATTTGAATGATTTTTTATTTCCAACTCATCTGAAAAGGAGATTTAAAATTCAGAAAACACATCATTGTTTTATCTCTACATAGGATATGTGAGCATTGTGACCTTTTAGGTTAAACCTTGGTGTAGAGGTGGGTTAACTACCTCATACACACATGCACGCGCGCGCGCGCACACACACGGATGCACTCATACAACACACACAACCAGAAAGACTGTACCGAACTGCTGCTATCCTCTCTTGCACATGTACAGTAATACCCCTACTCTGTCATAGTTGTCATAGCTGTCTTAGCTGTTAGTATAGTAGTGCTTAGTTGTAGTATGTTATAGTATGTTAGATTTATAGTTTTAGTTGTAGTATTCCATAGTTGTAGTATATATTTATGTGTCTGTTTAGCTGCTTATTTGTAGTATGTTTTAGTCTTAGCTGTATAGTTTAGTTGTAGCATATATGCCCTGTCTAGTTCCTGTTTAGCTGTCTGTTTAACGTTCACTACTTGCCACTTTATAATACCTGGTTGTAGCTTAGCACCTTCACACCACTTTATGCTGTTACAGTTGCACTTTACTGCTCTAGTCTGTTGCACTACGCCACTTACTGTTTCTTGTATTGTTTGTGAACCTTGAACCTTGGGTTAAGGGTGTAACCCTAACTCCCACTTTTGTACACAAGGGGGCACTCAAGATCATTGAACCTGTATAAAAGAACCTTGGCTTTGAAAGAATATGTGACCTCTACAGATTTTTTCCAGTGTATACATTATACATGAACCAAACTATGAGTACACACTTAGACTAGCCCAGAACTGTTATGGGCTAGTCCACAAAGATGCATTGAATCTGAAGAGGTAGGTACTAGGAGGCTGTCTAGGTGATATAGGATCAGTCAGTTTGTCAATTCCTGCCTCACATTCATTGTGATTCTGAAGATATTCACATCCAACTACATACTGTATGACAGCCTCGACTCCCAGGCTTTTATTTACATATTACAAATTGTTCACCAAAACAGACTGCAAAGAAGTTTGGGCTTCACTTTAATAACACACTGAATGCATTCATAAATACTCAAACCTTTTGATACATGATGGGTTGGCTTCAAAAGAGCCATCGCCACAGGATTTGTAAAGCCACTCAGGTGGCAAATACAGGAGAGATTCCTTTGTACAACTTTGTGGTGGAATCTGGGAGTTCCCAAAGTCAAACAAATTCAGTTAATTCTGGTCAGCTGAATACTGTTTATATTGTAAAAGACTTATCAGACAAGTGTTCAAGTACATAAACTTGGAATGCAAGTTATAATCAGATTCAGAAAATGGAAGCAAGTCAGCTCACTGAACTCAGTGAGCTCATAATTTTAATTGTTCAAGAGCAAAGATTATAACTGTACTCTACACAGTAAACTACTTGTGGTGATACACCGTATACTGTACTATTTCCTAAACATACCAGAGTTGGGACCCATTTATGGGTTGTGGACCCATTTTTCTGTGTCATGAGTTAACATCCTTTTTTAAATACAAATTATTTTGTAATTACAATTTCAAGATTGTCAAAAAATCTAAAATGTTGAAACAAAGCATTTTCAAAATAATTTCATAAATAAAAAACTAAAATAAAAGAAATTACATGAATGTAAAAGAGAAAAAAAATAAGAAGTGAAAATAGCAAATTATGGGGAGCTTGTAGCTGGCTATTTTGACTACTTTGGGTCCAAGGGAGACATCAAATTCTTGTTTTGAGTCTTGTGTTAAAACATTTTTGTCACCTCTATAGTCTTACATCAAAGAGATCAGAACCTAGAGCAGCGCAAACGTCACAGGTCCCTACTTGAGGGTTTTGTGCGATTCCATCTGAGGTCAGATAAGAAATGTGACACTGGGCTGTAAATGAGAAGCTGTACGCTGCCAAAGGCACTCAGACTGTTCTGTGGCATTTTAGAGTATAACTGTGATGTGCTTCCCCTCTCCCCAACAACCCATCCAACTGAATACCAGCTACTTGTACAGTACTCATAAAAACAAAGCTCAAGTTACAAAATAAATTGTTTCAGAAGCAGTCCGTCCTTATCTCAAAGAAACAATTATTTCGGTTTGATTCAAATTGAAAGAAATGCACTGAAGGCAGCAGGGGAAAGAAGACACTTGAACTTTGTTTACAGCACTTAACTTATAAAACATATATGACAACATTTGATCATAAGACAGAGAGATCCATTTCAGAAGGCTTGACGCCCAGCGGAAGGCCACGAGAAACGCTGATTGGGTGCGTTAGCAGCACATTCACAGTTATGGAGCATGGAGAATATGCTCCCAATGGGGAGAGGAACAAGAGGCCTTAACATCTATAATGACATTACTCTCACTGAGGGCAGGCAGCAAAACCTTATGCAAAGTTCCTGTGTATGTGTGCGTACGTGTGTGTTATTTAGACCCGCGCCACGCCCATGAGAGTCTTAACAGAATTAACCCCCCCCCCCCAATGTAATTTAGAACAGAACCATTTTTATCTGGCATTTTGGAAGGAATGTCCCATGGGTGGGGACTAAGATGGGACAAGATGGACGTCAGAAGGAAAAATGGCGTTGACAGTTGGAGAAGAAGAAGGTAACAGTACCAGAGACAGACTTTTACAGTGAAGTATGAAGAAGTAATTGCAATTACACTATCCACTGTGGTTAATATTTGAGCATTACAGTTGAAAAGTGAAAGACAAAGGCAGAAAGTAAATATCAGAGGATGGACTTTCACCCCAAACCCTACACAAACAACATACATACAGTTACATTCAAAACAGGGAGCGCACTTTGTGCTGACATAGTCGATACAGATGACTGCCCATTGCATGATCCCCCCACAAATTACTTCAACGACTAACTCTGACTTTAGCCAGAGTAGGGATTGGCGATATAGACAAAATCAAATATTATAACTTGATATAAATATTGTGACAATATTAATAAAACAATATACATTTTCTACACTTTTTGTTTTTGTTTTTAACTTGTCAAAATTAGCAAAATGGTTGATTTACAGCTAGTGGTGTGGTTTGCTAATTTTGACAATTTGATAATAGTGTAAAGTATAAAATAAGGCGTAGGTGATAAATCCATATCACGATATATGCAAACTCCCAGATTGTTTAACATAATATTGTCCAGCCCTAGTGGAAATATTTGGCTACAGATAGAAGACACAAGTTACTATTATGGCTGAGAATATATTGCAGGCAGACAAGTACAAGCCCTCTGCTACATATCAACATATATTTCTATTAATTGGTCTCTTCATAAAAGACATGCCTGTCCAATGGAACTGTAAGAATTAACTCTGCCATGACCCATGGGCTTTCATACAACATTCAGACTTAGAATGGATATAAATACGTATGTGCAATGGTTCAGTAGTCATTTAATAGGTAATAGTAGTCATTCTGAGGACTGCAGCCCACAGAAATTGTGTCTCAATGTCTCAAACATTTCATAATACTGAGTTATTGTTCTGTTCCGACTGCTTGATTAATAAACTTTAAAATTGTCAATTTCCAGACACCTGTGAGGTGCTTCTTTAATGTTGCGTTGTTGGATATCTTCTCTCGTTCAAAGGTAATACACATAACTACCAACTTAAAACTGTAAACTCAAGTCTGTTAACAGGTGGAATGTTTTTTTTCCTCGACATGCAACAATATGTGTGTGTGTGTGTGTGTGTGTGTGTGTGTGTGTGTGTGTGTGTGTGTGTGTGTGTGTGTGCGTGCGTGCGTGCGTGCGTGTGTGTGTGTGTCAGACTGGATTAATAGGAAATGTCACCCTGCCCCCTTGGACGGTCTTGTCGGAGCACTCCTGTGCGGGCGGGTCTGTGGCGATACAGTTGTCCTGGACCGCAGTCTGGTGGGGGGGAGGAGGAGGAGGGAACGACGGGGACTGCAAGATGTCGGCGTACCTCTGACTGGGCTTGGTCTCCCTCTGGAGGACCCTGCTCAGCAGCGGCTTCAGCAGGCCCACAGTCAGGTGGCCGTGATGGGGGTCGCCGAAAGGGGCCGGGGAGGCGGAGGACAGCAGCGGGGAGGAGGTGGCGGACGAGGAGTTGTGGGATGGGATGTTCTTCAGCACCAGGTTGAGGATGGCGGTGACGGTGACGTCCTCCGGGCACAGGGTCCACAGCAGCTCCAGGTAGGGGTCCAGATCCCGGTGCTGGGCCACCTCGCACAGCAGCGTGGTGAAGATCTCCTTGTTGAGCAGTGGGCTCTGCTGGCAGAAGCGCTGGGCCACCTGGGTGACGCGCTCCCACTGCTGGCGGCCCATGAGGATCCGCAGGGCCTGGAGGATGGCGTTGGGCCGCCCACTCACCAGCAACAACTCCACCTCTAGCTCCTGGACCTGGACCTGGTGGTGGTGTCTGTCGGGCCCGGGGCCCGGGAGGACGGCCAGGGCTCGTTTGTAGAGGGGCAGGCTGCCCTCCCCGCCCTCCCCTGCCCCCCTCCCTCCGGGGTATCCCCAAGAGGAGGAGGCTAGGCTCAGTCCCAAGCCTGCCGAGCCCTGCTGCAGCTGGGCGATCTCCAGGAACCTGGGCAGCCAGCCGGGCTGGAAATTGAATATCGAGTGACACAGGAGCTCAAACACGGGCAGAGCTGTGTTAGCGGCCGGAAAGTTGGAGCTGGGCAGTTTGGGGTTGGACTTGGGGACGGGACAGGCTCTGTGGCCGAGCTTTTGTTTTGGCTGGCCGTTGGCATAAGGGAGGCTGGCTGACGCGCTGGGGGCCGGAACAGGGCTAAGGATAGTCTTCCAAACGTCTTGCGGGGCCCAGCTGGACAGAGTGTCCTCCCCATTACAGCGCAGCTGGAGGGCGGCCTTTGCAGCGCTCCAGGCTTGGCGGGGAAAGATGCTGAAGATGGTATTGAGGTGGAGCAGCGCCTCTCTGTCCAGCTCGCCAGAAGACAGTAGTCGAGTTACTTCCTGCTCGACTAAGCTGTCGCGCACCGCTTCCACCTCCTCCTCGCTGCCCTTCACCAAAGTCTCCTTCACCTTCTCCAGGGAAACGAGAGCCTTCAATTCGGCCTCGAGGGACCCCAGCAGCTTGTCCGGCCTTTTCTCACCTGCACCTCTGCCTCCTTGTTGGGAAAGCCCCGCCCCCTTCAGTCCCCCTTCGCCGTTGAGGTAGTCCCTGACGATGGAGGCCAGAGAGATGGGAGCCTGGAACATGCCTCCTTTTTTCAGCTTGTCTACAGTCAGCTGGGTGCTGCTCAGGCTTCGCTGCTGATAGTACTTACACGCCTCCTCAAAGACGGCCTCCAGCAGGAGAGCTCCGGGGTGGAGGAGGCTTTCGGCCTCCTGTAGGAAGGCTTTGGGCCGGAGAAGGCCCTCTGCATCACACAGAGAAGATGCCCTCAGCCTGGGATCAGACTCCCGCTGCATCACGGCAAATAGGCCCGTCTCCGAGAGCAGGCGAGGGACCTGTGTGTCAGTCCTGTCTACATACAACAGCCCCTCTCTCTTCAGAGAGATCTTCTCCAACTCTCTGCCACACTTCAAGTCTATAAGGTACAGGGTCCGACCCACAGTCAGTGCAAGGGTGTCATGGTATGCGCGGAGGCTGTTGTGCATCCCACAACTCACGGTGCAGTTGTCTGCCAGTTTGTACACCTGCCGCAAAGTCCCATCCCACTGCAACAGGCTCACCCAGCCGGTGCTCAGCAGAAGCAGCAGGCCTCCGCGTGCCGCAGGGGAACAGCAGTAGATCTCGGGTGGCTCGAGCGACGATAAATATCCTAAACAGTCTGCCACCAACCTTTTAAAATCAGATTCTTTAACGGAAGGATAGTCTCTCTTAAACAGAGTGCCTTTACATGTGCTGCTCACTCTGAAGGTGTCATGCTGAGGGAACCAGACCAGGAAGAATTTAGAGATGCTTCGCAGAAGTTTGTCGTTCTGGTCCGGAAGCAGGTAAACATGTTCACCTGAGCTGACAACGGTGAAGCGGGGATTGTTGTGGAGGGCGATTTTCACCCCTCCCAACGTGACAGCCCCCTCCTCCACCTCAAAGGCACGTTTGCAGATACAGTATCTGAAGTTGTTCCTGTTGGTGGTAGTGGTGGCAGCGGTGGTGGTGTTGGCGGCTGAGCTTTCCGAGGGCGGTCTCTCCTCACACCAGATGATATGGTCCGAGCAGGCAGACACAGACACCACTTTGGCCCGGGGGCTGTTGCACAGGTCTGCGGTCTGCAGGAAATTCCAACCCGCTCTGCATTCCTGGAACCTCCAGAACTCTACTTTTCCATTCTCAAACACCACGGCTAGGGTGGCAGCAGCGTTGCTCTGCTGATCTCGGTTGTTAATGCCGTTGTCATGGTTCAGGTAGACCAGGTCCACTATTGGCACAGTTCGTGTCAGACCCAAATCCAGGCGGTTGTGGCTGCGGATAAACTGGGGTCTGTCATACTTGTCAAAAGTCATGAGACCCACTCTGGGTCTGCGGAGAATGACATGAATGTGACGCCCGTCTGGACTCACACGCACATCTGACAGAGGTCTGGTTCTGCACTCACCGCTGCTTTGGCTCGTTTGTTTCAGTAGCTCGTTTAGTTCCTTTCCACCGGTATAGTCCCCGAAATCAGTCACTTGCTCCAGCACCAGTCGAGTCATGGCTCCGACTGACGGCAGGACGACACCAGCGTGGTGGTCGATGAGAAATGTGGCTGGACTACTACTAGTCACACTGACCAGCCAGCTAGCCCGTCCCTATATCCACTAGCCAGCTAGCCCCGTCGGCTACAAATCACATCCCCGTTATTTAGTTCCTACGAGCGGCATCGTTTTACCGTCCACGGCGGCGGATCCATCCATGAATATTGTCTGGATGAATTGGTTCCATAGCTTCAGCGTACAGCATAGTTGAGTGGGAAAAGCTGACACCGACCCCGGGGTTTGTTTTATTTTATTTCTAATAAGTCCAGAAAGACACTAGTCGTTCCGACGCTGTAAACCTCCTGACATCACGAGATTGTTAATTTCCGGATACCATCGACTACACTGGTAGCAGCAGAGCCTTTAGAGTATAGACAATGTTATGACAACTCCGTCCACTTCATGGTGGCTCTTCTAAATATACTTCTACTGAGAATGGCGACAACAGATACGGGACAAGTCGGCCTGGACAAGAAGTATGGTAGGCAGAAATGTCCTGGACTCGTACAACAGTCCAGCTATGAGTTTACATTGTTTTAGATATAAACATTAAAGATAGTTGGGTTGTTTTTACTGTGTAAAAATAGAGGACATGTTGCAGCATATTTAAAATAGTCATTATAACCCGTTATTTCCAACTCTTGTCCCTATTCAGGCTACATGGTCATGAACTGCGCTCGAGCGCTCGGTTTCCGACCATTCAATGTCGCAACTCTTCTACTCGATGGCTCTGATTGGTAGAGCCTGGGTCCCATTGTCAGGGGGGCATAATCCGTCTGTGATTGGCCAGTTGGTTGTCAAGCAGCTGCTAACGCGTTGGCAGCGCTGCTATGCTGCTGACTAGCCAATCAAAATGTAATCATCCCGTCAGGAGATGGAATGTGCAAACTGTCCCAAGTAGGTTTTGCATAGGCAGAGGGGCAGAGCAACAAAACATGTGTAAAGGTCCCGGTCTACAAAAAACATTTTCAGTTAATAAAATATTTACTAAATTGTTAAATCTCAACATATCCCCAATACTCTCTCTCTCTCTCTCTCTCTCTCTCTCTCTCTCTCTCTCTCTCTCTCTCTCTCTCTCTCTCTCTCTCTCTCTCTCTCTCTCTCTCTCTCTCTCTCTCTCTCTCTCTGTGTGTGTGTGTGTGTGTGTGTGTGTGTGTGTGCGCACGCACGCGCGCGCGTGTGCTGTTGTTGGCACTCATGGCAGAGAGAGTGACAGTACACAGACAGACTTGACCCCACACCCCAGGGAAAAGAGTAAAGACATAAACCTACACACCAGGAGTTAAACACTTAAGCCCCAGTTGTAGATCTCACTGTTCTCACAACAAACAGGCAGGTTCCACAGGGGGATGTGAGGCTGAGATGCTCACAGCAGGGGGTAGGAGGACTGCATTAAATGATTGCAGTGGAGCCCTAACAGTGGCTGTGCTCTCAATCTCCCCAAAAGGGCAAAAGAAAAAGCGCTGCGGTCTGCAGAAGCAACAGCTACCAGGGTCAAATTCCATCCTGATACCTGGCCTAGCCTCCCCATGTGACTATTCTCTTCTCCTCTATTTCCTTTAGTCAGTTTTTTTTTTACATCGTTCCCACTTTCTACCTCCAAATCTCTCTCTCTCTCTCTCTCTCTCTCTCTCTCTCTCTCTCTCTCTCTCTCTCTCTCTCTCTCTCTCTCTCTCTCTCTCTCTCTCTCTCTCTCTCTCTCTCTCTCTCTCTCTCTCTCTCTCTCTCTCTTGTTCTGTGAAACTGTCGAGTTTGATGATCAAATCCTCCAGCCTCTCATATTACAAGATGCTGAGACTTACTGGCTGCTAATGGTATCGATCCCTCTGCTCTAAATATAGACAGCACAAGATCCTGCAAACAATAATCAATCTAAATGGCTGGGAAGGTTCAGGTATTGACTGACAGTGTCTGAACTGCTGTGGCTATTGAACTGAAAGACTACATCTTTACAGGGGTCCTTGAGGGGTTCAAGGAAGTCCCCAGCTAAGTGATATGGTAGATGGGAACATATAGGTCTATTTAATCCAAAATACAAAAATGACAGATTGTGATATGATACTGACCATGACATGGACCTGTTTTGGGTTCTACATACAGTACAATATATTCACATCATTGTTGGCCAAAGGTAGAAAAACAACACTACTGAGTCATACAATTAATCAGTAGCAAATTTTATTCAGTGCGTTGGACCAACACCTTGCAGAAATGTAGTACACCTTGGGTAAAAAGACCATAAAGTGCTTTTTAACACAGAGACAAACATCTACTACCCTCAAGTACAAAACAGTAACTATAAATACTAATCATGTTTGATCAAGATCTCTAAATTATTACAAAAATATCTTTGGAAAACAAATGTGTGAACAAAACCAAAATCATATACTGTAGCTGCTTTGCTTGCAAACAATAGTGACATATGAAGACAACACAAATTATTCCCAAGAGGAAAGTGTACTGTACGTATTTCCCTCAATAATTAACACACTTCACTGTGTGCCACAATGTGCCTGAATTTCCTTAAAAAACTATGCTTCATTTATAGACCAAAAATCGCTTGTAGATCGGCTATTTTTGGCACACAACTCCGTAGTATATGCCAGGCTATACAAAAGTAAATTGAATTTTAGATTGGTTTTCTGTGTGCTTTACATGGGCACAGCTGCTTGATTAAACCACAGTCGTGAATGGACCGAGGCTGGCATATTACAGATGCCGCTTGGCACAAATACATATTACTATGTTTGTTCAGTATTGGACATTAAGTGGGCAGCTGGCCTTGGCACTGTGTTATTAGTATGGGCTGCGTGCTTTCACACCCACACATTCTGCAATCCTCCATCACATTAATTGGCTAAAGGTCTCTATTCATAGTCCAGTTTTTGGCAGTGTTGTGTGAGCGGTAAACCGGAAACTGGACTAGGACTCAGCCTTACATAGATGTCCTGCCTTTGACAGGGTGGGAGTGAAGTGCTAGCAAACCCACTTACTGTACGTTAGCTAACTTAACACGCCCATCATTAACAACATAAAGTACTATGTGCAGCTGGGATAAAGGAGAAAACCCATGTTCCATTCACCATGGCTCAACAACTCATGGACGCACAAGGCCATCAGTTGTTTGGTCTGGGTAAACTTCGCAGTGAACAGTAGGTTTGTGAAATTTGAAATACAAACATTGGCTCTATTAATAATACATTGCTACAATAATATTCATTAAATAACAAAATTAAAATTTGAAATGATTGGAATTGGTGTGTGTGTGTGTGTGTGTGTGTGTGTGTGTGTGTGTGTGTGTGTGTGTGTGTGTGTGTGTGTGTGTGTGTGTGTGGTGTGTGTGCGGGGGGGAGGGGGCATCCCTGCAGATTCGCTTGCGCCGTTGCGTATGTCCAGAGAGAAACCCTGAGATTTAAATATCCCAACATTTCTACTGCTTTGCAGCAGAAATTAAATGTTATGTGCTTTTACTTTGAAGTGGCATCTCATATGAAGTGGTCTCGAAGTGCTCTCGAAGGTTCCCAGTCTGCTCCACACGTCTCAGTAGGGTTTCATTTGGGCCCGAGGGAGAGGGATATGGTTCATCGCTATGTGGTTGCTGGTGAGAGAAAGTAACAGTCAGATGAGTGAGACATCACATTCTTGTCTTTGTCATGCTTGTGCGTTTGCTTGTGTGCATTAGGTAGAACTACTCACTCAAATACATCAGATTCCTTCATTCTCCTGTAGTACTTGGCCAGCTTGATAGAACATATAATGCTGGGGATGAAGAAGAATAGACACCAACCCAGACTGAACCAGAAAGCGTTCTGTGGAAACAGAGTTCAATCCAAATGTCACATCATGCTGATAATATGATAATATCAGCTCCTGAAAGGAGAGACAGCGACACCATTCCCTACTAAACCTAAACCTAACCTCTAACCCTAAACATAACCTCCGTAAGACCTATGCGTAAACCTAACCTGAACCCCTGACTGTTGGTACCAAATGTCACAGGATATGCCGCGGTGTACAGTATGCCGCAGATGCAAATTGATACATTCTGGAACCTATAGTTGAACAAACGTTCACCCATTCACAGACCGAGAAGCCATGTAAAGTATCAACAGTATCAGTGTCTTTCCCAAGGATAATTCGACATGTAGACAGGAGGATTCAGGGTTTGAACCGCTGACCCCATGGATCATTAGACGACTTGCTCTACCTCCTGAGCCACAGTTGCCCAGAGTAAAATGAATAAAGTCTATTATCAATGATTGCAGGTTATAAAATACAATATAATATACCAAAGTAAAGTTTCTGAACTTTTGTTGCTGAGTTTAGTACATCTGCAGCGGCTGGAGCTGGGCTCCTTACTGTTCTCTTCCACTGAGAAATTAATTCATGATGGAATTTGTAAGTTTTAGTCCCAAGAGTTTCTTCCCAGAAGTTAGTGCATATTTAAATGTGTGAAGTGAGGAACGTTCACACATTTTGCATTGTTGCGACCCCACTTATTTGTGTTTGTCTTCAATGATTGTGTTTACACAGCCCCTCAAATCTGGAGAGGATAGCGGCCCTATATCTTCAAATCGACGCAACGTAGACCACGCTTTTCGGTGCTTCAAAACAGCACTAAGCAACATCCATTGAAATGAACTCCACCCACGCTCAGAGCAGAGACTCCTGGTAAGCTTGCAGATAGGTTTCAGCTTCTACTTTATATTTAACTTAAACAGACTATCACCAGCATAGAGCCATGAGGGACTCCTCTCACCAGAGACTCCACCACGTTGTCACAGGCGATGATCTGTGCTGAGTCGACAGCTCCAGCCACCGGACCACAACGTCCCACCTGCTGTGTGATCTATAGGATGTGCACGCACGCACACACAACACACACACACACACACACACACACACACACACACACACACACACACACACACACACACACACACACACACACACACACACACACACACACACACAAACTTATGAATATCATCCCTGACAACAATGATGCAAACAAAAAAATAAATTCAACAAAAGAATAACCCTTACATTGTTTGTTTTTATTAACTAGTAAGCCTTCTTTGCAAAGCCACGTTGATTACTGTAAAGCCACTAATTCCAACTATCAAGTAAACACAAAATCTAAATTGAAACAATGGCAAAATGCTAGACTGATAAACTCAAAGGTTTGAAGCGTAGGTTTGTTACCGTCAAGTTGGCCCAGTCAGCATATGCAGTGAAGTAACTCAACTGGCACTCAACAAACTCCCTGCTTTCCTAGAGGGAGGGAGAGAGAGAGAGAGAGAGAGAGAGAGAGAGAGAGAGAGAGAGAGAGAGAGAGAGAGAGAGAGTTACAGAACGTACATGCCATGCATTCCTTTCCTACTTTACAGTGATAGTCATGAGAATCGCTGGCATTCTGGGTAAATCCTCTGAGAGTGAACTGTGGCTAATGTGTGGTAGTATTGTGATATGCACTGTGAAGTAGACCAAAGCCCACTGAAGCAGACCAAAGCCCCCCCCCCCCCCCCCCCCCCCCCTCTCTCTCTCTCTCTCTCTCTCTCTCTCTCTCTCACACACACACACACACACACACACACACACACACACACACACACACACACACTGCTATATATATATATATATATATATATATATATATATATATATATATATATATAATATATATATATATATATATATATATATATATATATATATATATATATATATATATATATATATATATTTAGGCTGTCCGCGTTAACGCGTTAATCTCGCGTTAACTCAGCCGTGCGTTAACGGCGTCAAAAAAATTAACGCGAGATTAACGCACGGACCCCCCCCCCCCCCCCCCCCCCCCCCCCCCCCCCCCCCCCCCCCCCCCCAGGCCCCCCCCCATTGTGGAGGACGAGGGTTTGCGTGAAATAACACGGATTGAATCAAACGACTGGACCTACGAACCACTGCAGAACCACTACTGTAGAACCACTACTGTGATGAACACAGCACACTATTTTGATGAGAACTGGGCACGTATGTCCCATGCATTAACAGAACAGAGAGGCACTTCGCCATGCAACGTGCGCACATACAGTAGCAAGCGAGAGACAGACAGAGAGAGGGATGGGGAGAGGGAGAGAGAGAGGGACAGGAAAGAGAGAGAGAGAGAGAGAGAGAGAGAGAGAGAGAGAGAGAGAGAGAGAGAGAGAGGGAGAGGGAGAGGGAAAGAGAAAGGGAGAGAGAGAGAGAAAGGGAGAGGGAGACGGACGGAGACTGTTCCTCCTTTCGATAGCAGCAAAGCAGCAGGCAGGGAGAGAGAGAGGTGGCCTGATGACTTACCCTTTCTCAAAGTGATCATCAAAAAGTATAATCCTTTGCTTGTAAATCCAATGCAATGAATGCATAATCCCAGCAAAAACGTCTCAAGATATAGCCAGGCAGCCGGAGCGATACGTAAACGTACATCTATAATCACGACGGCATGGCCAGAAGTAGGGTTGCCAACTTGGCGCATTTGTAACTATATTTAGTTTTTTTCCAGACTCCCCTAGCGCCAAAATTATTGAGAAAGTCCTGGTGGAAAATCTAGTGCTTTTCAGCTGGTTGAAAACCACTGCTCTAGCTACTTCTAGTGCATTTTGGAAGTGCCACTAGTGCATTTTGGATTTTGGCAGTTGGCAACACAATTAAGCTTGTTAAACAGCTGTGCCTGTCCCTCCTCCCCTCCAAAGACAGCTCTCCTCTCCCACAGCCATAGCGTAGTGTGTGCTGGACATAGGGTATTTTTTATTACCTGGAGTATTGTTGGCACAAAGATATAAGGTGTTTTTCCCTTTGAAAATAATGAAAAGGCTGATATACTGTAATGTAGCAAGGGGAAAACTATTTTTATTTTAATGCTAATTAACTAAAAATCACACCTGTGTGAAGTGATCATCTTACATCTTACATCGACCAACATAGTTCTTCTTTTTTAGGCAGTGTTTAAGGCAGGTGTTCTCAACCTGTTCGTTGTGACCCCTCAGTGGTCCTGAAATTATTTTGGGGGGTCCCCAGTTAAAAAAAAAAAAAAAAAAAAAAAAAAAAACGTTATAAACTGTATATATTTTTGCTGATATCGGATATCGGGAGTATATCGGGAAATTTGAAAATATGCGATTAATTTGCGATTAATCGAAGATTAACTATGGGCCATCATGCGATTAATCGCGATTAAATATTTTAATCGACTGACAGCTCTAATATATATATATATATATATATATATATATACTTTGCTATTCTACTTTAAAGTCTTTTCGCTGTAAATAGCTGATTTCTGCTAAATATTCGTCTCAGAATTAGGGTGGTAGGGTTCATGTGGTTAAGGATCAACTGGTTGTCATGTGGCACTACTCACAGCCTTAATGATCTGCGTCGTGTTGGTGTTGATAAAGTCTTGAGCTGCTCCCACCCGCGTCAGCGCCCCGCTGACTGTTCCCTGGAATCCACCACCCAAACAACAGTGTTAGCATGGTGTTCTAAATCAGTCTAAAACAGCTGTGCCTGTAGCGCCTCTACTAGTCATATCATGACCTAGAACCGGGTTTTCAACAGGTTCATGGACCACATTGAATGTGGTTCCTGAACATGCATTACAGTATTGTCGCAGAAGTTTTGTAATCCGTTCTGTGGAAGTGTGTCAGTGTTGTCAATTAATGGGAATTCTGATGGAGGTTAAGAAATTGCCCTCAGGTTATGGCCACTTGCTCCCCGAAAATCTAGTTAGTTATCATACATTTTATATTATTAGTATTTGTTTCTGTATGTAATGAATAAAAACAGCACTATAACATGAAAGTAGCCTTACAAACTAATGCATGGTAGGGAAACTTTTACACAGCAAGGACTCCAAAGATCAGATAATTTCAAAAATCCCCAGTTGGACATACACCACAGAAATTATGGACAGCCGCAAAAGTGTTCCCAAACATACTCTTAAAATTGCAAATTAAATTTAAGGTGCACTTTTGAGCCCGGGCTTGAGGAAACCTATGGAACCTATGGAAACCTATGAATGCAAAGACCGTAACAAATTAGTGATGTTGTGACCAGCGCACTGAAGTCCTCCATAGAGGATATAAGTATAATGTATGTATCCATATTAGACTTATTAGCCTGGGATCCTTTTATAGCATGTCTGGTGGTCGCCCCCTCCCCTCGCCCCCCTCGCCTCATGGTCGCCCCTTCCCCTAGACAACTGCATAGTCTGCCTAATGGCAAAAACGCCCCTGCCAGTGCAGTTCGAGACTAGGCCAACCCCTGAAGTATAATCATGTCATCATGTGTCTACTCTATCATTACTGTATATCAGTTAATCGGAGATCAAGGGAAGGTTGGATGAAGTAAGAGAATGGAGTAAGGGTAACTGAGGTGGACCCAAGCCAGGTTGATTATTAGTCAGGGTTGTGGTTCCAAGGTTTAAGTCAGGGTGGTGGTCTCCAGGTTGATTCTGAGTGCGGGCGGTGGTCCCTGCTTCACAACAGTTGAAAACTCCTCCATTAGACTGTACTCACATTGATTTTTCCCACAACGGATCTTAATTCCTCCACTGTCGAGTTGAGCTTTTCCTGTCAACAAACAATATAGTTTTTCACTTTTTAACTGGGCCATGGGTTAAATGGAAAAGAGGCAGACATTATTATTGGTGTGTAGGCAGTTTATTATGGAATTATGGGAATTTTGTTTGCACAGTTGTATTTGTAGCATTGTAATCCTTGATTAATTCTCACCAGCTGTGGGAAGATGGACGTCTCCATACTGCTCTGGATCCGTCTAATTTCTTCAGCCTCTTGTCTCAGCTCTGATTGAATTGTGGAATCAGGCTGCCAGCAAGCAAGAGGCCACAGGTTAGTCATTGGGTCAATACTGGGGGTATGAGTTGCAGTGGCGTAAGTACAATTATGAGAATTGTTTTCATTATGGAGTTTTTCCAATTTTCAGCAGCCTGTTACTTCTACTGCTCTACATCTCAAAGGCAAATATTGTACTTTATACTGTTAATGTTGCTTGGTTAGATTTGTATTATTATTGCAAAAAATACGCAGCCACTTCATCCTTATATTGATTCTGGTCATTTGAAAATAGCCGCTCATATTGCATGATAGCTTGAGCTTGTAGATCTGCCACTTTCAAAAGATATTTTATACATTTGAAAACCTGTTAAATGGGACATTTTCCCATGTTTGTTACATGTTTATTTACATGTTTATTTCAATATAATAGAGGCAACCTTTTAGCCAAAAATCAAAACAGATATATAGCTACCTATTTTTGCCTTCTCCCCCCTATGTTGCTTCTACTTTGATGCTGTTTCCCTGCAGGCAGACACTTGCTTCGTCCTACAGACGGTCCAGAACTTTGTTTTTGTCAACAAATCATGAAAACAAAACATTCGTCGGGCTCAGGAAAGGCGGGGAAAATTTGCGAGGAGGGGGTTGTGTGGGGTGGGGCAGCGTTTTAGCCAATCACAGCTCAGCAGTTTCATAATGAGCCAATAGAGTGGAAGTGAGGTGGAGTTAGATTGTGTTTTTAAACAAATCTGTTTACAAACAGTGATTTGATTAATTCAAATCAATTTTGAATTCTAGACTTTTACTTGTAACAGAGTACCGGTATTTATTTTATACATTGCAGTATTGATAGTTTTTACTTACTTGGAGATTTGCAAGCTCATTGAGTTTATCAGCCGTCGTGTTGAAGTTGATACTGGTGATGTTATTGATCTGGAGAACACATATGGGGAAATGCTTAAAGATGGACAAAAGGAAGACATCATTGCCCATAACAACCACACTAAGAGATCTGATGAAGTACTGTCACCCTATAAACACATGAAAAACTGGATAAAATATAAACGTAGCAGCACTGCATCTTTAATATTAAACATGTCAGTCATGTCCTTGTATACATTTAATTTATTTGTCTTTATTTTTTTTCTTTTCGAAGCCTAAACAGCAAACATGGTGGGGCAGTCAAGGCCCATGCCTAGATCCGGCCCTGATCAGTACACCGACCTGCTGCTCCACAGCATGGAAGTCCACATCATGGGCCATGTCAGGCAGGCTCTGCAGCTGGTTCTTCACCTCAGGGCTCAGTAGAGTGACAGCAGGCAGGCTGATGTCTGCACTGTCAAACAACCTCCAGATCTCCTCTGTGTACTGAAGGGGGAGGAGAGGGTTAGAGGAGTGTGTGTGTGTGTGTGTGTGTGTGTGTGTGTGTGTGTGTGTGTGTGTGTGTGTGTGTGTGTGTGTGTGTGTGTGTGTGTGTGTGTGCGCGTGCGTGTGCGTGCGCGCGTGTGCGTGCGCGTGTGTGTCGTTGAAATGTAGTTGAATCCTTAATTTCATTAGTTGTCAACTAATTTAGTAATTCGATTAATCAGGCCATCACCTAATCACTGGAGTTTTTGTAATTTATCATGGGTGTTACACCACATAACCATAGTTTTTACAGCGGTATGTGTAGTTAAACTAAAGATGACTGAACACATCTCTTAGCTATGTACTGTAGCTATACTAGATGTACAGATGTACTGTACGGTATATCAGAATAAGCCTAAAGACACCATGAGTTGCTTTCGTTAAAAAAATGTTTGTGTTTGAAGCAGCCTAATCAGCAGGTAATCAAATATATTTTTTGTTAGTTAGATGTCTAAAATATATATTTTAAGGTTATAGTTAAATAAGTGTCGTAATCTGATGATTTGATTAAACATTTAAATAATCGGCTGGTGAATCGATCATGAAAATAATTGTTAGTTGCAGCCCTAATATATACTGTATACAGTGTGTGTGTGTGTGTGTGTGTGTGTGTGTGTGTGTGTGTGTGTGTGTGTGTGTGTGTGTGTGTGTGTGTGTGTGTGTGTGTGTGTGTGTGTGTGTGTGTGTGTGTGCTTGTGTGTTTACCTTTGTGACATTGAGCACGTCGTCCAGGTCTACCAGCTCGTACACACGCAGCACCGACCATAGAGGCATGTTCTGCTCACACTCGCTGCCAACAGCACCAAAAGGACAACCATATCACACTCCATGTAGAAGATAAGCACGCGTTGTCTGTGTGTCTATACCGTATGAGTGTCCACGTGTGTGTGTCCACGTGTGTGCGTGTGTGGGGGGTGGGGGGGGCACTATTTTCCTGGTCATCACAACAGAGATGAAAATAATAATAATTTCAATTCAGAAAACACTTGGTTTGGGGGATAGGGATTAGGATTCGTATTTAGAGGTTGGGACTGGGAGTTATGCTTGATTTATACCTAAAAGGATATTTCACTTTTGGTAATTTTATGGTCTACTCAGGCTCATGTTAACAACCCAGACAGTTTATAAGTTACTCCATTCAGCATTTAGATATTTGAGTGTCTACCGTGACTTTGTCCAGTTCGGGCTACTCACGTGTAAACATCAATGTACGTGAGGTTGCTTTTCAGCCCCAGCGCAGTGCCTAGATCCAATTCAGGTATCAGACCGGGAGTATCCAAAAGCTGCAAACAAACAGGGACACCCACGTGAGGAAATCCAGATCTTGCTTGTATTGCTCTTGTATTATATAGTATTTCGATGTTGCAGTATTGATACAGTAGAAAAAAGCTCTACACCACACATGTCCTACCTTGAACAGCTCTCCACTGTGCCAGGGTTTACACAGCAGCGTGTAGGCATTCCCTCCCACCAGGAACAGCACCAGCACAATGATCATGAAGAGCCAGGAGAACAGGAAGCTGAAACCTGCACCCCTGGAAACCATCACATCACAGTTCACATGGTGGACACAAACAATAACAACGTGTGCCCTGCCAATAGATCGCATAAACTGTGCAGGTAGTGTAGATCCCTTGACATGTCCCTAGTGCATCCCTTGAATTAAGGTGAACTCAATAACTGACATAAAAAAATCTGTCAGCTCAAACCCACAAAGGCAATATTACATTTTCACCCTTTTATTATATGTAACAGCAGAACTATTCCAATTCTCAGAAATGGGATAACAGCAAAGGCCAACAGCAAAAATAATAATAATAATAATAAATATTAAACGAAAAACAAATCAATGAATGTCCATCCAGTGGGTAGGCTGAAGGACTCACATCATAAGGAAAGTGCCGGCGCAGTCCGCGGTGCAGGAGCGATCTGTGGGGTCCTTTTTGGGCTCCAGCCCGCACGGGCCCACCAGCAGGCCCAGTAGGTTACACACCACCACCAGCAGAACCACACAGCACACGGCCACCCCCACAGCCCATCTGTACAAGAAGCAGCACACAACACATACCATATGTCAAAGTCATTGCATGAGTGTGTGTGTGTGTGTGTGTGTGTGTGTGTGTGTGTGTGTGTGTGTGTGTGTGCGTGCGTGCGTGCGTGCGTGTGTGTGTGTGTGTGCGCGCATATGCACGTGCACGGTGTACATTGAATCGTTGCTGGGCCGACCTGATGTACTCGATTCTCTCCACCTCAGGAGTGTACTGGGTGATCGTTCTCTGCAACTCAACCAAACTGTCAGAGGTGTCGTTCAACACCGAGATGGGGAAGTCGCTGGTCACCTGGGAGATCTGTGCTTTGATCTCCTTCAGTTTGTTCTTCGCCTCTGACACAAAAACGAAAAGAAAGTTATTATTTCAAAACCGTCAAGAAAAAACAAGGTATGCTATTTGTGCTATATTTGAAAAGCAATAAAAAATAATGAGAATCAAACATTTTTGAAAAAAGGGTTAGGGTTTCAAAACTAATTTATTTTTATTTTAACTTGTTTCTTGTTTCAACAATTAGCATGTCAGATGTCAAATTAGCCTGGCCTAACCTGAAATCAATTTGGGCTAGAGGAGCGGGGACCGGCTCAGATAGGCCGGTAGATCTGACTTGATCTCACCAATGTGTCGTCATCCTCGCCCCTCCACTGCATATCATTTGGAGCAACGCCTACCCAGATAGGTTGACTCCCACTTCTAGGCCACAGTGGCTAACAACTTATTCCAGGCTTTCACTTTACGCACATCAGAGACAAACATGAAAGCCTGGGTGTCGAGGCTAGATTTAAATTGGTCAAGGACACCTTAACTAGCATCTATGCAGGAAGGATTTATCAAATGAAACCAAAGCCTGCAAGAGTGTAGTTTATGAGAAGGTGCTTCATTCTGTATACTCACCCTGAACTATATCTTTGGTTTCATTGGTGACCCTCTCTGGAATGCTGTCCAAATAGTCCTCTCCCTGGAAACAACACCTTTCTGATTACGCTTGACAATTATTTGCCACATTCACATTCACATCCATCCTTAAAGTTGACGACTGCAAGTTATGACTGCCTATACAGGGCAGCAATCAACAAATGTGTCTATCCAAATATACAGAGTATGGGCATATACTAATGTGAGCCACCAAACCTCTATGTAAAGAAAGGTACCGGTATGTACAGGTATGTAAAAGACTTTGATCTCGACACCACAATTTCTATGTTAGCCGTTTTTACATACCGATACAGAGAACAATATCTTATTTTGAAGTCCACCAAACGGGAATAGTGTTTATAGTTATTTAGATATATATCTTGTGTTGTATTTGTATAGCAGACTCCTCACTCAAATATGCACTTGCAGTTAGGGAAACCTGAAAGCAAACTCCTCACAGCCCAACATTTTATTTACCTTCCATAGTGTCAACTCTTTACCATGTCAGATCGATGGTTAGAACGGCATATTCCCTGATACCGATAGGACCCAATGCCGTATGACCAAATAAGGCTAATCTGATGTTACTTTTCCGATAAAGATCCAGTACTGGGAGTCGATATCTCTAGTTATAGCTACTAACCATGTTCCCAAGCATTATATATATAAAAAATGAAATTGGCTATACACCAATACCTTTAATTGACCAGAATTAGCCAATCCAGAGTAGAAATTTGCAATGGTATGTAGCATATGGCGGTGTGTGAGCGTGTTTGTAGTCCATATCCTGGGGACTATTTTCCCCAGGATATGGATTCTGGGGTTCAAGTGGTTAAGGTATAATGACATTACAGCATCACTTCCAGTCCCAGAGTGATGTCACCAACCTGCTGGAGTTGAGAGTCCAGGTCAGCCTTCATGATCTCATCCACTGCAGACTGGAATCTACTGAGATTGGGTATCTATGGAGGACACACACACATACACACACACACACACACACACACACACACACACACACACACACACACACACACACACACACACACACACACACACACACACACACACACACACACACACACACACATGGCACAATAAGGAGACATGTACATTGCACATACATACACATACAATAAAGAAACATTTCATTACTTAAAAAGAAAGGGAAAAAACATTTGAGACCATTGTGAGACCTTGCACTAACAGCAGGGGGCAGCAGAGATTTCAATGTTCCATGTCATCACAGCTCCTATCAGTGGCAGTTCTATGTCTTCACTGTTGTTTCCTGTTGCTCAACTCTTTTGCAAACCAGAGGAACAGGTACTTGGCACTTTTTCACCCTTTCAAGTGGAACACTTCAATATCAATCACCAAAGGGGTGATTCAGAAAACATCGCTTCAGTTCAATAAGCAAGCTCCAGCATGTTCCGGTTGCAAAGTATATTGGCTAGTTTAGCTACTTGATAATAATTTGTGATCATTTTCACCAGGGATGGCATGCCCAAAAAGGAACACCAAAGTGGTAGAAATAGGCTATAGCTCAACAACTTCAGTGTGAAAGGTTCTCCAATTGCCCTCACATCAACTGAAGTGTCCACAGTGACTTTGTCCAGCTCAGGTCGCAGTGTGGAGCAGCCTATGCAGTTTGGCTTGTGGAAAGTCTCGTTGAGGCGTCCTTTAACCTGGCTGACGTTGGCCTGGAGCAGCTTGGCACTGGACTCCAGCTGGGCCAGCGATGAATTCACTTTATTCAGGAGAGTGCTGGTGTTGACAGCCCCTGTAGCAACAGCACATAACATACCAGGTCACAACTTACTGTAAAGCACTCTCAACATGGGTCCCTGTGGGGAAGGTTCGCCAGACACCAGGCAGCAAGCCTAAGGAACTGTGTATGGATCATACATGTAATATCTTTTAGGCTAGGGGAAGGGGATGTAGTGAACTCAATTAATAGCTAAATAAATAGCCTATTGCTGTTATGTAAGAAAATGGCTTAACCAATTGGATGGCAGCTTGAATGCTGCAATCTGCATCCACGTTTTTGGCGCCATTTTGGCACCCACTCCTTATATGTGCAATTGTGTTGGATTTGTCCTAATGTCCTCCGTACCTTACAGGGAATATTGTGTGCCATGCATCTTAGGCTATACATAAAATAAAACACATTTCCGAAAAACCTAAAAGGTGTCAAATGGTGTGCTAGTAAGAAAAGTTTGTTTTTTTGGAGATTAAAAACAGTGTACAGATGTTGACTTTATATTTTATATGTTATGCCACATTTTATGTCCTCACTGTACTGCATCTTTGATGTTTTGTCTTCTTCTTTTCACTTCTTTTCAAAGCACTTTGAGCTTCATTTTATGTCATGAAAGGTGCAATACAAATAAAGTTTATTATTATTATTAATAATTATTAAGTATCATGTCTTATGAGTCATGACTTAAGTCAAAACTTTGAGATGTGGCAAAGATTTGGTTTGGCCACTCAAAACAGTAAACTCCCAAACAGCTTTGCCACACCAAGTTTTGACTTAAGTCATAAGACCAGATACTTAAGACAATCAAAATAACTGAGCCCTTTAGATCCTGTGGACCACTACTATTTGGAGAGCTATTGCCCAAACCAAACCACCCAAATTACGTTTTCGGCTGTATTAGCTCAGTACATTCGGCACAAGAGGATTCGACAGACATTACAGACTGCAGCTTTAATATTTTTGCATAATTTTCATTGCAAGCCCCAGCTGCCTCACTGGTTTCCAAATTTTGAATATGATAATTTTGGACGGTGAAACCTCACAAACAGAATGATGCAAGGTGAGAGGACTGTACCTTGGGCCAATGTTTTAACTGATTCCAGCGCTGGGTTCACAGGTTCTTCTATGCTTTTCCGGATCTCTGTGCCCACCATGGGGCCAATATCTGACAGACACACACACACGCACACACACACACACACACACACACACACACACACACACACGCACGCACGCGCGCGCACGCACGCACACACACACACACACACACACACACACACACACACACACACACACACACACACACACACACACACACACACACACACAGACTTGACTGTGTAAAATGACATGCAGGGAAATACAGTACACCGGTAAATGTTTAAATGACAGAGAATTACAGCATTAATCACCTTAGTAACTTCCCAAAACTCACCGTTGATGTTTTCAGTGACTTCGTCGACAGTCTTGTAGCTTTCGCTCACCACATGGTCAATTTGCTGGGAATAGGTAAAGTAGAAGTCAACATAATAATCAATAATATATTTGCATTTAGCTGTCAAACTTTTCCAAACTAAGCAACATGCAAAGGTACAATTAAGACTAAGCAAAGTAAGCAGCATGAACCCTAGTCAACAAACAACAGGGTGGATTGTGTTATGTTATGTGTTTGGAAATTGGAATAATAATAATTTGTAATTTGTATTAATTGTATTTTATTTATTTGTTTGTTTTACATCTAGTTCCTCCTGGAATAAAGAATAAAGAAGAATGAAGCAATTTCTTATCTGAAAAATAATGTTGGTTAAACAAGATAACACACACTCAGGAATAAGATTGTAATTATGCAACAAATGTGCCCTGTGACTTTATCTAATCACACCTGGCAGCTTTGCAAACCTAAAGAACACATTGAACAGACCCTCTCTTTCTCTCCCCCCAGCTGAGGATGGAGATAAGTGTGTTGACACAGTGAGGGCGCAAGTCAAGTGCATGATAAATTGAGGGTCACTGACTTACTTTGAAACATCACACAATTGCCACTCACAAACATGAGGATAAAAGATCACATACGCAGGGTACTTAATGTGACTATTGTTGTTTATGGACCGGCCTAAAACAGCCTCAATCAGTTGTGGACAAATGGCCTAAACCTGCTCCAACAGTCGCGAGTGGTTGTAGTTTATTGGGGTAGAAAGGCTGTCTTGTAATTGGAAGGATGCCTGGTTCACCTCCCGACCTACACAGTAATGATGTTTCAAAGTGCCCCTGGGCAAGGCACTTAACCCATTCAGAACCCCTTTAGGTCTTCTAATTATAATATACTTGAGCTAGTGAAAATATCACATCTAGCATGGCTGCAAATGCCACACTGTGAGCTTTTAGATGTTTTTAACACAAATCCTCCTCCTCTTAAGGCAGGGGTGACCAAAAGGTAGATTGTGATCTACCAGTAGATCACACAGGCCATGCAGGTAGATCACATGACAGTCCCCCCAGCACATGGACTCTTATAGATCTGTAACTCTTGAGAGCGTTAAAATGAAACCAAATGGACCCGTAAGGGTCAATTTGGTTTCATTTTACCGTATATTTACCGTATATTTTACCGTATATTTTACCGTATATTGGTTTCATTTTACCGCATATTCAAACATCTGAATTACGTAGTTTTCAAGAGTCCACACAATTAGAAAATGGAGAATAACTGTTATTTTGATCAACATTTTGCAAAAGACTAAACTCAACATGACAAACTGCCAACCCAAACCCCAAATACTGTTTTTCTTGTGCTACTGTCAGTAGTAGCACAAGAAAACCTTCCAATTCTCCCCCTCTATTTTTCATTTCATTTTAAGTGCATTATTCTTAAACACTATAACAGTAACTAACACCATCACCACTATTTCAAAGCTCAAGCTTTCTTGGGGGCCTTGATTTTTTATTTTTTTTATGTGTAGATCTTGTTGAGAGTCATTTTCAAAGTAGCTCTCAAGTCAAAAAAGTGTGGGCACCCCTGTCTTAAGGGAAGGGGGGCTGGGACAACATATTTTAACATGGGCATCAGAGGCCAAATACAGATTATTCTAGACATCCTTGGCATGAAAAAGGTTGAGCACCACTGACATAGAAATATAGGTTTATTTTTTTTTTAGAATTTAGGGCTAAATGGGTAAACAGGAGCCTCCTGAACTGGTGGTTCTGGTATTGCAACACTGAAGCCGATCCTAAACAGAGTTACTTCTAAAGTTTCATTGAAAGGAAGGGATGGGAATGGGGCCATCCATTCTCTGGATTGCATTATGTTATTATAAATGTATGACTCTAACCCTAACTGATTTCGTCCATCATAACTATTTAAGCAATCATGCCTAAAAGAGATGCAATTTTTGGCTGTTTACACAAGCTCACTGTCAATATGTTGAGAGCTATCAGATCATAGAGAGAGGAGGGGAGAAGAGAGGAGAGGAAAGGAGACGACTAGACTAGACTAGACTGTTGTTTCCTGTTGCTCAAGTCTTTTGCAAACCACTTTTTGACCTTTTTGGAACACTTCCCTGGAACACTTCAATATTAATCATCAATTAGGTGATTCAGAAAACAACACTTCTGTTCAACAAGCAAGCAAAAGAGATGCAATTTTTTGCTGTTCAACCTAGAGTTCTCAAACTCTGCCCGAACCCGACCAGAACCGAACCCGAACAGGCCCGACCCGACATTTAGGGCCGGGTAGGGCCGAAAATCTATCCTAATCAATAGGGCCGGGTAGGGCCTTGGGCCCCATGAAAAAATAATATATATTGGATTATTTTAATATAGTAAGAATAATAGTTATTTTCTGTATTTACCTATTATGAAGATGGTGCTGATTGCCATTTCAATTTTAATCTGTGGCGAATTCTCAAATTTTGCCCAACCCCGACAGTTTAGGGCCGGGTAGGGCCTAAAATCTATTCCATTTAGTAGGGCCGGGTAGGGCCTAGGGCCTGAACTGTTAGGGCCGGGTAGGGCCGGGCCTTCATTTTCAGGCCCGTTGAGATCTTTAGTTCAACCTTCAAAATGTTGACAGCTTGTACTATATCAGATCATGTGTATAAAAGAGATCATATGTATGAAAGAGACTCCTATTCTCTCTCTGAGAGAATGGGAACCACTCTGGGCCTATTGAACTCATATTCACCTTTATTTGAACAGGCCATTTCAATGGTGAAAATGTACTTGCTGGGTGAATCTGGGACACACTGTCAGGCATCAAAGCCTATGTGGTACACACCTTAAACACACTGAGAGTAGATTTCATGGCATTTACACTAACAAAGGCCTTGCATATTGTGGGCTATTATTTGTTTCCTGTTGTGTTAGGGATTTTTCCTCCAGAGAGCGTGGTGTTCCAGTGGTGTCGGCTTACCTGTGGTACAGCGGTGAGGTAGGTATGGAGGTTGTTCAGAGTGCTGTCTAGTTGTCCCACACCGTGGTCCACACTTGTGTGGAAGGTTGTGTTGCTTAAGAACATACAGATGTTCCCCGCTCTGTGAAAATGAACAGGTAAACGAATATAACACGGTTAGACAGTTATTTTGTGGATGCCAGTACATGCATCTTCTCTTCCACACTGCCAAGCTGTCTATGACAGCTAAGCACATTAGAATAATGGCCTAGACAATTACATGGATCTTACACACATCAGTTATATTTTCTAAATGCAAAGGATCATCAACAGCAGTTCCGTCATAGACGACTTTGGCTCATTTGCCGTTATTCAATAAACGTTACAGGACGGCACCTTTACATATTTTTCAACTGGTATCTTGAAGGCCATCTTCATGCTACAGTACCAGCTGGATATGCCGCAGCATGTGTAAGCACTTCTACGGTTCTTACAAGTGAGGATATGCAGCACTTGTCCGGCTGTGGATGTGAGTCAATTATGCACTCTTGTGAAATCTGCTCTATCTGAACTATTTTTCAGGAGCATTCACAGTTACTCTATGTGGAAAATCCTGCCATTGAATGAAGCGAATACTGTTTTTTTCCTACTCTGTTTAAACATGGCCGTATATAAATGTACATTGTTGCTGTTGGGGAGATGCTTCATATGTCCAAAACTGTGGCTTTCCAGCAGATGTTTTCAACTGACTGTGGACAAGGGACCATCCACCACTTAGAATCAACAGGGGGAGGGAGAAAACATCTTCAACGTCATTTGGACAAAATGCTTGTTAGATTAATTTTAGTCATTTATCCTTCTGTAGAAACTCAATTTAATAAAAAGTATAATGACTAGGTTCAGTATATTTAAGGTGCAGCACTGACAAAGTTATATTTTAGTTATAGTCAGGCTTGACAAAAACAACACTGCACTGTTGGGTGAGGATATGGGCTAAGATCAGTCCTTTTTATGCTTGTTTATGCTGTATCATGTATCACTGACTATGAATCATTTTGTGATACTGACTCAACCAGTCGCCCCCCTCCCTGTGTATCTGGTGAACTTCCCCCTCCTGAGATCAAACTGTGACTTCCTTTTTCTGTTGAATGTCACCAGTTTGTTAGTAAATTGCTACATGGACAGTCATCATACAATAGGAGGTTACCAGGTCATTCAGTTCAATGGTTGCTCATAGAGTGGAAGGAAACATTTACAACACACCTATACTCCTAAACGGAGCAACCTTTGTAAAATCCAGCTTTACATGGATTTTGTCTTTGTTTTAAATAACAGATCTAAGTGGTCCTTTCCTTGGAAGAGTTCCAGGTGGTCCCCAGCTAAATGATGAAATTGGTTAACCAGGTGTAACTCCTTGAGAGTGTAAAAATGAAACCAAATGGACCCTTGAAGGTCCGAATTAGCCCAAGTCTACGCAATTAGAGAATGTAGAAGATTAATTGGTCATTTTGATCTGTATGTTTCCCAAATCCATCCTGGAATTGTGGATAAAAGCTCAATAAGTCTTTAGTTTTGGGTCTGTGGGGCTAAAATGTCATCAAATGGTGGTCCGTAGCTCAAATTTTGAATAAATAGTGGGCCCTGGTATCAAAAAGGTTGAAAACCACAGCAGTTCTTTTGCTGATTTTGGTCTGGTTTTGGTGATAAGAGGTTTCTGCCTGACAGCGGGGAGTGGGGGTCCTTGAAATCAACAAGATGGCAGCCTCTGGCTCTACAAAACGCTAGGGGAATCGGACTGGTGTGATCCTTAAAAGC